>CM062079.1:19578085-19997998 GCA_031163375.1 Conogethes punctiferalis
CGCTTGGGTCAGTATCGGTAGCCAGCAGGGACTGTGATAGGCTGATGCTGATGATGATGAAATCGTCATCATCCTTCTTTCATTTTTACCGGCAATTGTTATTTCTAGTTTAGGGACGGATCTATTTAATGTAGAGTGTTCGTTGATATCTTTATTATGGCCGAACGAAAACTAAGTAGGTATGAGATCTTTATAGAATCCGCAAATCACAGATTTTCTATCGGCTGATAAGTTTTTTTGGGCTCATAATCAGTATGTAGATGTAATCAAGTCCGCATACTAAGTACAAAGTTTTGGTATTGGTACTGATACTGATCTTCATACTAATTATAATGAGCCCAACCGATAGAAAGTTCTTTGCGCGGTGTCCTATGGTCCATTCCATTATTACATTTACCAATAGATGCAAACGTCTCTAGTTTTAATCGTCGCACGTTATATCTCTACCGAGGGCGTAGGACCCCTAGGTTTATACCTACCCATAAACAATATATAATTCACTTGAATAAATCGAGTGCTGTCCGTCTGATTGCAAAAAATAGAGCTTAAGGTGCAGCGCAGACGGCACACTTTTTGTGCGATAGAGTCTGCGTCTGAGACATTTAAAAGAGCGTCTAGGTCTGCCGACAGAATGATCGTGATGTGCGTCGTGTGCGTTGAGTCTGTGAATATCCGCACATATTTTTGCGTAGGTTCTATGTTCCCAGACTAAAAAGTGCGTCACGGATAGTCTGTCGTCTGCGCTGCGCCTAAAGAAAGCGTGTACCCAATACTAAACGAATGTATACGAAACATCGATGACCCATCCGAAACCCACAGATCTGATAGCGCCATATAAACATCCACGTTTCGTCACATCCGCATCATGCGCGCGACAATGGACGTACATTAGGACGCACACAGACCGTGTCGGAGCTATTGTAACAGACCTATCGCTCTACCAACTAGACTGTTGAGGTGGCTTGTTTCGTTGCTACTGGTGGTAGTATAACAAACGAGGCGCTGGCAACCGACTGGTGGCGGTATAACCATCACAATGAAGGCGTAGCTAAATACCACAGACCGATGACGGGCAGCAGCGTCACCGGAGCGAGAAGCTACGCTCTGCGATCGCCAACCCGCCTGCCCAGTGTGGCGGTTATGGGTATATCCTCCAGATGTTTGCCCTAGGTGGCGAACAACTGGAGATGCCTATGTCCAGCAGTGGACTGCAATAGGCTGATGATGATGGTGGTGGTAGACGAGCAAGCGACCTATATTTATTTTTGTAGACGGCGTACTCCATAATCAATTTTCCGTCAGGCGTAGGGAAGCCTAATGACGCCTGATGAAAACAAAGTCAAAGTCAAAATAAGTACCTACTTACTGGCAACAAGTTACACATTTAACTACGCAAAGAATTGCTTAACTTTCGGTCTCATTATCCGATGCGACAATGGTTCGATACGACCAGAGAGAGACTGGGCGCAGCACAACGTTACTTGACCTGCTTCCCGATGACACACCCCCCTCATTGCTAAGTTCCTGACTCACAAGCTGCTACCAAGTACCTAACTTTTACAGAAAAGCGCAGTAAACATTTTTAACACGACTCGGAATTCGAACCCCGGACCTCTCGTCTATCAAGTGGCATAGGTATGCTACGAATAGGGGCAGCGCAGACGACAAACTATCCGTGACGCACATTTTTGCAATTATATGCAGTAACGCACACCCACGCGTAAAAATCTGTCGCGGATATTTCACAGACTCAACGCACACGACGCACAACTTCGATCATCTGTCGGCAGACCTAGATGCTCTTTTTAATGTCTCAGATGCAGACTCTATCGCAAAAAAAGTGTGCCGTCTGCACTGCACCCTATAATGGACACGACGGGCTCCTTTTTTTAGCATCTGAGGTGCTGACCATCATCATCACAGAAATAAACAAATAACGTTGTAAGGTACCCATAGCATTCAGAGACCTCTGACCAACCTGTGCATGCAATACCGCCTGCTATCGAAGGCTTGCGCTAGCTCAATGTGATAGTCCGGTAACCTGCCGGTAGATGGCGTTACTGACATATGAAGATTGATGTGTTTGCGTATTTTCTGAAAGTTCGGATCGGAAAATGGTAAAAAGGTCTGGCTGTCGTTACTAGCAACTTTTGTAATGGACCCATTCTTTGGAACTAATATATTTTGATCTGGTGTTTGGATGAATAGACAACTTTGGGATAACATGAAAACAATGAAAAGGTTTATATTTCACAGCCCCTTAGTAATATTTTAATGGAAAATTCTGTCTAAGGTTGGATTTATGACAACTGAAAACCTTAGGTTTATATGCTTCTTCACACTCCGTTATAATTTAGAGAATGTAGAAGCGTTAGGTACATATTATCCCCCTATAGAATAATGTACTAGGGGTAGTAGGGAATTTTCTTCTTAATACAACTAGATTACATAATTTATAGCTTAAGATAAGTAGGTCTTCTCTACACTTCTCGGTTATAGCATTTCACACACTTTACTAAACAAAGAAACACACTACGTAGGTAGGTACATCCTCCAGATGTTTGCCTAAGTGGCGAACAACTGGAGAGGCCTATTGTCCAGCAGTGGACTGCAAAGGCTAATGATGGTGATGAAACTATAAGTAACTTACTTGGGCCACGTGAGTCCATGGCGACGAGGTAGCAGACACCAGACACGATGCCGGCCAGCAGACCGAGGCTCACCCCCGCCGACAGAGACAGAGTGTCCGGCATCTTGTGTCTCTTTCACGCACTTGTCACTGTCATGCACTATGATGAATAGCTTCCGTCTGACTCTTGGTGATCAAGAGTTTGTCACTGTTTTAAAGATGATAGCAAGGTTTGAATAGGTGTGCCTTGATTTCTAATCATCATATTCTTCGGGAATATTTGGTGTATGCCGAAAAGTGCTATAATGCTAAATACTTGTGTAATGCGCCACCGAACAAAGAAGGTACCCCATTACAAACACCCAGACTCGGAGCAAACACAATACACGCAAATGTTTGGAATGGAAATCGAACCAACGAGCCTTGGTTCAGAAGGCACTACTAATGACCCAACAGACTGAAATATTTAGTACTAGGTCACAAACCAGAATATGTTGGATTATTTCATTTAAGTAGGTACCTAAACCTAATTATCTTTGTTTTGATGAAATCTTAAAATGTGTAAATTTAGCGAAGACAATCCTACATCATCGGATAATTAGCGGGAAATCATTGTCAAACAAAGATTTAAGACAAATGTCTCTCATCAGACAGGTAAAACCCTGCTTGTAACGATGATATGCCCTCAGCAATAAAGTCTTTGCTTGTTGTTATTCAATGTTTAATGTTCTTTTACAGGTATCGTAAAATTTTACAAACGCAATTATAAATCTTGTGCCAAATCCTCTAGAAATAAAGATTATACCGACCTATTTAACCTACATTAATGGTAGGTTAAATAGGTCGGTATATCTTTGTACCACATATGGTATCGTATCTGCGTAAAAAGATTACAGGTTTAAATAAACACATCCATAATTTATTCTTATTAACTTGTAATTAAGCAAGAGAATGCCATTTAGATTTAAACTAGCATCTATTAAGATGTGGTCAGGATCTTTGGTCACCATTTAAACAGACCACTTCTAAACAGCTACACTTTCTTGTATATATGTAAGTATTTTACATTATGCAAGTATCAACTTCCGAGCATAGAAACAAAAGAAAACACTCGTCTGTTAATGGCCTTCGAGTTTGTAGGTTTGTTCTTGAGAAGGTTCTTAAGTTGCATTCGGAAAATCCCAGCAAGATGTTGATAATAAGTTGATAACCCTCGATAAATCAGCCCTTCACTTTAATTCACACAATAGTCCCTTTGTATTATACATTTTGTGGGTTTTGTCGCTAAATTAATGTAAGCTCAATTCGTTTGCTTCACACATTGTTAACTCTGCAATTACGGACACAATGGACCATCCTGGGAGCTTCCCACCCTGGACCACTGACACGGTCTAGATGTCTAGATGCGCTGAAATACTGGGAATGTGTTAATCTGATTATAATAGAGCGCGGTTCTCAGAGGGTTAATGATGGTAATGTGTTTTAGTGTGCAGAATAACAGTTTTTGAAAAGTGGGATGATTCTCAAGGTACGCGAACACAGTGCATTCTATGCCCCTCTTCGCTATCGTAATCCGTTAGGACGAAATCGACGAGACCAGAGATATCAGGTTAACATATCTAACGGTTCAAAAGGCGCCTCATCATCATCATCGGTCTAAGAGGCAGCGCAGACGACTATCCGTGACGCACTTTTTAGTCTGTGATGCAATTATATGCAGTAACGCACATGACGCGCAAAAATCTGTCGCGGATATTTCACAGATTCAACGCACATCTTCGATCATTCTGTCGGCAGACCGTGGGCAGACCTGTAGGGACCAAGATCCTTTTTTGTGTGTTGTCTATTGTGTCTATTTGTTATTGCTGTGTTGTGATATCCAATAGTAATAAATATTTCTTATTTCTTATTATTTCTTATTTCTTTTTAAATGTCTCAGACGCAGACTCTTTCGCACAAAAAGTCTGTCGTCTACGCAGCCCCAATACCCGACATACTCTTCAATTGGTCCTCGCTTATTCTATCCTATAGGACCATAGACCCCTATACGTTAGTCTTAAGCTGAACTTGGGGTAAAAAGTCGGAAAACAAAAGTGAATTCAGGGTGAATAGATAGACACGTGTTTCCGAATATCTATCTAACTCATTAATTACAAACAAAGAGCTCCGAGCTACGCCACGCCCGTGCCTAAAGCAGGATAAAAAGGTTATATAAACAGAATAAGCATGAGTATTGCTTAAAAATTTAACACTTGTCTCTCATAATTAAACGCCTTCATTCAAAAATTGATAAAGTAAAATCCTGGAGGTAATTAACTTCAAAGTATCAAAGCCAACAAGTGAGAATAATGAAACTGTTAATAACTAGGGCAAAGACTGGTTTTATTGGGCGCTGTTGAAAAGCGTCATGCGCTGGCAACGCGCCATGTACGCGATAATAGCGAACCTTCTAGCTCGACGGGAGCTGACGGGCAAATCCGAGGGTATTAATGGTGGGAGATATAAGCGGTTGGGTGTGATTAGAAAGGCTTCTTTATAAGTAATCGTTAACAGATTTAAGTCAAGGGCACTACCCCACAAGGCGCCTGATGGAGGGTTTTTAGTGGGTCCTGGGTGTGTCCTGCCTCACCAACACCTTGAGACAGGAGAGTCCCACACACCCTGCCGCCATCCCAAATGGCCGGGATACATAATCACATTTTCCCCGGGAAGAAAAAAAAATCATAATCTTTTCCTGAAATTCGGCTTTGGAACCTCAACTGCAGGATCACATCTCTTAGGTGACAATGCTCTCTAAGGTGAGATGTTCTATGTAATATAAAACATGTTTTATAGTAGCAATTGCCCTGGAGATGTTCAGGAAATTCCTTAATTTGTTTTTTCCTAAATGACTGCGATGATAGTCAAGCCCGCCTTGTCATCATCATATATTGCTTTTATGCGCCAAAGAGGTAGTCTAATCAAATAAATCTCACCTGCGGTTACGCTGCGCATTCCTTCAATCGAATAAATACTAACTCATTACAGGAGCCAATTTACCTAAATAATAAAACCAATGTAGACTATCTTATTGCTAGTGTACAATAAAATTCTTATTTTCTTGGAAATCACCCATAATAATACATGCTTAGTAATCAAAATGGGTATCCATTTGTAACTTCTAAGCCAAGGTGACACGTAATCTGTTGATGATCTTACTGTGCCGTGGCTCACACGACGGATGCTGGCTGATGGCAGACATCATTAGACGCCCCTGGCCGATTTGCTATGCAACTTCTTGCAGATGCGATAACTGATGTATGGAACGTTAAAGTTTTTATTTATAAGCTCTCGTTAAACATGCAATTTGTTTATCATCAACAGAAGTGGGGCCGTAATTTGTTACCGAGTTCTCCTGTACCTGAAGTAAATACTAAGTATTAGCAACGAATTCTGGATGTTGGCGGGATTACACCCATTAAATCGGTCGTTGTTTCTGGTTCTGCACCACTGATCTCTCTCCGTTAGTGTCGAATTATTGTCCCATTGGATAGTAAAATATGAAATCTTTATTATTTGGTCATTACAAAGATAGTAAATAATATGGTAGTTAATCATCAGAATGCATAAACATAACATAGTGCGTCTGTGCTTGTGAGTGTGCACATTTGTGCACTTTAATATGTCTTGCGTGCTTGGATTTCGGTCATCCTGGCCTGTTATATACGCCTTCTATGAGCAATTAATTATTTAGCCTATTGCCGTCCACTGCTGAACGTAGGCCTCTCCAGAGAACGCCAACCAATCGGTATCCACCCTTAGTCAGCCATATTTCTCAAATCATGATCCCACTTTATTGAAGGTTGTTGGACTTGTTGGTTGGTCTTAGTCTTCTATAGCGCACTATAGCTTCGAGCGTTGCACTATTACGAGAGTACATTATATTACTTATCGTTTTGCTTCATAGAATATTAATGTGTTAATAGTTTTGAACTATAGGTGAATGTGCCTGAACGGGAAGTGGCTAGAGTGCATTCGTGAAAGGCAAGTTACGGTGTTAATTGTCAGAGGTAACTAGTGGTAAGACGAGTTTATATGTCTTATGGAGTTATGACATAGACGTGTGTTTCCGTATCTAATCGGTGGTGTGAAGAAATGTTTTGATGAACGGAGCGGATATTAGCTTTTCCCAAAGAAATAATTAGCAAATAATAAATAAATAAATAACCCAAGACATGCCACGCTGGGCCACACAGCGCTATCTAGCCCCAAACTAAGCCGAAGCTTGTACTATGGGTACTAGACAACTGATAAACTTACTTAGATATATATTTTTTTGTTATTAAATACATATTATACATAGAAAACACCCAAACCAATACAAACGGACATGTTCATGAACACAAATGTTTGTACAGTGCGGGAATCGAACCCACGACCCTTGGCTCAGAGGGCAGTGCTCACTACCAAATGAACCATCGAGCCAGTAAAAAAAAATGACAACAATTTACTATGTTACACGTGTATTTTCATTGGTAGAGCATTGTGTTTTCGCCCCAAGCGCGAATGGTTTGTTGGATTCCCAGCCAGTCTCAGTAAATTCAAGATATGATTTTTTCTAAATTATTAACAAAGATCTGCTTAGTTTTTTTTTTATAGTGGCTCGACATAATGGCTTCCCTACGCCTGATGGAAAGCAAAAGAGAAGCCCAAGTCGCTATGACAACGGGCATGTAACTGGTCAGTTACCTGTCAGTTGCCACCGCCATGCCGGCCCAACCCTAACCCCCCACGAGCTCCGGAAACCCTACTCACCGGCAGAAACACGACCCAAAGGTCATTTGACTGCGGTATTCTATAGGGTGGAGGTCCTTCCCCGGACGGGCGACTCAATTCGAGCGAAGATTCGCTATGCCCTACCTCTACCTCTGTAGTAGTAGAGTCGCTTTTTTTGTTTAAAAAACTGTTAACAAAATTATGTTTATCTATATAGCAAGCATTAATCTAGAAGTAGAGAAACTGACTGGCCAATGCATAGAAACCGTGCTGGGTCAAAAACTCGAAGCAAATACAAAATTTGTTCAGTGGCCTAGAAACATTGCGCCAAAATTGTAAGCCAGAATTAAGAAGAGGTTTACTTTATCTGCGAGAGGCCATTTTACACAATGAAAATGGAATTTATGCGGGGAAAGCCGCGGACAAAAGCTAGGTTGTGTAAATCTATAATATAAAAATGAATCGCAAAATGTGTTGGTAAGCGCATAACTCAGTAATGCATGGACCAATTTGGCCAATTCTTTTTTTTTAAATGTTCATTGAAGTTCAGTGATGGTTTTTACGGTTTTTAAATTCGAATAATTGCATTGAAAAACCGCGAGTAACACCGCGGGGCGCAGCTAATAGTAAGTAATAAGTAAAAATATATATATATTATGTGGGTTGTCGTTTTTCGCTTATTGATGAAGACATCATGATGTGGGGATTTTTAACATTATTTATAAAAAAGTCAATATGATTTACTATGATCGTAATAGGTATGATTATAACATCTCATCCGAATTTACATATTATGTACCTTATGATTAAACTATTACCGTGAAATTTGTGATTAATGTGCAGGCTTTTCGTTTGATTAACATTTTATAATCATTGAGAATTATAATTCGCTCGATTATTTGAATAATCTAAGCAAACATAATTAGCATATCCTTTAGTGAAAGGTCTATCGCCATGATTAAGTTACGTGAATATATATCTATGTAGGAATGGATTCATGGGTGATTTGTCAGCTTTGATTTAATGTAGTATCTAGTTGAACACAGTGGCTTCCGAAGATCCTTCTTCCTATACCTTTTTCTTACAGTATTGAATGTTTTAAACGGGGCGTGAAGCGGCATTTAATTAGGCCGTCATAGTGTGATCGATCCGTGTTGAACTAACAAGGCGTGATGCAGATCACATAATATATTTTTTAGACTTCGTCATCTGCTTATTATTAAGTAGGGTGCAGTTATTGTGAACTGCTAATATAAAAAAAAAATGTCAAGGTTAAAGCGGTTATAACGTCTGATTTTAAAATAATCACAGTGGGTGAATTCACCCTAATACAGACTTAGTTTACTAGTTAATAGTTCTAATTAGACAAAAATTAAATTATACAAAGATTGTATCACACTTTTCTACCAAGTGTAAAAAATAGGTTTGAATGGATATTCTTGATTAAACAAACATGGCGCGCGCTCTAAGTGGAGCGTTTCTTTACAAATAACGAAATTTACCAAGTTCATAACAGATTAAGTTCGTTCAACTGCGTCACCCTATATAAACCGTCTACGTATAACATATACACGTGAAATACATAACCATTACTCAACGGCCCTAAGGCAAACTGACATAGTCACTTTCGATTGTCGCAGACACTCGAAAAATGCACTCATACGTAACATAGCATAGTTTGGTAGTTTTAACCTAATTAGCGAAGCAACTATGCTCAAACATCAGAAATTTCGAGATCATAACAGAGGTCAGTGATATTACGATACTGTAAAGCTCACAAGACTTAAGTATAACTTTGTATTCAACATAGACAAACGAAAGAAACAATACATTTGGATTCAAATCTACGTACATATCTCCATCATCTTAAAGATTTGATTTGAAGACACCCAATTTCTTAGATGCCTATTATGTCCTGCAGTGGGACGGGAAGAAGATTTGTTTTCTATGGTGGCTCGACATAATGGCTTCCATACGCCTGATGGAAAGTGAAAGAGAAGCCCAAGTCGCTGTGCCGACGGACAAGTAACTAGTCAGTTACCTGTCAGTTGCCACCACCATACCGGCCCAACCCCTAACCCCCCACGAGCTCCGGAAACCCTACTAACCGGCAGAAACACGACCCAGAGGTCATTTGGCTGCGGTATTTTATAAGGCGTAGGTCCTTCCCCGGACGAGCGGCTCAATTCGAGCAAAAATTCGCTATGCCTTTTTTAAATAGATGATGATGTAAATTAATTCCTTTGAAGCCAACTTGACCGTGTCATCTAAGTGTCTTCCAAATTGGACATCACTTGAGAAGTCGACACTGAGGACCCCAATACTTTTCGAGGTGGTCAAATCATCTGGAATACCTACATGTAAACTTTTCCCTTCCACAATATTTTTTTTAATTTGGCATGTCAAGATGACTGTATAGCGTCAAGATGTTACTCGTGATGACGTTAAAGACAAGTTAAAATAAATGGAAATAAGTTCATAACAGAGAAATAATTGCATCGTCAAAGCAAAATATAGGCACAAAACCTGAGTACCTATCAATATACCTATATCGTGTCAACCGTAACGAATAAATTTATACTTTCTGATTTGATGGAAGTTATTTTATTTGCAACTGATAAAGAGTTTGAGAACATGAAAATAACATGCTGATTAAATAAATACAGAGAAAGGCCTATTTTTCGAATGACTACCTATATGAAGTTGTATGCTGGACCTACACTAGTCACATTGTCTTGTTCTACATAGTATCAACAACATACCTACATATTGTCTTGCCTTAGTAGTAATAAACTCCAAGAGTTACTAAGCAAGGAGCAAAAATTGTACATAGTTCGCAATAAAATCGGAAAAACGAGGATTCGTCAGGATGTCTGTTGGAATAAGTTTGTTCCAGTGCCTTCTAGGAATCCAATGCAATGATTTCACAATGATCGCCGCAGATCAAATGAATACGCAGAGCATCATTGTTTTGAAGGATGGTGAGTATGTACTAAGTATTTTTTATTATAGTCGCTTGATACGAGTATTTGCATGGTAAGTAGAAGGAGATCTTTTGTTATTGCGTTGAAGCACTAAAATCTAGAAACACTATTATTTGTATTTCTCACGACGTTTCAACTAGGTGCATCGTTAATTATAATGCATGCGCAAATCCTAACTGGTGAGATTTAATTAAACAATCGTTCACACACACTTTTCAAAATACATACCTATAATACGGCTTTATTGCATTACGTAAAGTTGCGCTGAAAATCTTTATAAAATTAACCCACAAAGGCGGTCACAGAAGCAATGTGTATCAATCATTTTTTTTTTTAGAAACTTGTTTTATATGACGTACAAACAAACAATCAAATCTTTCCTCTTTATTACTAGCTGTGCCGGCGGCGTCCCACGCGTGGATATCGGGTTTCAAAAATAACGGACCTCATAAAATGGTACATAAAGGTTAAGTCAGACCTCTAGTAATACATTGGCGAAATGCAGAAGTTTTTGCGTGATGTGCGATCAAACATACAGATAAAAATTTCTCCGATTTTCCCAACACTTCCCGTCACTGCTCTGCTCCTATTGATTGTAGCGTGATGAAGAGTATACTATAACCTGCCCAGGAGTATGAAGAATAATCGCACCAAATTTCGTTAAAGTCCGTCTTGAATTTTTTTATTGCGAATATACAGACAGACAGACCAAAATTTTACTAATTGCATTTTTGGCATCAGTATCGATCACTAATCACTCTCTGATAGTTATTTTGAAAATATATTCCATGTACAGAATTGACTTTTTTACAGATTTATTATAAGTATATAGATTACAGTTTGATGAAGGTCTTATAAATAAAAATACATACACACTCATAGGTCGGTAAACTTATTTATTTGTAATTTCGTTAAGACGACACTTGTGAACCTAGCTAATAAATATTTTATCATCAGTTTATCTATTCGTAAATGGAATTCTCAATTAAGTACATCGATGGAAATCCGTAAAATCCTAAACTATTGCGGTTTCTGTTAAATTACTTGAAACTTCCCTTTGTTTAGAATCCCAATGATTTTGTACGCTCATACGGCTTCGGATATATTTAGTGTTAGATACACGAACTTAAGTCATTGTGCTAAGGTTCAAAGTTGTGTATTTGTAGCTTAGATACTTAAAAAGCATTAAGTCGAGAAAATTACCTCAGTCATAATTTTATGTTCTATTGCGAAATTTAGTTGATTTTCCTCGCTTAGAATGTTTTATCCATACCTATTGCCTAAGACGGTATCGTAGATTTACCGTCATAGATAGATTTTGTATCTACTTCTTCTTCTTTTTCTCGAGTCTATGGTACCTACTCTGCCTCAAATTGAGCCAGTCCAAAACCTGGAGTCTTGAATGCCGCTGTCGGTCGCCTTGTAAGGTCACACATCGTGCACGTAGTAGGACATACCGAGCAGGTGAGCAAATGTGCCACAGTCTGCAATGGTGCCCCACAGTCACAGTAAGAAACGTAGACCATAGCAAATTTTCGCTCGAATCGAGCCGCCCGTCCGGGGAAGAACCTCCACCCTATAGGGTGATATATTCTATAGAATACCGCAGCCAAATGACCTTCGTATGTAGCAACTGACAGGTAACTGACCAGTTACTTGTCCTAACTGACTCTTCGCTTTCCATCAGATGTAGGGACGCCATTATGTCGAGATACTATAAAAAAAGTCAGCATGCGAATTTCGGCTTAGCCCCCCACTCTACTAGATTGTATTTACAACGACCAACTCCGGAGCGAGTTGTCTACGCCATTTCAATTTGTATTGATTGGATGTGTATGAATGAGTGCAAGTATGTTTCAATATATCGTCGCAGAGTACTTATATTATGAGTATATCTGCAAAGCTATTAACGCACTGATAATCTCGTGCAAATGCAAGGAAAGTCAACATCAGCGACATTGCAAGTACAGTGCAGTTTACACCCGTAAGTAATTATGGTTACATTGACCTTGGTACTTACTTTACTACGAGTAGGTATATTACGTGATGATGATTGTAAAGTAGGTATGTATTATGTGGACGAGTAATGCATGGAACTTTGATGGTAGCAAAATGATAAGAAAGTACCCATATTATGTAAAAGAGTTATTTTTTCAAAAATATTACAACAGCGTATAATGAGACACTTTGTCGTATGCTAATTTCTTATGGAACATGATATCCTACTTGGATTACAGCACAAATAATAACACAATTCATGTCAATCTTGGAGACAAACATTAATCCTTGCAAATTGATTGACAAAATGATATAAATCTACTCGTAGAGGGCCGTACAAGGTCCCTAAATAAATAAATAACCCAAGACATGCCACGCTGGGCCACACAGCGCCACCTAGCCCCAAACTAAGCCGAAGCTTGTACTATGGGTACTAGACAACTGATAAACTTACTTAGATACATTTTTTTTTGTAAATAAATACATATATAGAAAACACCCAGACCAATACAAACAGACATGTTCATGAACACAAATAAGCAAGGATGGTGGTAATAATCGGGTTAAATTCCACTCATCAAGACAAAGAGTGTCTCACTCTTTTTAATAATGTATGAAACAGTTCAAATCAATGCCTTAGCATACAAAAGTACCGTCCACTAAGTACACCATTCTGTCTCTTAGAGCATTGTAATTATTTCCTTCATATACGAGTACGTAGATACCTTTTAACTTCTACAGCATATTATTTCACTGTTATCCTGTATACTGTGCGGGTGTGCAAGGTCATCACGGCACCCGCTTTGACCCACATCCATCAATTATCCAACTGTCTCCGTGATGTTTGCGAAATTCACCAACTCTGCATAATGCAGGGACGAGATTATGATAATCTTAGGTAAAGTACTGTTTGATTATCTGGCTGGCAGTAGCTAAGTAGGTCTAGTGCCTTTATTGAAAACTAATAGCCTACTATAAATAGAGCTCTTCAGTTTTATTTAGGTACTACGAGTATATGGGGCAAAACTCACTACAAAACATATAAGAGAGGCTACCTCTCTTAAATGTTTTGTAGTGAGTAAACGTGTTTGTTGGTCTGGGTTTTTATTATGTGTTTTAATATGTATTTACTTTAGATACATTTTTTACAGACAACTGTCTAGGGCCCATATTACACGCTTCGGCTTAGTTTGGGGCTAAATGGCCCAGCGTGGTATGCCATGGGTTATTTATTTATTATTATCTATACTTATAATAAATCTGTAATCTTAACTAATATTATAAAGCTGAAGAGTTTGTTTGTTTGTTTGTTTGAACGCGCTAATCTCAGGAACTACTGGTCCGAATTGAAAAATTCTTTTTGTGTTTATTCCACGCGGACGAAGTCGCGAGCACAGCTAGTGAAATATATTTTCTATCTATATCTATAGATATAATCAATCTGTAGAGAGGTCAATTCTGTACATGAAATATATTTTCAAAATAACTATCAGGGGGTGATTAGTGATCGATACTGATGCCAAAAATGCAATCAGTAAAATTTTTGTCTGGCTGTCTGTACGTCTGTCTGTCTGTATGTTCGTTATAGAATCAAAAACTACTTGATGGATTTTAACGAAACTTCGTACAATTATTTTTCATACTCCTGGGCAGGTTGTAGTATACTTTTCATCACGCTACAATAAATAGGAACAGAGCAGTGAAAGGAAGTGTTGGGAAAACGGGAGAAAATTTTATCTGTATGTCTAACTTAAAATGTAGGCATCATTCTATGGAAGTCCGTTATTTTTGAAACCCGATATCCACGCGTGCGACGCCGCTGGCACAGCTAGTTATTTAATACTTTGACTGGCTCGGTGGCTCAATTGGTAGTGACCTCTGCCTTCTGAGCCAAGGGTCGTGGGTTCGATCTCCACACAGTACAAACATTTGTGTGCATAAACATGTCTGTTTGTATTGGTCTGGGTGTTTTCTATGTATAATATGTATTTATTTATAAAAAAATGTATCTAAGTAAGTTTATCAGTTGTCTAGTACCCCTAGTACAAGCTTCGGCTTAGTTTGGGGCTAGATGGCGCTGAGTGGCCCAGCGTGGCATGTCTTGGGTTATTTATTTAATAATATTTTAATTTCACAGATGAAGACAAGCTGCACCACGTCACCGAGAAGCTTATAATGGGTCTGAATGGGTCCCCCGGGGACTCCCACCAGTTCTCCCAGTTCGTGGAGAAGAACGTGCGCTTGTACAAGATGCGGAACAAGTATGAACTGGACACGGCTGCCGTGGTGCATTTTACGAGGAAGAATCTCGCTGATGCCCTTAAAACAGGGGTGAGGGGGCTACGTTTTATAATTTTAGAAGTACCATAATTAGTAGGAGGAACATTTTCACGTTAGTTTAAATTACTTGACTGACTGTTTCCTGAGTTTGGTAGTCGTAAGCATAATAAAAACGATGTTTTTTAATTGTGGCAAAAATGGTAAATATATCACTTAATGAAGTATGGCAATATACTGGCGGTGGCTTTTCAAGATCAATGAGCCACAAGCTAGTCTACCATCCTCAGAAATAAAAAAACTATGGTGGATAGAGGTCAATATATTATGGGTAACAGGTAATAGACAAAGAAAGCAACATATTATGTAGCTGTAATAGTATATGTATTGTTAATAAATACTTACGAACACAAAAATTAGTAGGTAAAAAAGTGCATACGACGAACAGATTCCGTATCAACATAAAATCCGCTACAGAGCCAATTCAAAGGCATTTAGTACTTGAATTATCTGTGTCCTCGACCACAATATTGTCCACAAATTACTAAAAATAATTCAGCATTCATGCATTTCGCATTCATCGCAACAACAATAATAATAAATCTCCCCGAAATAGTCTCTGAAAGGTGTCATCGTAATGTCTGTAACGATTTCAATTGTAACATTACGCAAGCATTAATTCCCACGTCAATATAACATTTTGCAAATTGCGTGCCGAAATGAGAACTGAGAGTGTACAGAAAGGTCTTTACTATCTCTAGAGACCATATAAAAACTACCTGCTTCTTCTTATGGCGCCTTTAGGGTTGGTTGTGTTGTGTACATGACGTAACTACTCATACTCCTTCATAATTAATTTTACCAACTGATAGTAAGTAGAGGATCCCATATAAATAAGTTTCATCCAATAAACGTCTCGGTGAAGGTCGTAGTATGGCGGGATTTTAGACCATGAATGCAGGGGCAGCGCAGACGGGACACTTTTTGTGCGATAGAGTCTGCGTCTGAGACATTTAAAAAGAGCGTCTAGGTCTGCCGACAGAATGATCGTAGATGTGCGTCGTGTGCGTTACTGCATATAATTGCAAAAAAGTGCGTCACGGATAGTCTGTCGTCTGCGCTGCCCTTTAAACGTAACTGCTGGACATAGGTTTTCCCTGATGACAATTGTCTTTAGGGGAGATTTGCATCACGGTTGGCAGACGCAGACCTAGCAGTTCTATTTAAAGCAATCAAATCCTATCAAAATAATATTCTCATACCTCAGAGTAAATAAATAGGATACGATTTGTTGATCTGTTAATTATAGTTTTTGGGATATAGTGCCTGTTTGTGAAAACACATCTGTCTGTTAGTCTGTGACCCACACCACATACGTGGTTTTGTAAATGATTACTTTCTTCGCGGCATTGTCAGTTCTTGGCTAGTACTTTCATTTTTGGCATCGCATTATAAAGTCGCTGTAAAGAGGGTTAATTAGTTTGCAACCGTTTCGTCCACACGTACCGTGTTATTATTTCACATCATGCTTCTGGACTAAACATAGGTTTGTATGTGGAATAGATATATCTGCACTGTCGTTTTAGGAGAAATCGCTACTCTGTTATAGACACATAAAGAGAGTTAGAAATGGATTGGTTTTGATTCGTGCTTTTTATTTAGGACTAGTTGTGCCCGCGACTTCGTCCGCGTGGAATGGTGTTTCATCCCCTATTTCCCCTTGGGTATTGAGAATTGATCAAAGCGGATGCCTACGTCATAACATCGACCTGTATGCAAATTTCAGCCCGATCCGTCCAGTGGTTTGGGCAGTGCGTTGATAGATCACTATGTCAGTCAGTCATTTAACCTTTAAATTATATATATATTTAGATATTTTTATAAGTAAGACTTGTTTATCAAATAACATTACAAATGTTAGCTTATTAACGAGATCCAATCGGAAAGAAGGCACTATTTTGTTGTGCAAGTTTCAAAAACTGCATATTGATTTACTGTGCAAATGGAACTCTTTGGGAATAAATATCTAATTTTAGGGCAAGAAAGAACCAGTTTTTGTTGAATGAGGGTTCTACGACGACTACTACTACATAAGACGAGGTGTGGTCAAACACTTCTATTTAAAAAATAGTCGTGGATTCGTTCTTTTAAATATTTAACCGATATTTAGGACCCTAACAGTACTATTTTGTACCTAACCATTAGTCTTGCTATTTAAAATAGCAAGCAAGATACAGAATAAAATATCCAATTGACATACAAAAATCGCGATCTATACGAACACTTTCCATATCTGTTTAAAATAAAAACAATCAAAATATACAGAAAGTATAGCAGAAAAAGACGCGCCATAAAACGACGTGTGAAAATACCCAAGCGGTTTAATTCTCGCTAATTATTTAAAATACCTTTTTTTGTTACTTTTACGTAGTCGTAATGTAATTATAAGTACCGTTGACAGTGGTATTACCGTCGCTGTGGGCCCAGCAAGATGAGAAGCGCGTGCGCACTGATCAGAAACGCCAGAGAGTACTCGAAAAATATGCTATTTTAACGAATAAAAAAGCACGAATACTCTTTTAAAACCTAAGACAAAGTCTGTTATATTGATAAAATATTCCAATGTAAACCATTCAGACGAACTACTTAAAGACACAATCGACAAACCGCCACCTTTCATTTAGGTATACATCTTGAACTTCACTGTATTTTCAACATACCTAAGCCTGGATACGGAGCTAATTTAAGAAAATCTTAGTTGTATTTAGATAAAGGTTTTGCCCTGCGATCTCCAACCCGCCTGCTTACCATTTAATTTCATGAGCAATCATGTAACAGCTGCATCTATCGAGGTCTCGGCGTAACATGGAAACTGTTGGCCAATTTTCAGAATCCTTGCATGGTGAACATGCTGATAGCGGGCCACAACGGGACTGAAGGTCAGCTGTACAGCATGGACTTCCTTGCCGCGTGTGTGAAGGTTCCTTTCGCCGCTCATGGCTTCGGGGGACTTTTCTGCTTGAGCATCCTGGATAGTTTCTATAAACCTTGTAAGTTTTAGAGTCGTTTAATCGCTAGTTCGCTTAAAGCTTCCAAAGCTGTCAACTTCAAGTCGACTAGGTTGACGATTGACATTGAAAAACATCAAATCCTTTTCGGTTTATTTGAATAGAGGCGTTTTATTGAACTTTAAAGGTACAGATAGCTTTTGCGGACTTTCTTGGCCACATTATGTTCTGCGTACTTGCATAACCTTATCTAGAAAATGCTTCGTAAGATTTCAGTAGAGGATGTGTCAAACGTGTATACCCATAGCATCCCATAATATTATGTTGTATGCCCTCCGATTCTGGCAGGTGTGAGTTCCAGACTCTACACTCTGTCTCCCCCAGATGACCATGAGATTAGAGAAGAGACGCACATGCTCTATCCTATATGATTTCCTAACTTTGATATCCGAGTTCTTCGGGTCTTTAAAAGAAATCTTTATAAATGCATGACATTTTATCATGAAATGGGAATGTAAGGAAGCGACTTATCATCTTTTCGCTCGAAGCCAACCTAACCTTCACAATTGAAGGCGTAGCTAAATACCACAGACTGATGACGGGCAGCAGCGTCGCCGGAGAGGCCTGCGTCCAGCAGTGGACTGTAATAGGCTGATGATGATGATTATCATGAATCGAGGTAAAAGCTTATAATATTTCATTTATTTCTTATCATTGACTGGCTCGGGAGCTCAATTGGTAGTGACCTCTGCCTTCTGAGCCAAGGGTCATGGGTTCGATCCCCACACATTACAAACATTTGTGTGCATGAACATGTCTGTTTGTATTGGTCTGGGTGTTTTCTATGTATAATATGTATTTATTTACAAAAAAAATGTATCTAAGTAAGTTTATCAATTGTCTAGTACCCATAGTACAAGCTTCGGCTTAGTTTGGGGCTAGATGGCGCTTTGTGGCCCAGCGTGGCATGTCTTGGGTTATTATTATTAAATTTCAGCTCTGACCGAGGCCGAAGCTTATGAAGTAATCAGGATGTGCGTTCACGAGATCCACAAGCGGCTGTTCCTGAACCTGCCCAACTTTCAAGTGAAGGTTGTCAACGCGCAGGGCATCAAGGACATGCCGGTCATCAACCCCGTCTCTTTGGCCTACATAGAGCCGCCTTCAAGTTAATATTATGTTGTGTCCGTATATTCCTAGATCATCTGTCATGGGCCATGGAGCTTATTATGACAATACAACATGAAGTGTTCATGATTTGTTTAAGTTGTCGTGGAGGATTGCTTCGAGAGATCGGTTATATACGTATATCATAGTATGGAGCCTGGCCTTAAACACCTGTAATTATTACTATTCGCGATGTTTCCAAATCAGTATTATTTTACAAACTTAAGTACATCCCAATTTTACACATTCTGCCGCACTTAATCCAAAAACTGAGATAAGAAATGAACTCCAATACATAGATAGATAATATAACATGTTCATTAAACAGCTTTAAACATTCAAAGTCGTTATACATTGGGTATATAGCCTTTGCTGATTATATTTGTAGTATATAATCAGCAAAGGCTAATGATGGATACGAAAGACTGCGAAGGCGCTGTTCACTGCTGGACCAGCAGCCTTTCCAGTTGTTCGCAAATAAATTTGCCAAATTTGTAAAGTAACGAGGTACATATTTGTTTTGGTTTTGGTAATTGTAGAGCCCGTATCCAATCGGCTTGGTCTGTCGACGTACGTAAATGAGTTCTTAATGGATGAATTGCTTTTTTATTTCTCTTCAAGCTAGACATCGCATAATTAAATTCTGTTTAACGTTCGTCGTATTTTATTCTCGTATAATGTTTTTATTATTGTATTCCACAATGGACTTATTGTTTTATTTATTTTGTTGTAGTATTATTATTTTACTTTTATTACATTGATTTACAAACAATGCGTTGTTATTGTTTAGACTAGATTTTGCTTTTGCATTGTAAATATTATCATTATTAAAAGCGGTCTTCCGATTAGATTGGCTTATCCTGTGTCCGATTTCTCTGCAGTCTTGTTGAACTAGCGGCTTATCGGAATATGAAAGGAAGGAACAGAGGATGCACCTGTGTTTGTACACGCACTTGTGCACCATATCTCAAGCGTACTAGGAATTCTTGACCGTAATATGAATACTCTCCTGATAGTAATACTACTATTGTATATATCTCGATCACCGCTATCAAATCGAATGTTTTTGTCTTTTTTTATCAGTAGGGATCTTGCTACGTATACATTATACAATATCTTGATCCCAATTCGCCTAATATTAGGCGACGTTTGAGCCAACGATGGAGAAACACTCGTCCAACAAAAACTATTGACTTTCGCCTTGAAAATTTGAAGATTATATCCATCGGGGCACACGGACTCTGGTAAAGTATTTCATAGCCGTTCGTACTATGTTCGGACTATGAAGCAAAGCGCTTTGTGCGAATTTTAGAATGTGCGTGTGGTGTGAGTCTTCTTTTGTAAAAATTTTATCCAATCGTTACGAAATTCAGTGATGTTTTAGGAAATAATTGTGAAAAGTAAATGGTGAAGCCAAAAATTTGTGAAACGTATGGGGAGAAAGTTATAGTCGATTAGTTGGAATACTCAACCTGCACTATAAATCGTTTTTATATGACACAATTTGATGAGTATGCAAGGGAACTCCACGAACAGATTCCACTAATTTAAAACTATCTTTCTCGTCCTGTTACCTAATGAAATCTTTGCAACATTTAATTGCATCTCATCTGCTAGTGCGATGTTTCATCCGATTACCCATTTTTATAGCCTTATTGTTTTGTCATGAACCATTTTGTTCTCGTAACGTGAAATATGGCCGGGCCCCTTATCAGACGCATTGTTAGCTTATCTGGAAGTTAATGCAAACGTTATTTCTTTCAGTTACCGGTTGAAATTGCTTTAGTGACTCGCGAAATAGTCCCACGATGTATTATCGCAAGAAGAATGAAGTGTGAAATGGAGTCAAGTGCATTGGATGTCAACATTAGGGTGCGTTTCTACATAAGCGGTAATGCACGGAGTGAAACAGATGCAATATGCAGTGGAGATTATAATATTCTCGTGGATGAGGAGATATTAATACTTATAGATTCACGAGTAATACTTTAGCATGTCAAACTTTATTCCTAGCAGCACTTCGAGGAGGCCAGATAAGACAATATTACACGTTTTGCGTGCTAAACTTTCTTCCTTCCTCTCGATTATGAATGGAGATTAAATTTTGCAGGTATTGGTTTATACAATGGAACTAATTGCTATTTAGGTATCTAGCCTTTGCAATCTGATTAGTAAATAAGACCGACTGATCGTGTAAAGTAAATGTGTGCAACCAAATGTAACCAGACCAATGCTGAAAGATGTCAAAAAAGCGACTTGCCAAATATTTAAGCGTTTAGTGACACACTGCACGCCAGACTAGACATGGTACCTAAGCCAGTGCGTGCCATTTTCATTATCGGAAGAAATTACCAAGTATATGAGAAAAGATTGGCCTTGAACTGAGTCAGACTATATTTGGTGAAGTATATGTTGCTACGGTCCGTTGACTTCATGCGGGAGGCAGTCGTCCAAACCCCAGCACCATGCACAAATGTGTTCTTAAATTTGAAATTCATAATGTACGTTGATTCGACACTCTTATAGTGAAGGAGAACATCGTTCGAATTCTTGGCTAGCATTGTTGACTATTATAGCTCTAGTTGGCCTGATGATCCTAGAATAATGGCTAACATTGGCTGTATGACCGAAGCAATGGATAGAGAAATGAGGCGGGTAGTGCATTTCCCAAAGAAGCTCATTCTGCAAACGCAGCTTTCACGAGAGGAAACATCTCTGAAATCAGATTTACACATATTTGGTTGTTTTATCTTCATCATCGAACTTTTGGAGCAGTGCGAGACTCATAAAGTTTAAAGCTGTAAAGCCCATACTTCCATATAAAAACAATGGGATTTGGATAACATTTGGCTATTGATACTTGGCCTCTATGGACTGGCCAAGCTTTGGGCCGAGACCTGTAGGCAGACCTGTTGGCGAGGGTCCGTGCAAAGTGGCGGTTGAAAGAAGAGGTCTATAACTCAACAGTCGGAGAATGTGGGCTGAAATAGTGACGATGATTGGCGGGCTTCACAAAGTTAAGGGCAACATTCAGGGTTCTATTAAGGTGCAATGTAAAACCATGAGCACGAACGAAGAACAGAAGACAAAGTAATATAAAGTGACGTTATCGCGACGACATTAAAAGTTAGTGTGCGTAATGGTAAGAATCTTATCTTCAAACAAAAGGCAAACACGTGTGATATTACCTACATACGTTTCTGAATCAGACGTTTTGTTGAAAACAATGAAACGGTTATTTGTCGCATAGAGGCACTCTTTTACTTGGACCCTCCTTTTTATGGGAAACATTACATTTATAACCTAACGATATGGAAAAAGGAGAGCCATGTCCTAATAAATAGTAATTGCGTTACTTATAACTGTATTAAATCTAGAGCTGCAGTTTTACATCAATTGCGCGTTCTGAATGTGATTTGTTAGTGCTCACTCCAAAGAGAACGCGCTATCGATTCGACGAAGAATGTTAAGCCAAATTAATTTGTCATTGCTGGTGAAGCAGGCTGATGATGATGATGTTGAGTGTTTCGTGTATTTTTTTTTGTTATTTGAAAAAACAAGTCGTCGAAGAATCACAACGGGAGCCCGTTGTTACGACTTGCTAGAAATTCTATCGTACCTTTGTGGTCAATATTTCATATTTCCTTTACAATTATCAACTGTCTCCATAATTAACCTGTCCTCTCGACGTTATCGCGATAGTAAGGCTCACACTACAGCAAACACTGACTGTCAACATTACAGCAACAGACGTGCGCTTGCGCATGATAACGCGCTACACACGATTAGCTCATTAACACGCCGCGGTCGGGTTGAAATTTTAAAGCGCTTGTTGCTTGAGAAGGATGTTTCAAATGCAGTTTCATTATCATCATCATCAATCAGCCTATTGCAGTCCACTGCTGGACATAGGCCTCACCAGTTGTTCGCCACCTAGGGCAAACTTCTGGAGGATATACCCATAATCGCCACGCTGGACAGGCGGGCTGGCGATCGCAGGGCGTAGTTTCTTGCAAGAACATCAGAATGGCCACTTGCTCATCAAAAAACACGCATTTTAAACACCTCTTGTAGTACCAAAATGTACCCTACGCCTTTGTTAACTTCTGAAGCGTTTGCAAAATTTGTAATAATAAAATAATAGCTTTCATTGATTCCTAATGGTGAAGCATGGTGAAGACGTCATGATTAAAAATAAACCATTTAACAACTGATCCACGTCAGAATACGACTTTATTCATGACTAGCAGTGCTCGCGACTTCGTCCGCGTGGAATAGTTATTTTTTCCCCGTTTTTTTTTACATTTTTCATTATTTCTTCGCTCCTAATAGTTACAGCGTGATGTTATATTAGCCTATAGCCTTCCTCGATAAATGGTCTATTCAACACAAAAAGAATTTTTCAATTCGGACCAGTAGTTCCTGAGATTAGCGCGTTCAAACAAACAAACTCTTCAGCTTTATAATATTAGTTAAGATTCTATATTGATCACTTCACGCGGTGATGTATGCTTCATATTAATAGGTGGAACATGCATTAGTATTCGTAAGTACTTTTTCATAATCCCCACTTTGTACTTAGTCCCTTTTCACAAATTTACAAGGTATTTTTTAAGGAATTTGCCATAGTCAAAGGAGTTTCCCCTGCCACAGGCTTATTATGCTTAAAAGGAGGCACAGCCACTATTATGTAAAAGAAAGCTATTTACTGAATAACCGATTTTTTTTAGTCACCACGCTTGGCAGACAGGTTGGCAGTAACTTTTATTTGACCATAGGTAAATGCTGCTATCCGTTTCCTGATATATATTCCCTTAGTCGTCTTCATCGACACCTACGGGATGAGATGGGGTGTCATATTCAAATCTGGAAACCAAACGGTCTTGAACGGATACTCACGACTAAGATATACTTACTTATCTAATTTGGTTGTCTCTCTTGTATCAGTGCGTAGACGTTAACACGTTACGTAACGCTTACATGGACTGTGGGTAATGTATCTCTAAACATGGGCATACAGGCAGTTCTAATGTACATTTCCCTTGACTAAATTAATTTCCAATGAATTCCTGGTGTTCCTTTTAGGTATGGTTGCATAAACGGCTTTATAGCATCTCGTTAAGGGATAATAGGATAATCTTTGGTGAATTTTATGTAATAATACCTTGACCAGATCAAAACTTTAATTGTGTTTGAAATTTTAGATACCAATATTTTCAATAACATTTTCTATTTAAACGATTTTGTTTTATCTCCCGTCACAACGACCGCGCTCAGTTATTGTTCATAATTTCTATTTCCTGAATTTGAAAGTTTTCCCCAAAAAAATATTGAAAATCATACAATCCCTCTTGCAAGCTGTGACCTCCGTATTATATAATCCAGTATTCATGAAACGTGTCACGAAATGCTTTGTTTATTTGGGCCTTTAAAGCGGGGACAGTTTACGTACGTTTAAATTTTATTAACGTTTTTCCTTACATACCTATTCAAATATTAAAAGATGGACCTTCAAAAAGTGAGCCTACAAATTTCTCAAGGGCTGGAAAAGCACCTGTGACCCTGGTGTTGCGGTATCTATTAGCTGAACTGATCCTTACGATCAAGTGACCTTCGGGCCACTTTGTCATAAAATTGGAAATTGGAACCTTTTTACAAAGGGTATTAGGTACCCATTTATACGCAAAATCTTGTATGCAATTATTATATACTCGTAATATATAATAATTGCATACAAGAATAATATTTCTCTAAATATCGTTCCTATTTTAGTATATTTTTGTAAGAGTTAAATGGCAACACTAATGTAATACTAATGAAGTCGGACAACGCTTCTTTCTGGCGCAAAATATTGGGAGGGAAAAAGCGGTGCTTGGCTCGGCACGGCATTCGATTACCAGCCACGGCCGAGCCAACACGCCTAAGGAATTCTATGTAAATTGTATAAGTGGAAGTTGTATCTAGTTAATACCTACATTTATCTAAGTTTAACCTGTTTTATTGTTCTTCTACCTCAACACATGTAGAGGTAACTCTTTGGCTTTTGGGTCCTTCTTAACAAGATTTAGAATTGAAATGGGGCGTAAAGTACCTGTGCACATACATCAACCTATCTTCCTACCTAGACACCTTTCGCTTAAATTTCCCCAATCAATTTTTAACTCAATGTCCAAGGTATTGGAGTCGATTTATCCATTGTGTAACTTGACAATATTATGAATAAGCATCGGTGACTGACGACTGAAGCACTCGTAACTGAGTTCTTAGTCTTAGCTAACTTATCAGCGCTATTAGGTACATGATATTACGAGTGACACAATAAAGCTGTAAAATTTATTACAGTGACGTTGTAACTTGCAATCTCTTCTGTCGTAATTATATTAGTACCTAATTCTTTTTAGAATAGAATCAATATTCTTCTAGATTATAAGGTCACTAGAGTATCTGTTACCTACTTAATCCATCCGTGCGGTTTCCGAATTTAGAATAAAACCACCCCATTTCATGCATGGGATGTAAGGGAGCGGCCTATCATCTTTTCGTGGAGATTATGGTTATATCCTCCAGATGTTTGCCCTAAGTGGCGAGCAACTGGAGAGGCCTATGTCCAGCAGTGGACTGCTATAGGCTGGTGGTGATGATGATCTCATGGGTGTCGTAGAAGACGACACCTGTCATTGGGGAAGGCCTACTTATGTGGACGGTTGCAGGCTAATGATTTTTTTTATATTAGCTCGACATAATGGCTTCCCTACAGTCGCTGTGACAACTGGCAAGTAACTGGTCAGTTACCGGTCAGTTGCCACTGCCATGCCGGCCCAACCCTAACCCCCCACGAGCTCCGGAGACCCCTACGAGCTCTGGAGACTCACCAGCAGAAACACGACCCGGAGGTCATTTGGCTGCGGTATTCTATAGGGTGGAGCTCCTTCCCCGGACGGGCAGCTCAATACGAGCGAAGACTCGCTATGCCCTACCTCTCTTGAAACTTGATAATGATGATGACCTACCAAATATACCATTTTATGCCAATTGGCACTTCCTGGAGCTGAATGTTTATCGACAGCTCTCTGTTTTCATACAATATTCAATTACCTTCTCATTTTCAAGTCGATGCTTGTGTTAAACGACTACGAAACTAAGAGATATGATTTCCACAGCAACCCAATAACTAATAGATAAATACAGCCATCTTCCCTGCAGGATGATCAAGGTTTCTCCATAAAATATTGGTAACAAGCGAATCCCGGAGTGAATAGTTTATTGGACCCGTAAACCCTGTGAGCTGAACAGTCGTAAACCTTTTCCTATTTGGTACGGATCCGATCGCGTAGTCTGTTGGGATACGAGTACGTACGACCATACGATAAATTTATTCGACGTTAAAAAGTGCGCATAAGGATACAGTAAATTTCCTTAACATCGTGAAGGTTACACTATACCTTTTTTTTTGTGTTACCGGGGAAAATGCATTTAGGCATTCCCGCTGCTTGGGGGAGCAGCAGGGTATGTGGGACTCACCCCGCCTCGAAGATGGAAGTGAGGCAGGAAATACCCACTGAAAACCCCAGCCCCTTCGTCTTGCGCCTTAAAGGTGGTGTCGAGGGTCCTATGAATATGTACACCAAGACATCACCGACGCGGCCTGGTCATGACAGGCGCGATGACCTGGAAAACACATGAGCTGCAAGGACATTCCATATCCGTTTAGTTATTTTGGATAACAGCTTTGTCAACACTGGTGCACAATTCATTGATCTGACTACCAAATACGCCCCACACAGCGCCATTTAGCCCCAAACGAAGCCGAAGCTTGTACTATGGGTACTAGACAACTGATAAACTGCCCCAGTCATCCCAAGAAAGTAGTTAATTTGAATGTCAACATTAAACCGGTCGATAATATTAGCATTGCACCCAATACGTCCAACGGTATTAGAAATCAGTTATGTACCACTATCTAGAGTATTTAATAAACAAGTACTCTGCAAATAGAGGCGTTGAGGTTATTTATTTTAATTGCATCACGTCACGCCTTTCTTCAATAGTGCTGATACTAATATTATAAATGCGATGGCAAGTCTGTATGTCTGGTACTTTTACTTCTAAGTTGCCGAAGCGATTAAGTTGATTTGAGGTTTAGTACTAAGTAACAAGTACTACGTATGTGGGTAAGTGAGACCTTGGAGAAAAAACGAAATAGACTTTTTTGTCTCAGAAATTCAAAAACTGATTGAAATTTCGTATGGAGAATGAAAATCTGCTGAAGCATTTACGTCAGAATATTGTATTTTAAAGAACTGTGTCTTTTTGAGCGGTTGAAAATAAAATATTAGTAGTATGTAGGTCTACAATGTAGACTATACATGTTTTTAAGGTAAATCTCTAAGGGCAGAGAAGTACCAACAACGAACGTGAGGCGTTCCTACAGGTTAATAATATCAATGTTTTTCTCAAGGATCGCAACAAGGATCGGAACAGACATGTTCATGAACACAAATGTTTGTATTGTGTGGAAATCGTACCCACGACCATAGGCTCACAAGGTAGATGTAACTACCAAATGGGCCATCGAGCCAGTACAATATTACACCAGTGAGTTTAATAAACTTCTTTTATAGAAAATTCGACAAACAAGCGAACAGACCCGCGTGCATAACATATTCAGAGGATAAATTCGAGATGAAAATCATGATATCGGATAGCAGTCTCAGACGAGACCTTGTTTGATTACGATCTCTGCACGGCTTTGCACGAATAGTCAATAGTGGATCATATTTTCCTCATTTTCTCATTTTTTCTTGGCCAGGCTTCGTAGTTTTTTTTATTAATTTATACTTTAAGTAAGTAGCGACGTAACTGTATAGTTGCTTCATTTGATTCTGCCTTCGTATTAGAATCCATCCATAACTCCCTGCTTTTTGAGTTTAGTATGGGTGCAAATACCAGTCATTACTTAGTTCTGTTTCTGGTTGTTATATAATTTTTTGCCTAATCAAGTATTACATGAGCAGTAAGATCGGATGATTGTTTATTTATTTATACTCCGATTGGAACCACACGGAAAAATACACTGAAAATCCATTATACCTACCTACCTATACAATTTCAATTAAGTAGGTATGCCATGTTTGCAAAAAATTCACTGAAAATCATTCATTGATCCTACAAAAGTACATAAGTAATTACCGTCTCTCGATAAAAAAATACATTTCCGTATTGATTTTAATCTTAAATGTAAACCATAATAAATGTATAACACATTAACTATGAAAATTAGATTTGTAAAGTAGGTATGTACTAGATTTAGAATATTAATACCTATACCTACGGTTTAGTAACCGTGTACTAGTGTAGATTCTGAAATATAGATATATATATATAGAATGTGAAAGTTTAAATGTTATTATTTTAGGTACCTAACTAAAATAATAATATTTAAACTTTCACATTTAAGTTTGAATAAAGGCAATTGAAAAATTATAAACGAATTAAGTATGTAATATTAATTTTAAGTGTCAAAATAATCCAACAAACAAAAATTCCCTTTCCGAATTCTTCAACTGAACCTACCGTCAAACTCTATCCGTCACATGGCACACCCATTCAAACACAAACACTAAAAAACTCACTATTAATTTCACGAAATCATTTCCTGAAAGCTTGCACTTGGTAAAATGTCCTCTATGCCGTTGTATTAAGAGTTACAACGACGCGAGTGAGTAGTGAGTCGGTACCGGCGCGTGCGCACGGAGCGATGCGCAGTCGCGGATGGGCGGCGCGAGAGGCTGTTATCACGAGACGAGAGTGGTGCACTGAGGTAATGGGGGGATATTAGTGCGACCTTCACGTTGATAAATAGATAACGTTTGGTGTGACGGTTTTCTTGAGTTTTCATAAGGATATTGTCAGTGAAATTGTTATGATATTTATGCTGCTCAATTGCACAGTTGAAGCGAACTTATGTGTAATTTATTTAGACGAAAGGCTTTTTTATAATGTGGAATCTATCTCACGTGTAGAGTTACCTAATTAATGCGGTTTAGCCAATGGAAGTGTTTAGAGAGCCATGTTATACTCGTAGTGCATTTGGCAAAACATTGAACATCATAAAACTAAAGTCGCATCACAATCCAATTCCGTTTTGAAAAAATACTCATTGTATTTACTTACAAATAAGTAGTTATACAAAATTATGAGACACGTAAAGTATGTCTACCGTCGTTTCATGTGATGTCGTCGTTTTAAAATTAAGAGCAACCGTCCTCTTCATTAGAGGTGTTTTTTATGTATAATATGTATTTATTTACAAAAAAAAATGTATCTAAGTAAGTTTATCAGTTGTCTAGTACCCATAGTACAAGCTTCGGCTTAGTTTGGGGCTGTTGCGGACAGAACGACCTTTTTATATAGTTTTACCTTTTTAATACGTTTTGTACATAGTTTTATATTTAGAAGTGTTTTTAAGAATATTCTAGTTGCTATGGTTTTTATTGTTTGTATTGTTTGTTTAGTTGTTGAGTTATACAGTCCACTGCGGCTGGACTATTAAAGTGTTTTTGTGGTTTCCCAATTTATTATCGTGTTTGATTCCACACCCAAAGCTCCAGCCGTAACAGGGGCTAGGTGGCGCTGTGTGGCCCAGCGTGGCATGTCTTGGGTTTAAATAAAAAAAAAATAGAATTATGATAGAGTTCCATTGCAACTGTCAGGGGCAGAGGTAACATGTTAAATTTTAACATCAGTTCTCGACACAATTTGTGTTGAACTTAGTGTTGAATCACTTGTCCTGTGTGGTTAGTGTGTATATATGATTAACATAAAATATATACTTACATAATAAACATGATACTTACGACATCAAATTGAATGTAATATTTTTAATGAATAATTTAAATTAGCATAATGTGTGTATCGGAAATGATGTGATGCATGCAACGCACAAATTGCTGGTAACTATTTCAAATATTTTATTCATTCTACACGAATGTAAACACACGAACTATAATGACTATTTTTATTAAAAAGTAAAGTACTGGGTACTTATTTTTGACATTATTTTTATGGTAACCAGATAGTTCTGTGAAGTTAGTTTTTGCCTAGAACACTCTACGAGTGTAGCTATATAGTGTCTTTTTAAATTTATTAAGTATTGGAAATGCTAGGAGTTTTAAACATAGTATTTTTAACGGTTCCGGTATGTAGATTATAATCTATTAAATACAATACTTTATGTATCATTCATTAATTATTTCATCAAAAGAATTTGTTTGAAATAACTTAATAACACTTTAAATGCGATTGAAGTCGAGACATAATTGAAAAGTTGTTGTCTCGCGGCCTATTTCGGCCGCACGGCTGTTGATGAGTTTAAAACACGCCTTGACCGGAAATAGGTAGCTAACAAATTTCCGCCTTTAACTAGTTGACTGACAAACAAAAAAGCGGCAAAAAGGTGGGCAAATTCATGGTCATAGTAGCGCGGCGAGATGAATGGAGGCGTAATGGCGGCTGCGTATGCGCATACGACACCGATACCCGATGGGAAGTTACAGTTATCGCCGTATTAGCATTCAATTAAATGCGTTCGTGTAAGCCATAATGCTTTGTTGGTTGTAAGACAGGAAAAAGCCGCAGTGGAATTCCAATACAGTTTCCTATATATCTGGCATGTCAGACGTAGATTTCATGGGGGTGAGGGTTCGAGTCCACCGAGGACGGACATCATTTGAAGATAAATATTTATTTGATGTTTGGATGTAATATTGTAATTGAATATAATTGGTCCTGATTTCCACATGTAACGGATATGCTTATATACTCATATATACTCTACCTGAAGGTTGTCTGGAAGAGATCGCTTTCGGCGATAAGACCGCCTACATTGAATAAGAATAAGAATCTTTATTATATTGGGACATCACAACATAACAATGATAACATACAATATACATATACACAATACACATAACATACAATACACATAACAATATCTAGACACGTACATTTCAAACTTCACAAAAATAGAACATAACAACACAGATAGGTATATGTATAGCATTGTACTTTTATATCTGTATAAAATGTCCTGTGCATATTTTATTTTGGTGCAATACAGAGTATCTCTCTATGCTTTTACGCTACTTACTTTTACTGACTTCGAAGTGTCGAAAAGCAGGATGTTCGAAATTCTATGTGTGTCTCGTGTTCTAAGTATCAAGGTCTCATTAAATTTTCACAAAAAAGCAAACCCAGAAATGTTTATTCCTGTCAATTTGTTAAATTAACAAATACAATGTACGTGTACAGTCGTGAGCTGGTAAATTGCCTTTTAAACTTGTCTCATTATTTTACTTTTGTTTTCTGTAACGTTATGTCTCTCCGGTTACTGTATTACTGCTTCATTGTTCGAGTTAATAATCATAGCAAAGATTTGGTCTTGGTCTCTTTTACATTTGTTCAATAATATACTTATGATACGCCATAAGCCTTGAGAACGTTACAAGTTTAAATATAAGTTATTAGTCATGCGCATGAAAAGTCTTATAACAAACAAGAAAATTATGTTATAGCCAAGTCAACTGGTTCTACTGAAAATCAGCGTCCTAGTGTCTACGCACTGAGACAAATGCTAACCTACCTACCTAATGTATTGAATTAGCTTTTAATTAGGCTGTCTATTGCTGCAGTGGAATGTAATGTGTAAGTTTTGTACCGGAGAAATTAGTTTTATTTCATTTTTTCATACGAAAGAGGTAGGGCATAGCGAATCATCGCTTGAATTGAGCCGCCCGTCCGGGGAAGAACCTCCGCCCTATAGAATACCGTAGCAAATGACCTCTAAGTCGTGTTTCTGTCGGTGAGTAGGATTTCAAGAATATTGAAAGTTTACGGCAAGCAGAGATATAGTAATAGTAATAGCACAGAGAATATTATTATAGCATGTACTAAAGTCAGTGTATCTGTTTCACTCGCCTGAACGCACGGGTGCGCACGCGCACGACGCGGTTCATTGCGCGCTGGCCTTGCACTTGGAACGGTTGAACTCAAGCTAGCAAGCAATCACTGCATTTTAGGTTGAAAAATATTAATCATCAACAGTCTGCAAACGTCAACTCCTAGACATAGGCCTCTTCCAATGACAATTGTTATTTAGGGGATGCGTTAGTCACCACGTTTGGCAGGCGGGTTGGCGATCGCAGGGCATAGCTTCTCGCTCCGGTGACGGTGCTGCCCGTCATCGGTCTATGGTATTTAGCTTTATACCACCACCAGTCGGTTGCCAGTGCCTCGTTTGTTATTCGGCAGGATGCACCACGAGCAGGTGAGGTTGGCTTTGAGCGAAATGATGATAGGCCGCTCCTTTACATCCCCGCTACTATTTCCAAAATATCTCGTAACTACTACAAATTGTATGTTACCCACACTAATTAATAATTTCTCTTGTAAGTGGTCTTAAATGAGAAATAAATATTCTTTAAACCTTAACCTACTAGGCGAAGACAAACTTGGTCAAATTCTCTCCAAGTTCTCGGCTCATCTTCGTACCAAATAACGGGAACAAATAGAACGATGGTTATACTTAGTGCCGAGGGTCCGATAACAGATAACGGCCGGTCCTAGATTAATCTCCGGCGTCATTAGGCACGTCGCTCTTCATTATTACCTACTTCTCTTTTTACGGATTACCCAATTTGTTTTCGAGGATGTGGTTCTTAAAGGAAAGGGGGCTATTCACAAATAATATCTCTAACGAAATCGAATCGATCGAAACACAACCCGAAGCTTTTCATGCTTTACACACATCTTTTTGGAAGTGCAGCCTAATAAAGTCTTTTCTTTCACTAAATACGCCTATCATGTATTGTTGTACTCTGTTTTGTATACCAATCTTAACTAATATTATAAAGCTGAAGAGTTTGTTTGTTTGTTTGTTTGTTTGAACGCGCTAATCTCAGGAACTACTGGTCCGAATTGAAAAATTCTTTTTGTGTTGAATAGACCATTTATCGAGGAAGGCTATAGGCTATATAACATCACGCTGCAACTATTAGGGGCGAAGAAATAATGGAAAATGTAAAAAAAAAAAACGGGGGAAAAATAACTATTCCACGCGGACGAAGTCGCGAGCACAGCTAGTAAATAAATAAAAATGTGTTTCTTCGTGTGTTGTGTTTCTCTGAAAAAAATAACGCAAAGCTTGGATTCCAACAATGAATGTAAAAAGATTAAAATTTCACAACGCTCTTGATTCATTTTCCGATGAGTGAATCATTGGATCGGAAGTAATTAACCGAAAACCGATGAACTGGGAGGAATGAAAATGTCGCATGAAAAAACGTGAAGAGATAGAGCGGTGCACTTGAGGACAAAGTAATGCATTTCTGAACAAATTTTTGGTTGGATGGAAGAAGCCGGTGTTTACAACTGGTTGATAAAATAGCTGATAGGCTTCAGTAGACATAATTTTGATCATCCCGTTGAAATGAGGGTTTTCTGCAAAAAGAAATCCTTCAAATGGCAACACATAAAAGGCAGCTATCATGTGATTGGTCAGTTGCTATGTAAATGTCAGTGCCATGTCAAAATGAACCAGTTAAGTAACAGTTTCTTTTTATAGTAGATTAGTAGTAGTAGATTTCTTTTTTCAGAAAACCCTAATACGGATGATGACAAGGTATGAAAATGAAGGAAATAATTAGTCCGTCTCTTAGATAATAAAAAAATATAAGACCCGTATTTTTTGTTTTGTCGAAATAACAAGAAAATACTTAGATATAGCGCATTAAAGTTACGGAGTGGGGGCTAACTACGTCACGTTAGAGTATATTTTGTACTCTAACGTGACGTCATGTGACATTTAAAATCAATGTATCTTCGTAAGTTTTTGAACAAGAGCCAAAATAAAAAATACGTATCCAATATTTTTCATTAAGCTACATTAAATTATTTTTTAGTCATCATCCCAATTGACGACCAGTATAGTGGTAGTAAACGCGCCTCTGACAGAGTGGTCGCGGGTTCAATCCAGGCACAGTACAAACATTTTTTTTATGCAAGAGGCGGCAGACTATCAAATGTGATGCCTGATGGTAAGCAGTCGACACCGCCCTTGGACACCCGCAACTCAAATCGAGTTCTGGGGTCGCTGCCGGCCTTTTAAATAGGAGTACGCTTTATTTATGGACATGAACATGTCTGTTTGTATTGGTTTGAGCAAAAAAAGTATCTAAGCTTGTTTATAAAATAAAATAAAAAAATAAAATAAAATAGTTTATTTTCATTTACAAAAAGTTTTACAATGTAGTAGATTGGAGCTTCCATTTAAGCAAATAATGCCTGTGTTTGGAAGCTCCGCTCTTCCTTATCAAATAAATTTAGTTACACTATACTATACTTAATACATACTAAACACAGAAAAACTAGTACTTATACCTAATAAGAGAAGCCAGTGACTCCTGTAAGTGTGCGTGTGTGTGTGTGTGTGTGTGTGTGTATGTGATGTGTGTGCGTGTGTGTGTGTGTGTGTATGTGATGTGTGTGTGTGTGTGTGCGTGCATGTGTGTTGTGTGTGTGTGTATTACATTTAGATAAACATAAATATATAAATTTCAATTTAAAAATACTATCATGCAATAATAGATAATAATACACATAATTTATGAGATCCGATTTAACAACGATTCCGTCTCTGTATATGTTTTGGTCTGAATCCATTTGGCTAGCATGTTCTTGCAGTCTTTATAGTTTTTGTCATATATGTATAAATCTTTGTTTATTTTGTTATACAAGAATGCAGATAGTGCGTCAAATTGCCTGCTAGCAAAAGTGGTCCTGGTAGCATTCGTCTTTGCTACAATGTCGTTTCGTCGCTTTCTTATTAGACTAGGGTCGTAGGATAGAGTTTTATGTGTTTTGAGGGTGGTCATAAGCACATATAGTTTCCGTACAGAGAGAAGGCCACTAATGCTGTACAATTCTTCGGTGGGAAAACGTCTCTTCTTGAAATACATCACCTTAATAAGAGTTCGTTGCGCTCTCTCCACCTCAAGAAAATGGGTCTTAGCAGCACCACCCCAGACGGGAATGCAGTATATTATTATGGATTGAACTAAGGAAATGTAGACTCGGTTCAATAGATGTTTAGCAGGGTCCTTATGGGTGTTATTTGGGATTACATGTCTTAATGTTTTGAATATCCAGATTAGTTTTCTAATTCTAGTAATAACGTGATCCAAATGTGCGTACCAAGATAATCTTTGGTCTACTATGACGCCAAGATATTTCGTCTGTGAAACTCTCTCTATTGTCGGGCAGTTACAGGAGCTTTTATTGGTTTCCCTAGGGCAACCATGAATTTTAAGGGCAAAGTCAGTCGGTGGCTGCAACTTGTTAGAGATACTAAAACAAATATAATTTGTTTTTGATGTGTTGAGTGTGAGTAGGTTCTGCTGCAGCCACAGAGCGATCTGAGCCAATCCAATTTCAGCACTCAACTTGACAGCCTCCCAAGATGCACCAGAGAAGACCACGGCAGTGTCATCGGCGTACGACAGTATTTTAGCGTTAAGTATTTTCATGCTACATAGGTCATTGATATAGACTAAAAATAGAGTAGGTCCCAAAACACTACCCTGTGGCACGCCACAGGTCACATTCGCTTCCTCACCAGTACAGCCCGGAAGTTTAACTTTTTGTTTTCTCCCCGATAAGTAGCTTTCGAAAAGAGAGAGTGCGATTCCTCTTATTCCAATTTTTTCTAGCTTTTGTACAAGAATTGGGATCGAGACTGTATCAAATGCCTTTTTCAGATCGAGGAAAACCGACAGACATCTGCTACTCTGGTCTAATTGTGTAGTGACAAAAGAACTCAACTCTGTAACAGCATCTTCCGTCGATTTCCCCCGTCGAAAACCAAACTGTGTAGGCGATAATATATCAAATTTGTCTAAATAACTGAGTAATCTTACATTAATTAATTTCTCCATGATTTTTGCTATAGTTGGTAGAACTGATATTGGCCTATAATTACTTATATCGTCTCGATCCCCACCCTTGTACACGGGGGTGATAATTGATTGTTTCAATGGTGCAGGAAATATCCCCTTAACAAAACACAGATTCACTAAATGAACAAAAACAGGAGCCAAGTCTTCAACCGCTAGTTTCAAAAACTTGCTGGGGATGTTATCCCACCCTGGGGCGCTGTTTGACTTTAAGCTCATGATGGCACTTCTCACTTCGTCAATATGCGTATAAAAGAGAACAAAAGAGGAAGGTGGAGTCGATTTGTAATTTAGTTGTATATTAGTTGATATTTTTGGGTCATTTTGAATTTTTTTAGCAAGTTGTGTGCCTATATTCGCGAAATACTCGTTAATGTGGTTAGCAGATTCGGTAGGTGAAGACCTTAAGTTGAGCAAATCGGTATTGGTGTTATGTGATTTTTTGGAATATGTAATGTTTTTAATATTTTGCCAAAGTAGTTTATTGTTATTTAGGGAATTAGCAATATTGTCTCTGTCATGTTTTCGTTTTAATCTTTTTATTAAATTGTTGCAGTAATTCCTGTACCTCCTGTATGTGATGCGAAGATTGTCATTGGGGTTTATCAGTATAGTACCCATAGTATAAGCTTCGGCTTAGTTTAGGACCAAATGACGCTGTTTGATCCAGAGTGGCATGTGAAAATATCGTCGGACACAATTTTATCGTCATTATTAAAAGAGAGTTTACTAAACTCGTGTTATTGGCTATATAGCGTCGGATGGCTAGGATTTCCGTTGAAATGCCATCCGTCCGTACCCGACCGGTGCAGGAATTCCTGATTGAATGCCGAGATTCGGCGCGGCGTCGAACTATATCTGACATGTGAAATTTATAGGCCATTTACGTGGATAATATTTAAGGCTGTGAGCATTTGGATAAACATTTATATATAATCAGAAAGAGGCGCAATGAGCCTTTGATAGTTGATTCAATTTGTCCACACCCAATTTGCCTGCCTACACACTCATATCTCGTCCAACTGATAGGTATATTTCCGACTTTGTATGATCTTTGGTCTACGTAATCAATTGAAATACATAATAATGTTTTATAAGTTTCAGTTCCACCATAAGAAGGATTTTTGTAATCCGCTTAGTTAGCTTAGTATAAATAGGTACCTACTGATAAAGTGAAACCAACAAACCTACATTTTAAGAGTAATGTACCTACCTACTATAATTATTGGAACCTTCCTCGGTCTTTCATATTTGGCGGGATTTCTAGCGCGTTTTGATAAGTAGGTAGCCGATATTTTCGTACTATTGCAAGAGCAAAGTCAGGTTAAAGGAAAACTGAATATCTGAACCTCGTACATCGAACACACTGTGAAAATCCCCTCATTATTATAGTTACTACCGATGGAGCGCATTGAAAAGCTGCCGCGAAAGTTGCAGTAAACAATCTCAATTTGCAGTTTCATAGAACACTTTAATTTTGATTCCACCTAGCGCGTATATTTTCCGGAGCCAACTCTGTACCTGAACTATTCGTATTTCTCTCATTTGAGTTCGCTTTTATCGCCATTGGGCGGTTCGAATAAATCTCATGCAAGATAGCGCTGAAATTCAATTTAAAATCGGGAAGCTGACTGGATTTGTTTCCTTTATGCAGGAATGTTTTGAAGCTTAGCTAAATTGCAGCTTTGCCTCATCTAGATTTGAAAGAGGTGACTGAAAGGGTTGGTTGTGCCGGAAAATATTTTGGAAGAAAATGTTCGCCTATTTTTAGTGGATGATTTTGAACAAGCTTTTATAAAGCTGGAAACTGGTAAAAGCTTATTAGTCATACATTTTTAAGGGTCACACATCGTCTTATAATACTTGTTCATCATCAGCCTATTGCAGTCCACTGCTGGACACAGGCCTCTCTTACCCTCAATCGCCACGCTGGGCAGACGGGTTGGCGACCGCAGGGCGTAGCTTCTATAATACATATAATATTGAGCTACGCCTTTATATGTGATGGTTGCACCAGCACCAATCGCTTGCCTGTGTCTCGTCGCTATCTAGTCCCAAACCAAGCCGAAATTTCGATACTAAACAAGGGATTTTTCCAATGTCTTTTTGACAGAATTTTTCAAACCACTTAATTTATGATTTCCAATTGATTCGGGAATTCGGGAAGCTAAAGCTAAAGAATAATAGGACCATAAAGGATGTCTCTAAATCCAATTAAAGAGTATAGTACTGGGAATAATAGGTACTTGCGGATTCCTCTATTACATAAATAACTTAAATAACTTTAAGTGCCTCACTTGCGGTGCGGTAATTCAGTAAGTTCCAACTAGTTTATTGGCGTTGCGTGTATTTACTGCTACAGACAGACATACCTAGGTACCGATGCAATTCAGCTAATCGGCTATATTTTTGCATGAACATTATCTAGTAGTATCTTTAGTTGTATAGTTGTTTATTTATTAACGATTGAATTGTATGATTAGGTAATTGTAGGTATGAGCTACAACTCTTGTCTAACTGACTTAGATTCAATGGGTTGCAAGGCGTTTTACACTATAAACACACTTTCATGAAAGCGGTGTCCACGTAATGGCTCGTATGATCTACTGATTGTCGGTTTTAGGGCAGATCTGTCCACTGCCACTTGAAACAAAGGGGATAATATAAATAATTGTATTGAATATCTACTGATCCTTAATAAAACGTTATAATTATCCTAACAGGCAACATTAAGAAAATTCTCCTGACAATTTCCTTCTTGACAAATCTCACCTCAAAACACTTTGCTTATTATATTTCGTAGGAGTTTCTTGTTTTGGGTAAAGGTTTTATGTTGTGATTTTGTGCAGGTAGCCAGATCATGAAGGATCAGTCGCCAACGACATTGATTGCGCAATATTTAGGTAACCCATTCCATTCAAAAGTATATTTACCTATAGGTAGGTATATAAAAAAAACTTGCAGTTCTTTGCCAACTTTTTCTTTCCAGGCGCCATCAGCACAAGCATACCTACCTAGAAAAATTCAAAGGATAATTGGTCTTCAAAGAGGTTTTGGTAGGTACTTGGTTTGTGTACCTACTTTTATAGATACATTGGCCTTTATACCTACTTATTTAAAATTCACAAATAATCAAATAGATAACGTACGTCAGTACGTACCTGAACAATGCAGTAGAAAAAATAATACATCAATAGAATAAAATTATTATTTAATCAATTGTTCCTTACCATTTCTGTGATCGATGTCTTTTTCATTAATTTCCAGGATATAGTAGGTAGGTATGTAGGTAGTTAAGTACAGTACTCATCAAAAATTTGTAAACATTCACTACACAAGCCCGTACCTATTAAAAACACATTTTTTTCACATCACTGATTTATGTAAAGGATAAAAATTCAAGAAACCATAACTGAGCAATAAATTAAGCTAAATCTGATAAACTGCTAGCCCCATATTGTCACTGTTAGATAAGGTGGCTATTGATTTGGTTACCTTTTATCATTCATTCATTAACTGACACCAACTTAATTTAAAAGGTACCTAAGTACAGATGGCCACACATTAAGCTTAGTCACATTTCCGCAAGAAAACGTAGGTGGTGTACACGGATCACATTCAGCATGAGACTATTGTAGTTACCTATTAAAAAGCACCTAACTAATGGTAGGTAACTGGTGGAAACCAGTCAGCCCTTGGGTACCTATTAGCTGATTAGCCAGACAAAACATGACATGACAAAAATGTATTAATGGAGAAACAATTTTTTTTTTATAATAGCTCGACATAATGGCTTCCCTACGCCTGATGGAAAGCGAAAGAGAAGCCCAAGTCGCTGTGACAACTGGCAAGTCTAACTGGTTAGTTACCTGTCAGTTGCCACTGCCATGCCGGCCCAACCCTTACCCCCCACGAGCTCCGGAGACCCTACTCACCAGCAGAAACACGACCTCCCCCCCCCTGTAACTTCTAAAATATGGGCATGATAAAACTGAAAAAAAAAATTGGTAGGTATGACGATGTGTATTTCTATGCAACCTAATCCTAACGAAAATTGGTTTGAATGAAATCTAGACAGTAGTTTTTTTTAAACGTCAAATCTAATTACATACCTACCTAATTTTTTTCATTCAATCAGTGGTACGGAACCCTACGTCCGCGAGTCGGACTCGCACTTGGCCGGTTTTTTTATTTATTATTATTAATGAGTCCTTGACCTTGCAACGAAAACCATTGCAAGGCAACATAGAACTATTCAGACAAGCCGCAGCCGCTTTTCTACCTAAACGCTTTCGTGCAAGCGAAAATAATGAATCACGCGTCTGTAGATAACTGTACCTTCATTCATCAGATTCTACCGAACTTTAGTCAGTTGTCTGTCGTGACGCAAGACGCATTACTTCATAAATTAATCAACAACTAAAATTAGGTACTTTTTCCGAACGAAAAACGCGCATGCGCTGTTCCTTCCGTCAACAGACAGTCACTTTGCTTAACCTAAAAGTTAAAACCAAAACAATACATTTTTTATTACAACCACATAACATAGCGTTTGAAACGTTTCGTGTGTGTATCAGGACGGCTTCTTATTGGTGCCCGACATCGTACCATCTCGGCACCAAATTAGCGATCATTTAAAACAGTTGGTGTGTGTGAAATATTAGATGAGTACTTTAGTGCCGCAAATCGATTTTGATTTGCAGTGTCCGTCGGACGCTGGTTTTTATTGACACGTGTAGTTTTGGTGTGCGAACAGTGAATATTTTCTGTGAGTGAATATTATTGTGGTTACTTGAACAGCTGATGCGAAAGGATTAGGTTATCTTTTGTCTCGCTCTCTCTTGCGGATTTTTGGGAACGGGAGGACGCCGGCGAAATAAGCCGATGCGGTAAGTAGGTACCTAGTAATACTCGTATACTTTTCGAAAAATTCCTACTTATATAAATTATTAATACTTTTTTTTGTGTCCAATCCAAAATGTTTAAAATTTTGATTAAATTAATTTTCAGTAGGTACTACCTAAATATTAATTTTTTGTTTTTATTACGCAATATTTAAAGTTAAATACCTATTATGTAGGTAGGTATAATACCACCCTAGTTTTTGAGCATTCGGCTACTTAATAGGTAAATCAGACGAAAAGACTTTTTCTTTTTCTGTAGACTTAGAGGATATACCTACCTACCTCCCTTACCTACCTAGCTACGTAAACGCTCCCCATATTATTCTTACAAAAAGACTTTATAGGTATTTATAGAAAATTATGAAAATTAAATACCTAGGTACCAAACGTACGTTCAGTCAAAGTCAGAGGAAAAGTCCTACATAAATAGAATTTATCAGCGAACGAAAACGTATGTAGGTATATCCGTACCTCGGCCTAATTTATGACACCGGAAAAAATACCTATTTATAAATTGGTACCTACCTACTGTGAGTGAATGTCAACGTTGGACTTGCGGGTCTGAGTGTCGCATTTCGTTAAGATTCGGCAGGATTCGCTTATTTATTCAATCAATCAATCAACAGCCTTGGTCCGTCCACTGCTGAACGTAGGCCTCCTTTAATTCGCGCCACATTTCTCTATCCCGGGCTTTCCCCATCCAGCAACTGCCAGCAGTTCTTCTAAGGTCACCCGCCCAGCGGGTTGCGGGGCGTCCGTCCTACACTACGTTTGCCTAAACGCGGTGTCCACTCCAAGATTCGTCTGCTCCACCTATTGTCGGCTCTGCGGCAGACATGACCAGCCCACTGCCACTTCAGCGTACTAATCCTTTGGGCTATGTCGGTAACTTTCGTTCTTTGACGTAGGTATATGCTCGTTTCGTACCCTATCTTTTAACGAGATACCTACCGAGCATAACCCTTTCCATAGCGCTTATTTATTACACTACATAAATACCTTTTGCTTCGGCAGTACCTAGATAGATTGTATCTGTAATAGGTATACTTTTTGTTATATATTTTTTTAAACAAGAATATGTTTTTTATTGACAACCGAACTCTTCATTTCTGCCAATGGTCGCGTGAAAATTTCTACAAACACTTTGAATAAGAACTAAGTTAAAAAACCTAAGTTCCTTCAGTTCATTGAACCGTGTTGTACACTAAGCGTAATCAGTAAGTTCCAAGGTCTGAGACTAAAAGGGACCAAACTTCCCCAATTTCTTTTTAAGGGCACCCATTGGCGTTTTTCTAAAAGGGCGATCCCTTGTCATTTCCTTGAAGCGCCCTCCGACCTCGCAAATAAAGGGTCCATTCCGGTTTGTCTGGTATCCGTTTAACGCAGACTTATAGGGTCCTGTGTTTGTCGACGGGCTGGCGATAAGTTTTTATTAGAAACTGACCTTTTTGTCCTGAAGTGGACGATGCAAATAGATGATAAAGAATGGGTTTTAATGGAGTAGCCGCAAAAAAAGTAAATGGGCCTGCCGATTCAGACCAGGTCTTCAACTTAGGTTTTCTCTTGGTATATTTACAAAAAAACCGGCCAAGTGCGAGTCGGACTCTCGCACGTAGGGTTCCGTACCACTATACAGCTAAATAAATGTTTTTCTTTACGTTTTATTATATTGGAGTTAATTAAATGAAAAAATTAGGAAATTTGATTTATGACGTTTAAAAAAATACTACTGGCTAGATTTCATTCAAACCAAATTTCGTTAGTAGTTTTCATAGTGATACACATGATATATTTTTTTCAGTTTTATCATGCCCATATTTTAGAAGTTACGGGGGGGGGGGGGGACACTCATTTTACCACTTTGGAAGAGTCTCTCGCGCAAACTATTCAGTTTAGAAAGAAATGATGTTAGTAACCTCAACATCATTTTCAAATACCTATCCATAGATACCCCACACGTATAGGTTCGATGCAAAAAAAAAAACAGTTTCAGTTCTATGTATGGGGAACCCCAAAAATTTTGGATTTTTTTCTGATTTTATTTTAAAATCTTAATGCGGTTCACAGAATACATCTACGTACCAAATTTCAATAATGTAGCTCTTATACTTTCGGAATAAATTGGCTGTGACATACGGACGGACAGACAGACAGACAGACAGACAGACAGACAGACAGACATGACGAATCTATAAGGGTCCCGTTTTTGCCATTTTGGCTACGGAACCCTAAAAAGGGTCGCTCAGCGAGCTATGGAAAGGGCTATTATGCTCGGCGTCTCTCTGCGGGATCGAATCTGAAATGAGGTGATCCGGCAGAGACCCAATGTCACCGACATAGCTCACCGGATCAGTAAGCTGAAGTGGCAGTGGGCTGGCCACATCAGCCGCAGAACCGCTAACCGTTGGGCTAAAAATTCTGCAGTGAAGACCGCGTATCGGCAAACGTAATGAGGGACGCCCTCAGGCCAGGTGGAGTGACGATTTCTGCAGGACGGCTGGCAAGTGCTGGATGCGAGAAGCCCAAAATCGACCTAAGTGGCGAAAATTAGGAGAGGCCTATGTCCAGCAGTGGACTGACACGGGCTGATGATGATGATGACAAAAATAATGTACTTGTAAGTTTATTAGTTGTTTACTGCTCATAGCTTCGGATTGGGATATTTATTCATTTAATTTAATAATGTTTAATAATCAATCTATCTATCTAACTACCTCTGTAGATTTTACCTGCGATTAATCTCTAATTAATGGTCGTATCGAGCTGTCACGAGTTTCTCAGCAGTCTAAAATAAAACGAAATCGACTGTGCTTCGTTCTTCTCAGAAATATGATCACGCCTTAACGCTTAATTCCAAAAGAGTCTTGATTCCGAGTGAGTTATTAAGTGTCGAACCCGGTCCGCGTCCCGCAAATAGCGCGGAAAGATTACTCGCTTAGCAGGCCCGCCGCTAGCGGTTCGGACGCCGGTGTGCAATTCCTATCGTGCCGCCCTATCTAACTACAAAACCTAGGTGTACAGTGAAAAACTATATTAAGTTATTTTATACAAGATAGATATGTCGCAGGCAAATTCTATAATTCGCCCGTATACAAACGGCGTCGGCAGTTTACAAAGACAAATTCGTTATATGAAATGCCGTACGCCGTATGTAAGATGTCGTTCATTTTCTAATATGCCAAGTTACGTTAGTACAGCCGATTAAAAATTGCCTCGGCATATCGTTCGAATTAGTACCAAATTAAACCGCGCGTGGCGCTGCGTGTCGCCAAAACCAATATGGCGGTCAGCAGTGAAAGTGAGAAATAAAAAAGAAATTAAAAATATGTCTAATATCGGCTGTTTCAAATAGATTTTAAGGGCAAATAGATTTTAATAGGAAACTATTGAAATTAAACCAATCACAAAGGGGGCTCCGAAAACACCGTGAAAAAAAAAACAAAAAAATTCGAGGCTATCCAGCACGTAAAAACGCTAGGGTGCCCATGGAAACTGGTAAAATGAAACAGAAAATTGCAATAAAATGCTTTGAATTTTGATTTTTTTGTTTCGCTTATGGTAAAGACAACATGTATTTCATGTACATGTCTAAACTTTTTTAAATACCTATCTATAAATTTTATGCTTTTAAGCAAACTTAGCAGAATAGGTAAGTGAAACAAAGAAAAATTGTTGAATTTATATTTATTATTACCACTGAATGTCTTGTTTAAACTAATAGGTAATTCTTGGTAAGTTTACTATGTAATGTGGAAGTAAGTATTCTAAGATATAGAATATTATGTTCTCACACGGTACCGTTTAGTGCAGGTTTTATTTGGTTTCGGTTTCATGTTTATTTAATCGACTAATTTATTTACGTAGTCAATAATTTAATAATATTCTGTTATTAAACTTAAATACCTCAATAAAATTATTAAAAAAATTCATTTCTATTATCATGGTCACCCTAATACACAAACCAAGTCGACGTTGATGCGATGACAATTTGCCTTCGGCATTTTGTAACACGTATTTATCTTTGCAAACTGCCGACGCCGTTTGTGTACGAGCGAATTATAGAATTTGCCTGCGACAGATACACTAATACGACATTAAATGAAAAAATGAAGGCAAGAAAGGTGCAGTTTATACATATTATGTAGGTAGGTATACGTATTAAGTACGTCAACATTCTCTTGACATTGAGAGTCCCTATTTTCTGGTTTGCTAAAAAATTTCTCAAGAGACCCTGCTAGTTCTTTTTTTCTGTATCTTTTTCTCGTTTTTGCCGTCGAAATTGAGCTCCTGATTTTTTTTTCCTTTTTTGCAGTCCCTGGATTTTTTTGAAAAAGTTTAGTATACGGTTGTACAAAAGTAACTTAAATCCCAAAAGGGGGTCGATCATTCCACCCATTATTGCGAACAACCTTTACTAGGGGGTCAACACTGAAATCGCGATAAAAAATCAGCTTTTCCATACATTTTGTATGGAATAGTTATTTTTTTTCGCGACTTCAGAGTTGACCACATAGTAAAACTTGTTCGTATTGATTAGGTGGAATGTCCCCCTTTCGTTACTTAAGTTACTTTTGTTACACCCTGTATTAATTTTAATATTTTTTTTAAAATAAATCTTTACTTTTAAGTTTTTTCAGTATAATAACCTTAACCTTTAAATTTTACATGAATACCTGCTGTTTATATATATGCGCCCATATGCTGATTAATTAAACAAAGACACTTACCATAATTATGATTTTTTGCGCCGACGGATAATATAAATAATTTTCTAAATTATTTTTATAGTCACACTTCGTACAAAAATATACAGAATATTATTAATTTTAAGTACCCTGGACCGTTTCTGGATCTCACATTAGGGCTATAACAAAACAATTGAAGTTTGTTGTTCACTCATCACATTCGCATTTGTGTTATATAAATAAAAACAAAGAAATGAGAATATAGTTTTAAGGGGATTTCCCCTGATATCTGTGGGATTTCCCTATTTCGCATAGAGCACGATACGGATTAACTTTGTTCTCATGAATTTCAATAGATGGCGCTATGTAATGCTACGATATAAAAGAAATATTTGGGCGCCGTTCATCATATTATTTTATAAGGATAATCTTTTTAATATTGTGAGGTGACAATGTCTGAATTTTAGTCGATGATTGTCTGATTTGCCGCCCCCTTGAATGCGCCGCCCGCGTGCATTGCACGCCTTGCACGCCCGCTTACGGCGGGCCTGTCGCTTAGTATCGCGCCATTTCGTCCGGGTACTCCGGCCGTATCTCCCGGCGCAGGAGGCAGGAGCCAGGAGGCGGTACCGTCGGCAGAAAAGATGGCGTATATTGATATTTAAGTTTTTGTGTTTTAGGCCAAGACTTAGGCGGTACTACGGGGTTTTCCGGCAAGCGGTAAACCGCGAAACCGCAAAACCGCGAATATAACTTCCATGTAGGTACTACAATTTGTGCGCAGTTTTTTCCCATTAGGCATATTAGCAAAGCGCGATTTTAAAATCAGTCACGAAAAAACCGTCAGTGCGGCCTCTTGCATTAGTTTCCTTTCTCAAAGTCTGGCCGTTAAAATCCGCGACAATTAAGATGTAGTGCGACCTCAGCCCAAGTTCGAAAAGGTTACGAAAATCTTAACTAATATTATAAAGCTGAAGAGTTTGTTTGTTTGAACGCGCTAATCTCAGGAACTACTGGTCCGAATTGATAATTTTTGTGTTGAATAGACCATTTACCGAGGAAGGCTTTAGGCTATATAACATCACGCTGCAACTATTAGGAGCGAAGAAATAATGGAAAATGTAAAAAAAAGGGGAAAAAATAACGCGGACGAAGTCGCGAGCACAGCTATGTCTACACTAATATTATAAAGAGGAAAACTTTGTTTGTTTGGTTGTAATGAATAGGCTCAAAAACTACTGGACCGTTTTTAAAAATTCTTTCACCATTCGAAAGCTACATTATCCACGAGTAACATAGGCACAATTTTATTTTGGAAAAAAAAACTTTACGCGGACGAAGTCGCGGGCGGAAAGCTAGTAAGATATATATCGTAAATCAAACAATTCACTTGTAGAAGATGTGACTAGTAGATTGTGTGTAATGAATGCTAGAATCTTCATGTTAAAGAGTAGGTATTTAATATTGTAAATAACGCATGTGAGATAAAGAATATCCACTAATTTACAAACAATGATAAGGCAATTGCATGCATAATGAGATAACTTTGTTAATGAGAAGATTGGTCGAGACAACTTGTACTTTTCTTCAGTCTGTGTTCGTAAGTAGTTAATCCAGTATGTAGGTATTGAATTGTGTTTAAATATTTTTTTTCTACATTAAATCTTCTAAAGATGTGCTGCTATCGCTACTGCTCGAGGATTCAGACTACTGAAGTGCGAAGGTAGGTTTAAATTTACTGAACTCTCAACTCTGTGAAGACTTCGGTGGAGCTAAAATAGATTTTGTAGATCAAGTTATTACACGTTTTCGATTTAAGATTGTTATTATGCACTTCAGTGACTATTATAATAAAAAAAATGATAATGATATATTAAAATAAAAAAAAACCGTCTGCCCAGCGCCGCCGAAGGCAGCACTGGCAGGGTTCGTCGCCATGCAATGTGGCGGTTCGGGCTAAATAAAATACTGACTGCGATCAATTAATAATGTCCTTTATTGGTGCATTACACCTGTTTATATATGAGGAGAGATTCGTGTGTGCACACGTATGTCGTACACACACTACAAAGGTATGAAATCTGATTTTATCACAATAAAGATGAGAAATGCTTACAATAGGTACCTATTTACTGCATAACTAGATCTACTAAAAGTGCTGCCTTTCATAGAATTTATTAAAATAAATACGCCAAACCTAGCATTCCCTACACCGGAATCTAATTAAGGTTTTGCTGGTAGTGCCGGGCGATGAATAAAACCGGGTTTGTCTCGAAATAAGAGGGCCTGTCCTTGCTGAAGGAGGCTCTACGCTTGACAAAGACATAGAGCTCATTTGCTTATAGTGGAAAACTGACGGCAGATCGGGACACAGAAAAAGAACAAGATTCGAACCGACCTGTCGGTAGGCATATGTACCGACAGATCGGTTCGAATCTTGATAAATCAAGGAGCATCGCGACTTTGAGGACAACATCGGAAAATATGTTTAGCGGTCACTTTAATCGTACCTTCAAAGAACATCTAAATTCGCATGCCGATCAACTGTGTACTATATTTAATCCGCTCCTTTTATCTCCTTTATTATCATTGAGGTAAGTGCAGTCGCTCAGAGGACGTTCTAGATACAACTCGTCTTGAATATGATTTGTTTTTTTTTTGCTACGAGTGATCTACATAAATAATGTCCAAAGTCTTTTCTAGCCAGTGTGGCTGTTGAGCAAAAGAAAACAATCCACGCCTGCGATACTTTGGTTTGCTGCCTGGTTTTAGTTTTTGGTGTGCAGCCTTTCATTAGGATTTTGCCGAGCTGATGTCCGTGACTGGGGGTGCGGTCGGAGTGGCGGAGCACTGAGGACAGCGTGTTTGATTCGAAACGAAACGCAAAACGAAGATTAGAATTTTTTGTTTTTTTTTTTATTAAGTAATTTTTTTTAGCTCGACGTTTCAACCGCTACAGTTGTCACTACAAATACATACAGTCTTGTGATGACAATTGTTTGTCATTAGGGAAGGTCCATGCCTGTTAGGATGATGATGGAACGATCTATTTGTCATCAAAGTAGGGTTACACTTTTCACTATTAAATTTGGATGTGGCTCAATATTTAAATATCACGTGTAACGTCGCACGTGCTGTAACAAGATAAGAATGTGATAGTTAATAAGAGGCATATTTTCTTATCCTCCTTGATAGGTACTCGCATGTCCCTGACGATATTCGGCTGTCATAAATTGATTCTTTGTCTCTGACACGTGTGGCTCATGATAGCTGAAATTAATGTTGTTTTGCGTATCATTGTTCGTGATATAAAGTCCGTAGTGATACACGCGTATTTTATTTCTGCAATAAAGATAATGATAAAGATATTTTTAATACTTGCTGGGACCGCGACTTCGGTTGCATCTATAGTATCTCTGGTCTCTTGGTCCTCAGGCGGCACTCACTGCCAATAGACCTTGTAACCGTCCGACAGTCGTAACGTAACGTCAAAACGTACGTTTGTTTGAGTTTGACTTCAAACAACCTACTTAAGTAATTTGAGAAAATACATAATTTTCTCTTATTCTTATAATAAGCTATGATTAAAAGTCCATTTAGTCGTTTAAGTAAGCAATGTAATCGATCGTTGTGTGAGTACATCATGTGATCTGTTATTTATTTGTATCATCGCATAGGATTATAAACGAGCCGTTTTGTGGACATAATTTCTTAGATGTTCCAATAAATTTTCTGCGAAGCAATAGCACATGTGACCATATAAATCACATTGCTACGCCCGAGTTATTTGCAGATAAATTCGTTGCAATTCCTAGCATTTTTGCATTGAGAATTGTTTGGTTGTATGAGTGTGTAGTGTGTATAAATTGTGTTGTTTTCAAATGGACCTACCTACTGTAATCTACAATAGTTTTAACTTTATACGAAAGTTATTAAATGCTAGCTAAGCGTAAACTTACAAAAAGATTTCATTAAAATGTCGTGTGCTTAGACTAACCAATAAGTTTAACGTCCTCAGAGATTTTCAACTCAAAGACTCGTAAAATGTAAACATATTCGTTTTCTTAGTCATAAGACATCCCAATATATTCATACACCCAGCCCAACAAATATTAATCGAACCTAAGTATCGAACCACCTTTTGTTTGCTTAGAAAATATATCTTTTGTTACAGGTGACAAGAATCGGCTGATATCTATACAGTAATCAAACATCTGATTGCGGCTTACTACTGCAAAGCTGACAGACTAGTTACTAGCGGGCACACATCGCGACGGGACCAATCTTACGTGATACATAATGATACTATAGGAAGTGTTTGTGATAAAACTTTACCAAGCATTAACAATAAGAACAACACGTTTACAAGTAAGAATGACGGGTTACAAGATTATTAAGTGATATAAACAAACTATATAAAAATAAAACTTGATAAATACAAACTAAACGAACAGGGAAGATTTTAACAGTGCCTTGTCGATTTTTGGATAGATTTTGAAATTGCCTACAGATTACTCGAGACTGATATTAAAAAACGTTTTGATAACTGCATCTATACAGAGTGTAAAAATAAATTTGACCCCAACCGAGACATCTGACCAAATAGTAGACAAATTACTATTAACTTGAGTGTTAATAAAGAGAAATTGCGTACTATAAATTTTTATAGTATTTACTGAAAAACAATGAAATATTTTTAGTGCTTGGTGCAAAAAGCTGATCATATAAAGTGATCGACGAAAAACTTTAACCGACTTTGAACTTTATATATTTTGTAACAATGTCTCCCCAAGACGGAAGAGTCGGTAACGGGATGACGCGTTCCGAAGCGTCCAAATCGAAACTGCTTCTCTCTGATGAAGCGCCATATAAAGAAGTTGATATATCGGGAAGTGTAATGGACGGGATGAATATAGACCCAAACGAGCCGAACTATAAGTCGAGTAGGTACCGCTGGGTGATCTTAGCGATGTTTGTGACATTCTCAGCATCAAATTCGATGCAATGGACACAGTACACTATCATACAGGACATAGTGGTGAGCTATTACGGTGTGAGCGGGAACTTGGTGTCTTGGACGTCAATTGTGTATATGGTGACGTACGTGCCGCTGATATTTCCTGCGAGCTGGTTGCTGTCGAGAACGGTGAGTGTTTTAACGCTATTTTCTCTGAATATTTTCATGCTTGTGTTTTAAATTAAATTGTTCATTTAGAGAAGGATCAAGCTACCTAGTTAAGAACTTACCTACTACTAACTACCAGTGTAATGGCGCTAATGCTAGTCTCAGATATCATCAGGGAAATTGGAAGTAGGTACCTAGTAAAAGAATATTATGGCGACAGAATCCTGAAAAGATGCCTACCTTAATTTTTGAATAGTTTGCTTGACCTCACCATGCCAATACTAAAGATAAATAAAATAAATCCATTTCGCGTTCACTATACATACAATCTGGTTATATAATTGATTTTGCATAGAAACAAAATTTTAAAACGTCTGTCCATTGTCTGTAGGCAATCGAAGATAAAAATATTATGTTTTTCCTATAATGTGTAAGTGGATAGAGATAATAATCTACCGAAATGTAATCGAATACATGGCCATATCTTGGAATAATGATACATACTTGATATCATTGGCGAAGTGGCGAACATTGGAAGAGGCCTATGTCCGTCAGTGGACTGATAAAGGTTGATGATGATGATGATCATAAATCATTGTTCGTTTAAACTTAAAAATGATAGAAAGTTCAGGTTCTGATTACCTGCCTGTATGGCTTAAAAAAACTAATGTAGGGGAGAGTGGGGGAATTGCAAACGTGGGGTGGTACCGAATTTGATAGTTCTAATATGCTAAAATCGTGACATCAGACGCGTATGTATATCATTTAAAACTAGTAACCCCAAAAAAGGTACTAATTCTCACAGGAAGAAAAAAATGTGGGTTTTGCTTTTCACTGCTGAACATCGCCTATGTTCAGCAATGATAATTGTCATTTGGGGGGATTTGCCTAAGTCACCACGCTTGGCAAGCGGGTTGGTGACCGCAGTAGGTTTTACTTGTACCCAGGTAAACGCTACTGCCCGTTTTCTTATATTCCCTTAGTCGTCTGCTACGACACCCACGGAAGGATCTGGGGTGGTTCTATCAAAATCTGGAACCATACGGACTCTGCGGTAATTCCTGCTATCTCTAGTCGTTCGATTGTGACGTAGCCCATTATCAACACGCGATCGAATGTTTTATTTTATCAATATCATATTTTTTAACAAAACAATATATCAAACTAATTAAGAACAAGATAGGATCAAACATGTGCCGGAACCACTTTTCTCCAAAGTTAAATGTCTTCTTTTATCATATGCGTCTAGATATCGTCATGTTATCATTTAGTTATCTTGGATCTTCGTTATTCACACCAGATGATTATACTCTCCGAGCCGGATTTCAACCGCAGCGGCTAAGCTCAAAGGAGATTCACATAGAGGAAACGCTGTTGCACTATCCGTTTCTTTAATTTCACAACAGGAATTAGGACAATTACGACACGGGTCGATCTGAATCCGTGGCTGCTACTGAATAATTCCCTGACAGAAAAACCCAAGTGCAAGGAACAAACAATATTTGCCAAGCAGTTATTAACGCTATGCTGACTCAAAAATGTCAAGATAAGCTGCTCTTAAAGATTTGTAATCATGTTACCAGTTTAACTTTAGTTTCAGGAAACTAGCCGAGAAAAAGATAATGTTACGGTTTCAAAGTTTTTAAAGGCGCCAAGAAAGTACTTCCAGTTAATTGGAAACCAATTGCCGCGAATAAATCTCAGACTGAAGTAGAGCTAAAGCCGGACTGAAGTCCCTCTCTTGACTAATGACGCACTAAACTACTAACTATCTTTTAAGCTCCAACTTGCCAGTTTTACACTTTAAGTTTCCACGTACAGTCCTTAACGTAACATTGATGTACATTGGTGTAGAAATAAAATTGATTGTTTCTCGTCCATGTCCAAGCCATTGATCAGATTGTTTTGAAACTATGCAGTTTGTAACAGCAATTCTGTAGCCCTGTGTACTCTTTAATTTGGCATAGTCTGAGAAATATCTGGTGCAGTACCAAAGACCTTATCTGCTTTCCGATACAAGGGGATATATCACGGCCAATTGCCTGAAACCGAGGTGCTAGTAAGTTAACCAACAATAAACTGGCTTATTTTAAGAAGAAAAGTAACTACACCGTCGTCTTAATCATCTCCTCTCTCGTCTACCATTTACTGCAGTCCTGCTCTACCCTTGTCCAAGCTTTTCTCCGTTTCAATTTCAATTTTCCATAATATATCGTCCGTCCACCTGAAAAGTGGACACAACTAACAATAAAAAAAAGTAAATATGGGCCAAAATATTCTGAACGATTTCAGTCCCCGGCTGTACTTCCCGTTTCTCTTATTAGTTCCGCGTCAGATTTCCAACTTTTCCCCTAGTGTGCCAAATTAGCTCCGATTCGGAAATACGCATTTATCAAATGCACCTTTGCGAAGTAGGTCAGGTTTATCAAGATATTAAATTAGGTAAATGTGGGTAAAAATGATTTTTTAAATCATTCTCCAAATTAATTTTAATTCAATATTAAGTTGCGGCAAGAAGTAGGCAGAGAAGGTAGATTGTCTGGAACAGATCGCTTGCCAGCGTTTTATGACTGCTTAAATAGTACTTGCCACATGATGTCTGTATTATAGACTCATATCTTTTGCTGTAAATGTTTGTATGTTGTGCAATAAATAATATCTGTCTACCTCTAAGATGCCGGTTAGTATGCCTAGGCTAACGAGGTACCCTGCTCCTGCGAAAAAGCAAACAATAAGTACATAACTCCAATAAATACTTGTCAACAGTGGCATTGGCTACCAAAACAGTAATTTTCTCCTCCTGTTTAATTTAATCCGGGCCAATGTTTCCCTTCGACAAGTAACAAGAAGCGTCGTACACTTATCGGCGGCTAAATTTCACCCTTTGTTGACTGTGCTCGACCTCATCCATCACCTCGGTGACCACTGTACCTTGGCCCTTGCTACAGAATTATCTCAAATGTATCGGGAAGATTCGCAACGTAAATAAATCTTTGCTAATACCAACTTTGATGTTGAAGTAATAGAGCGCATTCTATTTTGAATGAAGTTGCAGTCTCTTTAAATTGAATGAGATTCCAAGATACTATGCATTAGGAGCTTTTTACTAGAGTAGAGTACCTATTTCAGAACATACCCGTTTTTAAAACTCAAAAAAAAAGAACTTATCTAAATTGACTTGAATGTGTGTCCGGAAGATACTCCCTATTTTATTGAACACTAGCTGTGCCAGCGGCGTCGCACGCGTGGATATCGGGTTTCAAAACTAACGGACTTCCATAAAATGATGCCCAAATCTTAAGTTAGACCTCTAGCAATACATTGGTGAAAACCACATTCAATTCCATGCAGTACTTTTTGCGTGATGCTCAATCAAACATTCAGATAAAAAATTCTCCCGTTTTCCCAACACTTCCCTTCACTGCTCTGCTCCTATTGATTGTAGCGTGATGAAACGTATCATATAACCTGCACAGGAGTATGATGAATAATTGTACCAAGTTTCGTTAAAACCCGTTGAGTAGGTAATTTTTGTTTCTATAACGAACATACAGACAGACAGAAAGACAGACGGACAGACAGACAGTCAGATAAAAATTTTACTGATTGCATTTTTGGCATCAGTATCGATCACTAATCACCCCCTGATACTTTTTTTGTAAATATATTTTTGAAGCTGAAACGCCTGTGCAAAACTATCTACCTATACCTACTTCACTTAAAAATAAATACTTATAACTACTTTAATTAATAAAAGTACCTACGCTTAATAATTTTTAATTTGAACGAATATTTTACAATATAACAACAAAAGAAATTCAAATAAACTATTTAAAAACTAAAAGTCGCGCTGGCACGGTTTCTCAATATCAATTATTGTCTGTCAATAAGGTCGATCGCTCTGAACGCATCAACAGCCAAATATTGAATGAAGCTAGCTCTCGGACCTCCCGCCTTTTTATACCCTACCGCCGCCGCGACCCGTGTCGAGCGCGGCAACCGTTACACAAAAATAATCCTTATAGCATGATTCAGTATTCACGTGCGACGGCGCGATGGCTTATTTCATGTATAAGTTTGGTGTTTCTATACCGATTTCTATGATTCTTTTTTTATTGAATAGGTAATAATGATAACTTTTTTAAATTAGGGATGAATGAGAGTATTATAAACGTAAGAGTAAACAAATATAATCAGAATGCTCCGAACTGCTAAGCTATCAGGAGTTACACGTGTTATTGTGAGTCAACCATAAAAGATAGACATATGCTGTTGCGGGATATTTTTTAGTCAATTTTATGTAAAATATTTCTGTCATACATAATTTCTATGTAACTTTAACCATTAAGGCTGCACACGCGACGGAAGCTTAAAAAATGGAGTAACTTCTCCCGTTTTCCCAACATTTCCCTTCACTACTCTGCTCCTATTGATAGTAGCGTGATGAAAAGTACCCTATAACCTGCCCAGGAGTATGAAGAATAATTGTACCAAGTTTCGTTAAAATCCGTCCAGTAGTTTTTGTTTCTATAAGGAACATACAGACAGACAGACAGACAGACAAAAATTTTACTGATTGCATTTTTGGCATCAGTATCGATCACTAATCACCCCCTGATAGTTATTTTGAAAATATATTTCATGTACAGAATTGACCTCTCTACAGATTTATTATAAGTATAGATTTAGCATCAAGGGTATAATATAGTACCTACTAGGAAATGCCTTAGATTTGATTTCTTTCCACGCAAATGTCGGTCCCTGTCGTCGGTCGCAACACTGCACCGGGACACTGTCATCCAGATGATTTACAGTGTGTGCCCCGGAGTTATTTGATTCACCTGCCCCTTTTTACCCGATGGTAAAGTAGTCCGATGACTAGCAGGGGCACGGATTGGAGACATCGATTTACGGTGCAGGTCCCAAAAACTCGCACAAAGAACTTTGCCTCTACATTCATAGTGCGAACGGCTAGGTTATGGATGGAACTATTTACCGGAGTCCGTGTTCCCCAAAAGATAATCTTTATGTTTTCAGAGCGAGATTGCTTTTTGTCGGGTGAGCGCGCTCCATCGTGAGCTCTAACGTCGCTTAACATCTGCAATCGAGTTGGAGTCGAGCACTACCCATTTCATCATCATCATCATGATGATCCATTAACTTATACATATAGAAAAAAAATACTTACAGTCATCGTAGCAGTTTGTGCTTCATGTTTCCTTTTCATGTTTATTATGCAGTTTCATTAACTGTTCCTTAAGGTCCCGTTTCCTCCTAATCCTCTGCTAGAGATCTCGTAACACTGGTCGGGTAGAACGGGGATGACCGCATGTCGAGCGTGTAATTAAGCCTTAAGGCAGCTTTGAGACGGAGTCTTCATTGTGCAGTGTGAAATTGACCTGCTTCTGTACCCCATTGTCGGCGAGAGACTGAAATAGGAATGTTGGGTGAAAAATGCTTGCAGGTTTTAAAAATTAAAACAAAATGATAGGAGCTTCACAGTCCTCTATAACTTACTTGCTTCTTTAGATTCGGATTCGCGATTATTTAGGACAGATTATAGGTATTGTCTAACTGTGAATATTGACTTTTATTTGTATATTCTGTCACTGCCTCTGTCATAAAAATAGACTCTCCATATTTCTACTACTCCTCGTATATAGTCCTCTTATTTCTTTTCAGTTATATTGTTGATAGATAGTAAATATTCTTGCCACTTTACGATATGTAGCGGTGTTAGTTTCCCACAAGAAAGAAAGTATTTCCTCTGAAAGTTTTTATCCGCCTGCTATACTCGTATTATGTTTGGAGTCGGCCCAATAGTTGTTGTTTGACAGTTTGAGTGCAGGAAAAGCTTAACTTTGGTGATAAAAACGTGCAACGTGCTCGGAGTAACATCGTTGGTAAAGTCAATGTAGCAAATTAACTTCTTGAAATTGGTATCTTGTCAGTTAATTTGGAAGTAGGTAAGGCCAAATATTTTCTTACATTGTAAGAGATTGTGCAACTGATTTCTGGTGGGTGATTTCTGATTATCAAATACTTTCAATTAGTGAAAAATACACCCGGTTGGTTGATATCAAACATTTTTACTTACTTATTTTACATAGTGGGCATTTACAATATGGATGTGTATAAGTTATTTAGTAGCTCGACATAATGGCTACCCTATGCCTGATGCAAAGCGAAAGAAAAGCCCAAGTCGCTGTGACAACTGACAAGTAACTGGTCAGTTACCTGTCAGTTGCCACTGCCATGCTGGCCCAACCCTAACCCCCCCACGAGCTCCAGAAACCTCACTCACCGGCTGAAACACGACCCGAAGATAATTTGGCTGCGGTATTCTATAGGGTGGAGGTCCTTCCTTCCCCGGACTGGCAGCTCGATTCGAGCGAAGATTCGCTATGCCCTACCTCTCTAAATATGGAATTCTCTCCTGAGTATTACAGCTTGGAGTTTTTTTAGACTGAATAAGCTTTATCTAAGTAAACATGCTCCATCCTAGACCACATCATCACTTAACATCAGGTGTGGTCAAGTGCTTTCTTAGAACTAAATTAAAAATTAAAAAACCACGGAGATCAGGCGCAGGTCCAACGGCTTGAAGTGCTAAGTTGATTCATGGCAAAGACTGTTAATACGAGTAGTAGTATGTGCTCTGTTTATTTGTTACAACATTTAATCTTATTATTTGTATTTTCGTAATATTTCCGAGCCGAACGTCTCACGTCGAGCAGAGACGTATTGCGCGCGTGACGTCCATTCATCCAACTCTACGCGAGCCCGTTACACCCACTCGCTACGGTAACTCAATTTCTTTTGAATTCTTGTTAAGGATAGCTACATTTTGATCAAGTAATGTGATACATATAAATAACAAGATTATACGCCACAATATTACCATTGGGCATCATTCTTCATTTTTATTTATAGGTAGTAGCTCGACATGATGGGTTCCCTACGCCTGATGGAAAGCGAAAGAGAAGCCCAAGTTGCTGTAACAAAGGGCAAGTAACTCGTCAGCTACCTGCCAGTTGCCACCGCCATGCGTCGGCCCAACCCTTACCCCCCACGCGCCCCGGAATCCCTACTCACCGGCGAAACACAACCCGTAGGTCATTTGGCTGCGGTAGGTATTCTATATGTGATAAAGCACACACTTGTGCAGCACACTTTAATATCTCCTGCGTACTTGGCAAGTAGCCTTGAAGATTGGCCGTTGTGGCCGAAATTTTGTCATGGGAGCACTAATATTGAACATAGGCCTAGTTTCGCTACCCCTTCATACAAATTACTTACAAAGATAAAACCGTGAACAGATTTAGTAGCGTAGTGACGTAAATCAATCGTTCCCGGGCCACCGCTCGGTGCCCGGCGAGATAAACGCTGACTCAGCGCGTGCTCATTATACCGTACTAGAATGTAAGGGTTTACTAGAAGAGACACTGTATTGGCCTGGGAGCGCACTACGAGTTTTTCGGCGCGCGGCAGAAAAGAGTAGCGGCGTACAGCGCGAGTACAGTGCGACATTGCACTGTAATACTGTACCGTGTGCCGTCAAGTGCGCGCAATACAATTTAAAACTGTTTGGTACAGTAATACAGTGCGACATTACACCGCTGCTCTTTTCTGCCGTGCGGCGAAAAACTCGTAGTGCGCGCCTGGCCTTAATTTTAGCCTACAACAGTCGAATTCTGGACGCAGGCTTCTCCCAAGATACACTTAACTCGATCAGTAGCTATGTTCATCCAGAAAAAGGATTGAATTGGTTATACTTGCCGTATTGGAGTGGTCTTCTTTAGAAGTCCACCGGGTGAGGGGAAAACACTAAGATTTTGTAGAAGGGATGTGTGGTGTCTTCTCGACGTTGCCATAGCGACGGATTTTGTATCGTCATTGTAAATAAATAACCCTATAGAAGACGTCATTTCATTATATTTAGTGAATAAGTACATAACAGGATGCTTCCCAGGGAATACTTGGATGGATATATGTAGTTATCTATTGTAACAATTGGGTTGTGAGAGCAAAGGAAGAAAGAGCAAAATCAAAAGCAGAGAGTGCACTCTTGTTCACTAAAACCATCTACGTCCATGACTAAAACATAAAATATTGTTGTGCTCTTTAGCAAGGACGCGAGCTAGAATTATTCTTGAAATGATAGAAGGAGAGGCGAATGAACGGTCAAAAAAAAACATACGGCACGTGCCACGGTTACATGATTAAAATTCAGAGGCAGATACCATTGTGTAATTGAAGAGTATATAAAGGGTCAATAAACTGCAGCCGGTCAAGAGCCGGCAGATCATGAAGCAAAAAGTTTTGCGTGACCGTGTTCAAGGCTGCTAAGACTGTTAAGAATTCATTTGTTTATTCAAACGTCGAGAGAGGTTGGGCATAGCGAATCTTCGCTCGAATTGAGCTGCCCGTCCGGAGAAGGACCTTAGAATACCGCAGCCATATGACCTCTGGATCGTGTTCCTGCCGGTGAGTAAGGCTTCCGGAGCTCGTGGGGGGTTGGGGTTGGGCCGGCATGGCGGTGGCAACTGACAGGTAACTGACCAGTTACTTGCCCGTTGTCACAGCGACTTGGGCTTCTCTTTCGCTTTCCATCAGGCATAGGGAAGCCATTATGTCGATCAAAAAAAAACGTTTTATTATTTCTTTTACTACTTTAATTGGCGTAATGATTAGGCGTAATTGCTTATTCGCTGAATTTAAGTAATTCATCTATATTTTTTTTATGGATATTATTATTATAAAGGTTTTTATACAAAATAATCTTTACCAGCTTTTACTTACTGTTTGCCATGGTATATATTTAATAGTTAGTATGGGAAAAATACAATATTATGATTATATGAGGTTGATCTGATACTACAGCTGAAAGGTGGCTATAGGAACTGTTTTACGAAATGTAAAATCCCTATATTTTCTACACCTAAGGGGGTCACGGTCGAAGTGGCGAGTATAAGGAGAGGCCTATGTCCAGCAGTGGACTGATGTGGGCTGATGATGAAGGGGGTTTTAAAAATTGTAATGGTAGTATTTAATTTTTGGAGAAGAAACATTTTTGGGAGCAAGAGCGGGAACACGACCGGAAAGGGGATAGGGATTGAATTCGGTAAGAACTTCGGATACTGTGGCGATCCGAAGTTCGCCGGTTCATTTTAATACTAAATATTAGTAATTTAATAGGACCACATCTAGTAAACGACAGTTTCGTGACAGGAGGGTCCAGCAAGGACCCATTTTGAAGTCAAAGTGCGCACCAAAGACAAATGGGAATCGTGACTCCAGTTCTGGCCCGGAATGAGCCACCGCCCCTGGGCTCCTAATAGATACCTACAAGACCAGTGCTGTTCAAACTGAAGCGCTTATGACAGGTTTTAGATTCGCGCGCGATCACCATCCGTTCTCTGTTTTACTTATTAATTTTTAAACCGTTACTTTTTTTTGTTTTTTTTTTATTTTTTTATTTTAAGACATGCCACGCTGGGCCACACAGCGCCATCTAGCCCCAAACTAAACCGAAGCTTGTACTATGGGTACTAGACAACTGACAAACTTACTTAAATATAGGTACATTTTTATAACACTGTTAGGTACTGTTTTTCCTAATTTTTTATTTACGTAAAATTTTTGTCTTCTGCTCATCGCGTGCGCGCTCATGTGCGTTTGTACCAATACCTATGTCTGTTTGGAATACCTATAGGTAGTATCACATTACTATACATAATATCGTGATCTTTTTCGAAATGGGATTGACTGGAATTCAACTGGTGTTACGGGATATTACAGTCAGTATTGTACTTTGTGCCTGTCTGTATGTTTGTCTTTCTTTCATGGCAAAACGGAGCTACGAATTGACGTGATTTTTTACATGGATATAGTTGAAGAGATGGAGAGTAACTTAAGCTACTTTTTGCCCCTTTCTAACCCCCCACTTCTCTAAAATGGGGGTGGAAGTTTGTATGGGACATTCACCCATATTATGAATGATAATGGCGTAATATCATAACAATAGTTTATATGACGAACAGTTTATTTGAGAGATTTCCACAGAGAGAATGCATAGACAAAAGTAGACCTAGAGTTGTGCATTAAAGTAGTGATGTGACATTTAGTTAAGTCGAATTTTAATAATACAACAAAAATAAACTTAGGTAGCCTTCCTACAAGAAAATGTACATGCTACGATATAATTTTCTCGGCCATCGGTTAATAAGATGCGAAGCGTAACAAACAAAATGATCGCGAATTTAACTGCTGCTTAAACACAAACGTTAACATTGGCTGCTACTCAAAAAAGTTTGACAGCCATTGTTTTTAGAGAACTGATTTTGCTTTAGGAAAATACGCCGGGATGGATATTTGCCGTTAAAATTTTTGTGTTTTTATTTCCAACTTTGGGTAGATTTTTTAAAAATATAATGAAATACTTATGTAGTACATTACAATTGCAATAAAAACTGTATTTTGGAAGTATATCTATAGAATTAAAGAGTACAAAGAAGATGAAAAGTTGTATTACAGGTTTTCAATTTATGTACCATTTATGTACATGTATTCAAGCTTGCCTTCACTCACAAGAACCTTATAGATTCTCAAGGCAATGAATGTTAAACGTACATTTTTGCCTGATTATTCTTTTAATTAGACGCAAAAACTACCTACCATGAAGGTTTAAGGTTTCTATGACAGTTTTACACATATTATTATGCTTGGGCGTCCTTGTGGAATATGCTCCCAAATCCTTCATTAGAGCATTCTAGTTTAGGGTCGCTGCCGGTCTTTTAAATATGAATACTCTCGTTTGAAGGTTCCCAAGTCGTAGCTGACGAGATACAGTTAAAATCCCCATTCTATTTTTACATCTATTGTGTTTTATGATGTCCCAGACCCTCGGATTTTATTTCAATCATCGTAAAATTAAACTTCTTTAACGTGTAAAGGTAATTTTACTTTGTACTAAAGGTAGGTTGCTCGTACTATGCTATTTCAGTGTGTTGCCCACAAATTCTCTTGAAACTTGTTACGCGCAACAATGTGGCCTTCGTACTCACAGCACTAGTTTTATTATACTCTGGTATGTGCTAGGGTCCACATAGGGTGCCCAAAAGACAGGGCTGCCAAATTATTCCTGTGTACTAATAATAAGTATCTTTATTTACAAGTAAGGTAGGTCACACAACTTTATTTTTGTGTACACGAAAAGCGTATTATTAAATAATTATATCATCTTCATCAGCCTATCGCAGTCCACTGCTGGACACAGGCCTCCCCAAGTGGCGAACACCTGCTTTACCCATAAGCGCTGGGTAGGCGGGTTGTCGATCGCAGAGCCTAGCTCCTTGCTCTAATGACGTTGATGCCCGTCATCGGCCTGTGGTATTTAGCTACACCTTCAATCGTGATACCGCCGCCAGTCGGTTGCCAGAGCCTCGTTTGTTATTCAGCAGGATGCACCACGGGCAGGTAAAGGTGGCTTAGAGCGTAAAGATGACAGGTCGCTCCCTTACATCCCAAATAATTTTAATGATATCTTAAAAACTTACGAAGTTGCATGTTTTTTTTGTATTGCCTCGTTCTCTCCCGCTCTTTAGTTGTTTTATCTGAAAGGCGACTTATATATTTGCAGGACAATGAAAACATAGATACTACATCATTTTGAACTTTATTACTTGATTTTGTAAAACTTACAAGGGTGTGCTAGTTATTTGCAAAAAAGAACTAAAATCGGTGTTATATAACTTTTTCTTTCTGAAAATGCTAATAATAAAAAGAAGCTGACAAATAGCTATATTTATCACATTGGGTTCTTCATACCCTCAGGGTCTACAACTTTGAATCAATTACCGTCAATGACCTTTTCTGGCAGTATGGACCCTTTTCCCCTAGGGGTTATGTTCGGCTCACGCCAATCATCATTTCTTCCCTTTTCCTCCTATTCTATAGATACGTAATGGATGTATGTATTTTACTATACCTACATAAGATAAACCACTATCGGTTATAGGTAAGAGGTTATTTGACATCATGGTCACATGCTTTTGAAATGCATACCTCGATATTGCCATACCCTACCGAAACTTATTTCACAAAACGCTGTCACAAAATGCATCAAGTATAGATCTCTCTTGAGTGCGCTAAAAGAGTGATCCAATCTTGCGTTCATCATATTTTTTTTCTTTAATATAGCTCGGCATAATAGCTTCCCTTCGCCTGGTGGAAAACGAAAGAGAAGCCCAAGTCGCTGTGACTGTAACTGTTCAGTTACCTGTCAGTTGCCATCGCCATGCCGGCCCAACCTCTACCCCCCACGAGCTCCGGAAACCCTACTCACCGGCAGAAACACGACCCAAAGGTCATTTGGCTGCGGTATTCTATAGGGTGGAGGTCCTTACCCAGACGGGCGGCTCAATTCGAGCGAAGATTCGCTATGCCCTACCTCTCTTCAACTTTCTATACTTGTACAACTATGTGATCGAAGTAGTTTCGTTGTGGCCCTACTACATGGGTGGCAACAAATCACTCGACCAACAGTGAGCTGGCAAGTGAATTAAACTCGACTGACGCGATGTGCGGATGTAAAGCTTTTAGCTGGATTTATAGGTGTGATATATGTCATACCTATAGTGTAGATGTGTGCAGAAATCAATACGAAAGCCACGCCATGTCTAGGATAGGAACAGACCGCATATGGGTCGTATAAATGTGGATTAATACTTTCTTCTTCCGAGAAGTGGTTGTGTGATGATTGATAAGGCAGTCTTGGCTGTAGTCGTAGTCATTCACGGAATAAAAAATACTAGAAATTTGTAAGTCTTCGATGACTCTTATCTTTTGTTATCAGCAGCATGCCTGTGCGACCAATTTGTTCATCATATCGTCGTCAGGTTATCTGGACCGCGATATAATGCCTGCTGGATATAGGCCTCTCCTGTTGTTCACCACTTTGGGCAAACATCTAGAGGCCCATAATCGCTTAGCTGAGCAGGCGCCAACCCGCCTGCAGGCTGCTTTTGATGGTTGCCAAAGCCTCGTCTGATATTCGGCAGGATGCACCACATGGAGAAAAAAAAATTAAAGGTCCCTTACATCCCATTTAATTTTGTTCTATCTTAGTATTTAAAGTAGTTATGATTATGTACGTTCCTAGGGGATGAAACGTATTCTATCTCCGTCTTTCTCAGTACCGACTCCAAATTATACGTCCATGTTGGTAAACGAATTGGTTCTGTAGATAAAGCGTGAAATTGTAACATACTCATTTTTTGGCATTTTATATCATACGAATCCATGCGACATTAACCGTACCCTTATAAAAACGCGCTAAACGGCGGCACCGAACTTTCACATCAATAAATAAAATTGGCCATTAAAAAAGTAATACCCTCACCCTCAAAAATTAGTACCCGAATAAAATACCTACAGTCGGACAAGCGTTGCCGTCGCGACGGACCAACGGTTCCCGCAAAGTGGGGGTGAAATGAGCCCCGAAGATTAATGGGGATTCCGCGCGATCCGGGATACGGCAGCGTGACCCCGATACGGTCGGATTGAGCGGTGAATTTTCGTTTTTAACCCCCGATAGAAAAAAGGATGGCACTCTGACTAACTCCCGCGCCTCACTATCCGCTGTGCGAATAAAAATGACGGCAGTACCTATAAGTAAAGGGTTTCTGTAACAATGTAAATGCGTCAGACATGTAAATAAATGCGTTGACGCATTCCCGTCGTTCACTTACCCCGTGAGAGAGACTCACCGTCCTCGAACCGTATAAGTCTTTTTTATATTCATCATCATCGTCAGCCTATTGCAGGCCGATGACGGGCATCTGCCTGTGGTATTTAGCTACCCCTTCAATAGGCTATTATGACAAAAAATTGTAATTAGTCCGTCTTTTAGCTTATTCAAAAATAAAAGACACGTATTTTTTTATTTGTAAATTAAACTAAAAATTACAAAGTTATAGCCCGTTGAAATTACGCGTGACGTCACTCGGTGAGGCATTTTACGGGAGCGAGTGACGTCAAAGACTCCCACTCCTAACTTTTGATGCCTTGTATCTTTGCTGTTGTATATTTGAAAGAAAAAAGGCAAAATACGTGTCTTTTATTTTTGAATAAGCTAAAAGACGGACTAATTACAATTTTTAGACGTAATAGCCTATTGTGATGGTCATACCGCCACCACTCGGTTGCCAGCGTCTCGTTTGTTATTCGGCAGGATGCACTACTGGCAGGTGAGGTTAGCTTGGAGCGAGTAGGTGATAGGCCGCTCCCTTATACCCCTCTCCTTATTTTAGCAGGTCAAATTAACTGCGTCCTGCCTGATGTTGGAGTAAACGAATTCTAGAGTGGGTGGATACCGCTTTTCGGCAAACGTTGTTTAGGACGCCTTCATGTCAGGTGGAACGACGATTTGCGCAAAATGGCTCGTGGTACTGGATGTTTATTTAATTTTTTTTTATAGTAGCTCGACATAATGGCTTCCCTACGCCTGATGGAAAGCGAAAAAGAAGCTCAAGTTGCTGTGACAACTGGCAAGTAACTGGTCAGTTACCTGTCAGTTGCCACTGCCATGCCAGCCCAACCCTTACCCCCCACCAGCTCCGGAAACCCTACTCACCAGCAGAAACACGACCCGGAAGTCATTTGGCTGCGGTATTCTATAAGGTGGAGGTCCTTCCCCGGACGGGCAGCTCAATTCGAGCGAAGATTCGCTATGCCCTACCTCTCTTAAGCGTGATGTGAGCAGCCCAAGCTCGAGCAACGCCTATGCCCAGCAGTGGACTGCGAAGGTCTGGTGAACAATTTAAATGTCGTATCATATCGACGTGCTGGTAGAAAAAAAGTTTAACGTGTGTAAGTATTACTCTTGCATCGTTAACGAAGAATTTATAATGAGATAGCTGGTAATATAAGTGTCTCATCGTGTGGTCTCGCCGCCCGTTTGACTAATGGTCCTTCCCGGCTGTCCCGGGACTGTCCCGACTGCGCACTATCCATCATGTTACGCTTTCAAAGCTTGTTTCCAATCTGCGACAGATTCGGGTCCTGTAGTATTTAATACTAAAACATATAGGATGTAACTTGTATAGCCAAATATGTAGTTGATATTCATTTTAGACCACCTCATTCGCGCAATGAGTAATGTGTTTTAGTCTAAGCATTTTGTTTTTATACGAGTAGTAGGAGAGCATAGACCTGTCGCCTATTTCCTCCGTGCTTCGGAAGGCACGTTAAGCTGTTGGTCCCGGGTGCTATCTTTACCAACTCAGATAGCAGTCGTCACATCATATCAGAGATGATGATAACTCTGACTCCTAACTGGGAATGGGTATAGCTTACCCTAAGTGTTGCGGAGGTCTGATGGCAGTCGCTCTGTGTAAAAGCTTAACCCTCGCCAAATCTCTCAGTTTGGGAAGCCGACCCTGATATAATCGGGAAAAAGGCTAGGATGATGATGATAGACCTGTCGCCTAATAGGCAGCGATGGACATGTAACCACTACTCTAAATAGGCTGTGAGCGCAACATAGAACAGAACAGTTGATATAGAAAACAAAATCAATCAGTGGCATCCTCATTAACGATGGATTCACTCAAGTCGAATTTGTATTTACCACGTTGACAAAACGCTGAAATAAAATCTAGGGAAATATCAGGTTTAACATAAACTAAACGAAATACTACCGTTATTTAACGAACTCTCTTACACACTCGTGAAACGATAGTGAGAGATCGAATTTTAAACGATTTTCTGAATACTATCGAAAAGTTTCGCACGGAACCGCTGTCATAAATTTCCTTCATTACCTTTTAAAAACAAATTGAGTTTAACAAATATCTTTTATCGCTTTACGTCCGGTGCCGAATTCACGAGTAAACATTGAATTCTTCCCAACTTTGTTTACACCGCAGAGCGCGAATTTATCAAATTCAAAACCTGTTGTCTCGTCGAGATTAATTGTACGAAAGTCGGCGTTTTGTTCGGCCGTTTCAATTTGTGTTTTGCGGAATCTGTCCGGGGCGGTACAAAAGTTTGATTTGTGTTCCCGGGTTTGACCGCGCCCTTTAAAGAACTCTGTCAGAGGTTCATATTTTAGTAGGTACTGGTGAAATGTAAAAATCTTATGCGAGTGTATCTCTGTTATGGACGTTTATTTACATTATATTACCTCCGGCAATGTACAAACCGCTGAGCATATTGACTTGTATATGAGACTCTTCTGGCACTTGAAATAACCTACAAACCTGAAAACAGAAATGTTTCAAGGGTAGCTGATCATCATCAGCTTCTCGCAATTGCCAATTGTATTCCACTTTGCATACATACAGCTCTTGCTATTCATCTTCCAAGATCGGCTATATCGCATCTTATTTTCAAACAACCACAACGGTGAACTGCGCAACAGTTTGTGAATTGTTCGCGTTTGACCTGTGTACCTACACGTAAACTTCAAGTAGATTTCGCGTTCTCCTCGACACGATTGCTAGGAAATGCACTCTGAATACGTGATGTAAACCGCTCCCGATTTATTTGAATTTAACTCCCCTACCAACCATACATACCGTATACCATACCATACCATATAATCCCGTCCCGTAAAAGACGAATAAGAGAATATTAGGAAAAGAGCAGCACCCTTTACCTGGGTACAAATACCTATCGGTCACCAACCCGCTTTCCAAGCGTGGAGACTAAGCCCGTCCGCACATGGAGCTACTCAAAAGGAACTAATCACAAACTCAAATTACTAACTAGTTTTTTGAGCGTCACCGCCCATACATTGCCATACAGGTTCGCACACGACGCGACTAGTCACTAACCAGTTAGTAACGCGTTGGCAACTGATCGCGCGCGACGCGACGTGCCGGTCGCCGAGCTACTAGGTTACCGAGTTTACAGTGTTTTGATGTGAGAAATGAATGAATCCCTCAAATTTAAGTATTATCTGCTTCACGCAGCTCTCATGCTGCAACTGACAATCTGCAGTTTACATTATTTTGGATATATGGGTGAATCCAAAATCTGCGTCGATTCCTTCGGCGTCTGTTTTAGATGATAATATAGTATAATGACATCGTCATGTTCGCTCGATCCACTCGACATATTTATTGCTTCCAATATTTCCCCTTTCTAGGTTTTTCGCACGTTTTTATAGTAGTAGAAATAACAGGAGTGACTGAAACCTTGCAATTTGAGTAGCGTCGTGTGCGAAATACAGTTTATAACTAGTTTGTAATTCTAATTACTGATTAATTCCGTCATATTTGAGTAGCTCCATGTGCGGACGGGCTTAGACAAATCCCAAATGACAGTTGTCATTGGGAGAAGTCTATGTCCAGCAGTGAACATCTTAAGTACGATGACGATGACCAAGCATAATCATAGAGCAAGATCGAGTCACACTTTTAGATCAGCTAAAGCGGTTCTATCCTCGATACCTTTCTGTTATATTGACTGTTTTATAGGGATATCTTCCCTTCAAACGGCTTTACCCAGCCCAAACAAACTTACAGCCTCCGTAAACTCATTTTATTAACAATATATCACCGCAACCGCTTAACCCGAACCGAACGAAACACTTTCCATTGACACGCACACCTACTGTTTGAGCAAATTTATGGGTCCACCCTGTCGTAAATAGCGCGGGGAGATCAGCCCTTCGGGGATTGTGGTCGGCGGCCCGGGACACGACAGCCCGCCAACAGTATGTAAATGCGATAATGAATATTCATTATGGCTTTTGTTCTCTCGTCTTGGAGGTTGACATGCGGAGCTGATATGAGGAGTAACATGGAGGACGATTTTAGGACTGATTAATGTGACTTTGTGATTTGACTGACTCGATAGCTCATTTGAGTGACCTCTGCCCTCTGAGCCAAGGGTCGTGGGTTCGATTCCCGCACAGTACAGACATTTGTGTTCATTTACATGTCTGTTTGTATTGGTCTGGGAGTTTTCTATGTATAATATGTATTTATTTACAAAAAAAAATGTATCTAAGTAAGTTTATCAGTTGTCTAGTACCCTTATTACATGCTTCGGCTTAGTTTGGGGCTAGGTGGCGCTGTGTGGCCCAGCGTGGCATGTCTTGGGTTATTTATTAATGTTCTCTTGGCGAAAGACTGCCGTTCGGAGTCGGTTGCACAGAGGGATAAATTAAAATCCCGTCACCTACAGCGTATGTCGGTTTTTTTTCTAAATGACTATGATGATGGCCAGGGCGGCCTTGTCATCATCACCGGACATTTTGGGGAGGGGAAGGCTCTCACCCCTAGACCTATGTCGGTGGTGTGCTAGCGTGTTCATTTTGTGAGCGATCCTTCTCTAATTAGGTAGGCTCATGATGTCATGACCGATATGGTCGACAAACTCATCGGAGTTGAACCAGTCGCCGTGGCCGGAATCGGCTATGCAGGCATCGTCAATGTTCTATTGATCTTTTGATATACAAAGATCCATCATTAATTTGAGTGGAATTACTTAGCTAAGTCTGCTCTATTGCGCTCGTTTTAGTTTTTTTTTTTTAATTTATATGTGGAACATATGATTAGTTAATCATTCCCGCGCCAAGTGCAACGTAGCTCTCCAGTTTAACGTTTTGTGAAAATCTAGGCGAGTTACCTCTTTAATTATGTTCGTGAATAATTTTTAGGGATTTCCATTTTCAAACTACGAGTATGTTTCCACAGAAGTGGGGCTATGTGGAACTAAAAAAAAATAGAATTTTTTGTGCCACTGAAGTGTAAATCGGAGTAGATATGTGAGTCGAGCAATATCACTGGTAATTTTTCAATGTGCTGATATCAACCCTCTAACTTCATGCCGTACCGATGATAATAGGTATTACCTACGTAATCGAACATTTAACAATAATCTTTGTTATTTTCATGGCCATGGAACATGAATATTAGCCTACTAACCACGATTCATAAATGAGCAAATCTTAACTAATATTGTAAAGCTGAAGAGTTTTTTTTGTTTGTTTGTTTGAACGCGCTAATCTCAGGAACTACTGGTCCGAATTGAAAAATTCTTTCTGTGTTGAATAGACAATTTATCGAGGAAGGCTTTAGGCCATATAACATCACGCTGCAACTATTAAGAGCGAAGAAATAATGAAAAATGTAAAAAAAAAAACGGGGAAAAAATAACTAATCCACGCGGACGAAGTCGCGAGCACAGCTAGTAAGCTATAAAGTAAATCAGCTCTACCTTCCCAATTCAGGGGAATCGACGTCTCATCAATAGTCTGCGCTATTGACGGTTAAATATAGAATTATTAATGTCGTCTCAAAGGTATTCTGATGGTATTAATTAAACGTCTATCGGCTGAGTTGCTAAGCAGATGTCGCGCTAACGAGCCACGCAATTTGCTGAGATTGGGCGTAACAGGCGGTAATACCGCTTCTGGGTAAATGATGCCTTAGAAAAACCGGTCACAAAAACCGCTAAAGCATCACCAATATGATTTAACATTATGAAAGGTATTTTTAGGGTCGTTTATGAGAGAAGAAATCGTCTGTATAGTTTTCGGATTTAGAATAGGACCAAGCATGCATGGCGACTTAGGGGAATCCCCCCAAATGTGAATTATCATTGGGGGCAGTGGTCGTTTGCAGGCATCAGCCTCATCATCATCATCAGCCTATCGCAGTCCACTGCTGAACATAGGCCTCTCCAGTTGTTCGCCACTTAGGGCAAACATCTGGAGGATATACCCATAATAGCGCTGGGGAGGCTGGTTGATAGAAGTGCGTAGCTTCTCGCTCCGATGACGCTGCTGTCCGTCATCGGTCTGTGATATTTAGCTACGCCTTAAATTGTGATGGTTATACCACCAGTCCATTGCCAGCGCCTCGGTTGTTATTCGGCAGGATGTACCACGAGCAGGTGAGGTTGCCTTGAATGGAAAAGACGACCGTTCCCTTACATCCCCTCATCATCAGATGATGAGGAATCTAGCAATACTCGTTATTAATACCAAATTAAAACTCATACATGAATTAACAACTCAGATCACTCATTCGCAATCAATTAAACCACCGCCGTTGTGATAAAATCAAATATGTCTAGTATAAACGGCTGTCGTCATTTCCCCCCATTGTGCGAGAGGTGGGCGTACAAATTGGGCTCCCATGTTGTTAGCGTAATGCCGCTCAACGATCTGAATGATAGCAGTAATGTACGACAATCTTCATCTAAGTCCGCCTTAGTAGCTTGCTTAGGTTATTAAGATACATCGTTTTTACTTCATAGAGAATTTACTTGAATAAATATCAGACAACATTACATACATTACTCCGATCCCAAAGTAGCGTAAGCACTAATGTTATGGGTATCAGAACAACGAAGATACCACAATTAAATCATCAAATGTTCTTATCCGCAGCAGATGATATTCGTAATGAGTGCTTAACCGCCAATCGATGTGACAATTATGGTAACAAAACCAATAACAGTTTACGCATAAAGCGCGTTCGAAACTATTCAATACAACAACGCAATGTTTGTAAACAATGCTCAATGTTATCGAGCGATGCCACGGGTCGTTTACGATTCTGCACAATCGCGATTTAAAATTAGAATCCGCGAAAAAAAAGATCGCTCCGTCTGACAATAGGCTGCGCGCATCGCTCCGTTTGTGATTGCACCTATTGATACCAGACGGCAGGTCTAGCTGACTTATCATTGTAATCGTCACGCCGGACGGAGGGTGCGCGCAGAGGAAACACTCCATTCAGCCCGTGATTAAAGGAAAACAGTCGACGGCTCGTCGCCGCGCGAAACGCACGCCGCATCCAGCCTCCGGCGTCCGCACACGAGCGCGCGGGAAATCCTGACAATAATAGTTTTAAAATACAGATTAAACAATAAATTAGCTAGAAGCGTTTAGAGTATTATATTAAACCTTTATCGATGTTGAATAGAGAAAAGTATTTATTGAGATTTTAGAAAAAAATATTCTTAATAGTAACTGTGACAATAAGATTAGATATTTAGAAATATGGGTGAACCAAAGAATATGGAGGTATGCGGTAGCGTAATGGATGGTATAGCTGAGAAGGGGGGTGTGTTAGAGTCTCCTAGTAAGAAAGCGCCGGTTGAATACATACAGTATCCTATACGATGGGCTGTTTTGTTTATATTCGTGTTGTACTCGTCGTCTAACTCGATGCAATGGATCCAGTACAGCATCATCCAGGACGCTGTGGTGAAGTACTACGAGGTGGACAGCATCACCGTGTACTGGACCTCGATGATCTACATGATCACTTACATACCGTTGATATTCCCCGGGAGCTGGCTGTTGGATAAAGTGGTAAGCTTAGAGCATGATTATGACTTTTTATAGTAAAACTATCCTGACCGACAAATTTCCAAGGATACTAGCTAAGTATGCAGGAGATATTAAAGTGCATTAAGTACATGCGCAAACACACGTGTTTGCACCATTTTCTTCCTTTACTCTTATAATCCAATCCACGATAGATCAACATGACCGGGGAGGATGTTCACATCCAAAGATTACATATAATACCTAACTTTTGGACCTCACGACCGCTTACCATCAGGTGGAGTGAGGTCATCCTGAAAGCTCTTATTATATATAAAAAAAAAAAATATGTCCAGGGAGCAAAGAGTCCGGCAAGGAGTTCCATGGCTTGTCCATTCAAACTAAGAAAGTGGATGCGAAAGGCCCAGTGCTTGGGACTTGCACCATAAAACGATGCCTTTTGCCGTATTTCAACCCGTCCGGTGATAAAAAGGGACCGCGGGAATAAAATTCTGCAGTTCTGTTCTGTCAACTTCCCGAAAAACCGAAAGCAAAACAGAGTTGCAACTTTTTGACGGCAATATCTACCACCGACCTAATCTGATCATACAGTAGTAAAAATGGCTTATGAATTTCTGAAATGTTGAGGCCTCAGTTCAAAAACACTTGAACTGTAAACACATTACATTATATTGGGGGAATTTCCGCATTGTCTCTACACCCGAGATAAAGTCCATAATTAATATGAAAAAAAAAACACGAGCATGATTTTCATCAAGCAGGGTCACCAAATTCACTAATCGGATGAAACAATGTTGACATTACATTATAATGACGCAAGTACTCGTACGCTTCGCAAAAACACGAGACACTGGAAAATAAAACAAAAAATACGAATGAGGATGAAACGCAAAAAATACTGCATAAGTATTTGACTGGCTCGGTGGCTCAATTGCCTCAGCCTTCTAGTCCAAGGGTCGTGGGTTCGATTTCCACCCGGGACAAACATTCGTTTGATGAACACTTGTGTTTATATTTGTATTCAAGTATTTATTTGTGGTACCTTCGTTGTTCTGATACCACAAGTGCTTAAGCTACTTACTTTGGGATCGGAGCAATGTATGTGATGTTGTCTGATATTACCACATAGGCTATGATTTATAAGTGTACTCACGCGGGCAGCAGCTAGTAGTACTCATTATAATACCTGACACTTGACATGTAAACCCACATAATACCTGTATTATTGGTAGGCCAAACTATGGAACTCTTTGCCAGGCTCCTTGTTCCCCGAGACGTACAATCTTCCGATGTTCGAGGCGAGAGTGAACCGGTTTTTGATGGGTGAGCGCGCTCCATCGTAGACTGTGATATCGCTTACCATCAGGTGAATTGAAGTCAAGCGCAAACCCATCATCATCATCCTCTTAGCGTTGTCCCGGTTTGTGCCTCTAGGCCCAGGGTCCGCTTTGACCATGATCCTAGATTTAGCGAGTCTGGTTATTACATTGAAGCGACTGCCATCTGACCTTCGTAACCCTCAGAAAGGGGAACCAGACAAAGGATCATGGTTACACATTCAGAATTAAACTGGATGTGCAGGTTTCCTCACGATGTTTTCCTTCACCGCTAAGCTAGTGGTATAATTCCGCACATACCCATATCAAGCGCAAACCCATATTGTATTAAAAAAAGAAGGTATTATTGTTTACCGTGTTGTTACGAAGTCATTGTTAAAAAAATGTACCTATTGAAAACTCACTCGTCTGACAATGCAACGAAGCAATCGCGCCAAATTTTAAAATTTTGGAGGTTTTTTTTTTTTTCTTTTTTTTTTTATTTACGGTTCACAAACGGAATGTAACATTTAGACATGTATTCATACATTTTAAAAAGAAAAGAAACATGTTCATTCTAAAAACAGTGAACACAGCATGCATTGTGTGGACATTTTTTTTTTATATATTAAATTATACGTAATTTTAAACGGCGATGATCGCATAACCCAATGACCTCTAAGGCAAGGCCATTGTACTTCTTACATTTGCAGAGCGCATATGGAAAAGGGATATGTTTAATTGACTACCTGTTTGGCGCATCGTGTAAGGCCTAAAATAAGAAACATCCAAAGGGCGGCTCGGAATCTTTGGCCAATTAGGTATTTTTCTTTTCCTTTAGAATAGGACCACCCCATTTTATTTCGTTATGTTTCGCGATATCCAGAAATGGACATTTGCAGGCCGATGACGATAGAAAACTCTAAATTAATTGGGGTTCAGAGTAGGTAGAGTCAACATCTTGTACACACGATCACACATTTATTCACTTTTCCTGTTTACCGTATAGGGGAAAGCTATATTTTGACATCATATAACGAGTAGTTAACGTTTACCTTACAACGCGCACCGAAAATATAAAACAATTATCTACAACATAGTGTCTAACAAACACCCGATGTAAGAGAAAAATAACTGTTAAAAGATCTCAAGGTGGTCCGTGCAGGGCCGTCTTTAACCTATTGGAGGCCCTGGACATATGAGGATAATGGGGCCCCTATTGTCTTTGAAAGAACACTATTTCGTCGGCCCTGACAGGAACTAGACACTTTGTATATGAGCTGAGGGGCCCCATCGATCGCGGGGCCCTGGGCACTTGCCCATAGTGCCCACTGGGAAAGAGGGGTCTGGGTCCGTGGGCTTGTTTGCAACCGCAGTGGTATAAAAAAAATGTCAAGAGTTCATCCTTATCATCTTGATAGTTGGAGTGCGCTTCTTTATAATCTTCCAGCTGCAACTTCCTGAATGGACGCGACTTATGGACCTTGCGAGCCTCCTATAAGCGATATTCCTCAAATCCCGGCAACCCTGGTTAACCTCAAGTGTGACTACCTTGGCGTTGCAGTGTCTATGGACTGAAGTGATCACTTGGTCAGTGACCTACAGACCCAATAGTCCCCTCTGTCATATAAAAAACTAGCTGTGGTCGCGACATCGTCCGCGTGGAATAGTTATTTTTTCCGCGGTTTTTTTTTCATTTTCAATTATTTCTTCGCTCCTAATAGTTGCAGCGTGATGCCTAAATATAATATAGCCTAAAGCCTTCCTCAATAAATGGTCTATTCAACACAAAAATAATTTTTCAATTCGGACCAGTAGTTCCTGAGATTAGCGCGTTCAAACAAACAAACTCTTCAGCTTTATAATATTAGTATAGATATTTTTTTTTTTTTTTTTATAGTAGCTCGACATAATGGCTTCCCTACGCCTGATGGAAAGCTAAAGAGAAGCCCAAGTCGCTGTGACAACTGGCAAGTAGCTGGTTAGTTACCTGTCAGTTGCCACTGCCATGCCGGCCCAACCCTAACCCCCCACGAGCTCCGGAGACCCTACTCACCAGCAGAAACACGACCCGGAGGTCATTTGGCTGCGGTATTCTATAGGGTGGAGGTCCTTCCCCGGACGGGCAGCTCAATACGAGCGAAGATTCGCTATGCCCTACCTCTCTTAAAATATATAGTGGATTTCCTATTACCCCTTTCCTATTAGAAATGATGGTCTAAAACAAAGAAGTTTTAATTAATTTAGAAAACGCAAGCAGCATTTTATTAACATTTCGGAGAGTTTAAGCAACAAGGATACATTTCAATAAATAACAGGCAGGTACTAAAACGTAGATAAAGATGTCTGCGAAATCAGGTTTCGTTGAGGAAACCCGTTCGTAAACGTTTAACTTAGTCTTTTGAATGATAAGTAGTCATTCGCTAAAAGATTAAGGAAAATACTCTCACTTGGAATATTTTGACTCAGTAAAATGTAATGGAACCCGAAAGTTTATTATGATTTTAAATCTTATCAATCGAGCCTCGCTTTTAGGGTTCCGTAGCTAAATGGCAAAAACGGGGACACTTGTAGATTCGTCATGTCTGTCTGTCTGTCCGTCCGTATGTCACAGCCAGTTTATTCCGAAACTATAAGAAGTACATTATTGAAATTTGGTGCGCAGATGTTATTCTATAAACCGCAATAAGATTTTAAAATAAAATCATAAAAAAAAATCCAACATTTTTGGGGTTTCCCGTACATAAAACTGAAACTCAAATATTTTTTTTCATCAAACCTATACGTTTGGGATATCTATGGATAGGTATTTTAAAATGATGTTGAGGTTGGCCGGTTTTAAGTTTTAAAAAGCTATTTTTGATAGACTACCCTATCAGTGTACATCAAGTAGGTAAGTTTATCAGTAGTCTAAAACCATAGTACAAGTTTCGGCTTAGTTTGGGGCTAGATGACGCTGCGTGGTCTTCTTGGGTTATTTATTCATTTGATAGTTTTCGAGCTATCACAGTTTCAAAATCAACAATTTTTTTTTATTTCTTTCTGCAACCTTGCAATCTGTTTTAAAATCAACAATATTGACGAGTCAAAAATGCTTTATAATAAATTACTGTTACATATAAAAGAAACATCAGGTATCTTTTGTATGCCTGTTGTAAGAAGTCTGTTTGATTCATCCGATTTGGCTGAACTAGAGACGTCACTGTACGTGGCCAAACTACCAGCTATTATTGAATAAGCATATATTCCCGTACGTTTAGTATAGCGTGTGAAAACTGAATTGGCAGTAAACAAGCTTGTCGAATGGCTATCGCACAACAACGCCCGAGCACGGTCACAATGGGGGGAAATGACAGGCCTAATTACGGCTCGCAGAAATGCGACCGATTTAATATATTAGGTCGTTTGGCGTTTTAAAGGGTCAGCATTACCTGTTTGTTTACGTTTTAGTGTACGAAAAAGTATGGGGGATGTAAGGGAGCGACCTATCACATTTTCGCTCCAAGCCATCCTCACATGCCCGTGGTGCATCCTGCCGAACAACAAACGAGGCTCTGGCAACCGACTGGTGGCGGTATAACCATCACAATAATTGAAAGCGTAGCTAAATACCTACCACAGACCGACGACGGGCAGCAGCGTCACCGGAGCAAGAAACTACGCCCTGCGATCGCCAACCCGCCTGCCCAGCGTGGCGATTATGGGTATATCCTCCAGAAGTTTGCCCTAGGTGGCGAATAACTGGAGAGGCCTATGTCCAGCAGTGGACTACAATAGGCTGATGATGATGATGATGTACGAAAAGGACTGATTGTCCTTTTCTAGCTATCGTTTCGGAAACGTACGTGCAAGGTCTGGAACCCTATTCTGCTGTGTTATGCTTGAGATGCTTCGAGATGCTTTTAACGTAGATAGGACTTGGCCCTCCCGAAGTGTGCCGCCCACGATGTGGGGGCTTACCCTCCGGCACTCCGACCCACCTTAGACAGAGCAAGTAGCGGAACGCTTCGCTGTTGGGTTTGGTGCATCTTCTTAGTCGGGCACTCTTGGCAGAGTGGTCGTGGCTACAGATGGGCAGAGCTGCGGCTCAGCGTTACTGGTCACTGTCAAGGATGCGGCACGTTTTGCTATAATTCTCCATGTCTGCCGGTTTTCGGCATTACGTACGCACTGCACGGTACTCGATGCGGTAGTCGCCTTGATAAGGTCAATCCAACAGGTTGGAGATCGACCACGACTTCTTGCTCCCTCCACACGGCCCTGCACCACCAGTCTCTCCATCGGGTTTGGTGCATATTCTCCGCTAAACAGGAGTGAGCCCCACATACTCAAGGTGACCCATACCCTAATCTCTGATGAATGCGTTAAATTATTTCCCATTTCTGAAAAAAAGGCGATGCCGTCCAGTAACGTTACAGGACTTTACTACTATCTAACCGTAACAACCTATAGTTAAGTTAAGCAGGATGTAGACGATTCCCAATGCTCATGTGTTGGAAAGCCCGTAAGGTGTTAATTCTGACTGATTTCTCTCCGGTCGTATATATTTATTTTTATTTATTTATTTATTTAAACTTTATTGCACAAAATGGTACAAAAGGCGAACTTAATGCTAGGAGCATTCTCTACCAGTTAACCTTTAGGTCATGCAGAGAGCAGATTTATGTGCGGTGAGTGTTCAAAGAGAAACACAATGGAAGATATAAAAATAAACTAATATAATAAATAAATACATTATACATAAAAAAAAATAAAATAAAAATATACTACATAAATATTATAATGTACCATAAATATTAAATAAATAAATATATACATATATACACAAGTATATTAACATAAATATAATTATACAAATATGTACTTGAAAAAACATACACAATATAAACTTGGCAAGCAATTAAATGGAATTTTAGAGATTACCTAAGCCGAATCATTTAAGAGGTGTTCTCGTACCCTCTTTTTAAACAAATCTTTATTTTGCGAAGACTTAATTTTGCTGGGCAAAGCATTCCATAGCCGAATGGCTTGTACAGTGAAAGAATGGGAATAAAAGCTGGAATGATGGAGAGGGATAGAAAGCTGCAGATTATTAGAAGAACGAAGAGATAGGTCATGAGATTGACATAAGAATTGGAATTTATTTTTTAAATAAGAAGGGGCCAAAGGATTGAATAGAATGTTGAAGAGCAAACAGAGAATTCTGGAATTTCTACGCTGACGAATAGGGAGCCATTTAAGTTGGGCACGAAAATTGGAAACATGATCGTATTTGCGTAGTCCAAAGACGAATCTGATACAGTTGTTTAGGAGACGATCAATCTTGTTTAAGAGGTCGACGGATAGGTCGGGATAACAAACATCAGCGTAGTCAAGGATGGGCAGGATGAGAGAGTGAACAAGCATGAGTTTTGTGCAGAAAGGAAGGAAAAATTTGAAGCGATAGAGGCTTCTAAGACATGCCACCACTCTGCGGCTGACCTCGGTCACCTGGACAGTCCAGCTAAGAGCAGAATCTAAATATAGCCCTAAATTCCGTACTGAATTACAGTAAGGAATATCAGTTCCAGTATATAGTGACGCCTTATAGGTATATTATGGAATATAATAATATGCACCTTTTCTTTAACTCCAATTTTTATCTATAGTCGTATATAAAATCTTTGAAGCTAAAAATTATTCTACCGCCTCGCCGGGTTTGGAAAGTTTCTACTATCGAGAAGGATCTGCTAAGCAACTCTATAGTTCCTTTTTTCCATCACCAATTAATTGTTTTGTTTGCCTTTAAGACAAAAGACTGAAGGCAGAGCAGCATAAATCATTTCGTTGATTGTCCGCCAATGTTCAAATAAACACACCCGCACGTATTCGTTCAAGGTTTTGTGTAGAAAATAGTATGAATTATATTAATAGTTATTATTATTATGTAAACAACTAGTAAATTCATACAATTTTCCATACAAAACCTTGATTGCTTTACCCAAAAAACGTACGCGGAACACAATAAATGTAACGACGAAATATTATTCGTCACGCTTCTGAAGGATACTCTAAATCTCGCTATTTATCTAAACCATTACACCTTTGGCAGATAATTCAGTCGCCAATAGCTGCCTTGCAGGTTACACGCATTCCGTAATATTTTAGCAGAATTAGCGCGCGATTTAGTTCTTAATTTTTTTTTGGAGTAGAAATCTTTAAGTGTAATCTTTAACCTAGGCTTTGAATAAAACTTACTTCCATGGATTTGGTATATCATAATATCTGTTAAGTCATTTGTATAATCGGACAGGAAATGAGTGATATAATCGGTGTGATTATCTTGTATAAGTATGGTTTTGGGGGTCATTGAAACGCTCGGAAAATGCCTGTGTGACTAACAGTGATTTAGGCATTATTTCAAAGATTTCCCGCGTCTTTTCAGAATAGATTATCGCAATGTCACGGTGTTAATAAGTAACTTATTTGTAAACAAAGTAGCTAACTAAAATTTTTGTTTGTTAGTGATAATTTCTACCGAGATAATTTTAAAAGATTACTTTTTAACAAAAGAGTGGTTTAATATGTATTAACCCTCTGTTTGAGGCAATCACCGATCAGTGCTTGTCTGATATTTTGTTGTTGTTCAAACATTTAAACCGTGAATTTGTAGATTTTTAATAATTTCATTTCAGTGAAAAGTTATTACAACAATTTTTTATTACATAATCAGTCTTATTCCCATAGATTTACCAAATACCAAAAGTTATGTAAATTCAAAAAAGTTCAAAAAACTCATTATTAAAAATCATTGTCAAAATAAACAATACTGATAAACAACTCGAATAGGTACTTTACAAAACTTTTAAACTATGAGTGACCCAAAAATGTTCAACGTAAGTGGTAGCGTTATGGACGGTGTCGCCGAAAAGGGGGGTGTCGGCGACTCTACCAAGAAGTTTCCCATCGATTACGTGGTGTACCCCATGAGATGGCCTATCCTGGTCATGTTCTCGCTGAGCTCGTGCGCGAATATCATACACTGGACCCAGTACAGCATCATCCAGGACATCGTGACCAAGTACTACGGAGTGACCAGCCTCACTGTGTACTGGACCTCTATGGTGTTCATGTTAGTGTACGTGTTGCTGATCTTTCCAGCGTGTTGGCTCATGGATAAAGCGGTGAGATAATTTAACTTTTTCATATTAAGTACATTATTTGAGAATATTTAGTGCTCATGTGTCCTCGGTACGTAAAGGTGTGCGGTTAAGTTCTGAATATTCACAACATTTCGGGAATGTATTCGAATTCCGTATTATGCTTTTTCACTGTTATGTATGTTTCGCTATTCTTACAAGCTTAAACCGTACAGGCTAGTACCTAAATGCTTCTTTTTACTGACTGTGCGATGTAGATCGGTTACGTTTCATTGACTTCATAATTTGCATAAAAAAAAATATCTAAGCTAAAAAAAGACAAATAATAGCTTACGATATGTCGTGGAAAAGGAAAGAAGTCTCATTGCCTCGGTTCTGGGAAACATCTGATACTAGAACTGTAAATACTCAGGTTAAGACTGCATTGATGATTTGAAATCGTAAATTGATTATTAAATGCCACGAACCAAAGATTAATTTATTATAAAAAATATTACTTCTGGCCATCACACTTACGTAAAGCTCACATGATATAACGTTGATAATGAACACGCCACATTAAGAACGGCATAAAAAGACAAAACGATAAGACTGGAAACGCTGAATGAATAAAATGAATGACGTTTTATATGAAAGAAAGGGCCTCATTCGGCATTTAAGCCCGCTTAGAACACACTGTGCTAGTTTAAATAACCCAAGACATGCCACGCTGGGCCACACAGCGCCACCTAGCCCCAAACTAAGCTGAAGCTTGTACTATGGGTACAAGACAATTGATAAACTTACTTAGATACATTTTTTTTTGTAAATAAATACATATTATACATAGAAAGCACCCAGACCAATACAAGCAGACATGTTCATGAACACAAATGTTTGTACTGTGCGGGAATCGAACCCACGACCCTTGGCTCAGAGGGCAGAGGTCACTACCAAATGAGCCACTGAGCCTGTCAAATGAAAAATGAAGAGTATAATATAATTTAGCATACGATAACTCTGGACCTACTCTTGTTTATATTGTTTTCGGTCGATCGCTGACCTCCGGTGTATTGTTTCAGGTGTTGGCCTAATGTCTTGTTATTACTTGTTATGTCTTGTTATTGGTAAAATAAGACTAATTTAATGACAGTTTAAAGGGGAAATGTATACCTCATCCAAAACTTTGTTTTTAATTATATGTTCTCATTAGTAATGAACATCTGCCGATTCCTACCAATACAGAATACCTACCCCGTTTAAAAATATGCAACGAGAGACACCAGTGAGGAGTAATTTTCTATGTATTTTTCACGCCGAATTGAATCCTGTTGAATTAAATTGAGTGTTGATGATTTATATTGGAAATAGGGATTCAAAGTTTATTAGTGGCTATTTTAGCTCTGGTTTAAGTATCAAGGCTTAGGAGTTCCGCTTTAACTACAATTGAACCCCCCACGGGTACTTTAACGATAAAACCCTCTTGGACCGTCTCTACAAAACCTTTGCAGTCAACATCAAAGAGTAAAAAGGAATTTCAAGTGGAAATCACATCAGTAGTCGCCAACTCGAATCGAATATGGAAAAGGTTTATATGTGCTTGACCAGACTCCTCAAGATTAGTCGCTTAGTCGCTGTTGAGAGAATTTAGTCAGGAGAGAATTATGATTTTCGGGATCAGTCCATGGATAGCCATGGAGCTATTTTATATGTACGGAAGCAACTGCCAAGTATTTTAGTTGGTTACTTCTCCTTTGTCGCAGCGACTTGGGCTTCTCTTATGGTTTCCATCAGGCGGTCCATCCTGTTTTAAAAAATATTAATAAACATTTTGAAGATCATTTGATATAAGATATTTTAGTTATATAACTATGGTGTTTTGTTCAGTTAAACTTAGTTTTTGCTATGTTTACTTGTTTTTGTGACTATTTCTTATTTTAACTGTTTTTATTTTTCTTTTTCAGCTTACTTTTTACTAACCAAAAAGATTTTATATAAGAACTTTGAATGTTATGTGAAAATCATTTCCGTGTACTTATAAAATTTGCAATTATTAAATTTTTTGACTTCGGTTTTGGGATTTGTCTTGAATGTTCTATATAAATGACTGTTTTTATTTATATAAATTAGTTTAGTCCGATCTCTAATCAATTAATTAGCCTACTGCCGTTCACTGCTGAACGTAGGCTTCCTCCATAGAACGCTAACTTTAACATTCTGATCTAAGGTAATTTGCGTCCAATTTTTTTTTAAGTCGGCGATCCTTTAATATTTTTTTCCTGTATTCTACACGGGCATTAATAATAATAATAATTTCTTTGCCAGAATATGGTTACAAATAGTTCTTAAGTATCAAAGTCCAACATTTTCAGTCGTTAACGACGTGCAAATATTACAAGTTTTAGTTTTACGCCTGGCTGGTGGACAGCATTTATTTATGCGTTCAAACGAGTTTATTGCCGTCACGATTACTTTTTAGCGTATGTTATACAATTCAAATCTGTTTAGTCGGTTACACGTTTTAATGTTATCAGATGGCACTTGCGAACCCTAGACCAAAGACGCAGACATACACAGAAATATACCTACACACTCGTATTTATAATATTAGTAGGCATGTACAATGCTCGTACGTTTTTTTTTGTATGTCTACACGGAAGAATATTTTTGTGTCGCGGCATACGTCTGATAAAGATTGCAAATAGATATTTTGACACTTGACATTATAGGAAATATAAATAAAAACTCACTACAAGGTCAAGTTGCTAATAACTTAGCATTATACTCGTAGTACAAGCAACGTATCTCAATTGGAAATTTATCAGACACTTCACTCGAAAAGAATTCTTTATCGCATTTCGCACTTAAGACAAATATCGATTCACGACAGTTGACGCGTTCAACCTCACAATTATAAACAAGATAGATAACAATTAATCGGCCTCTTTTATCTTAACCGTAGCGTCAGAGATGCAATAAACTAAGCCTAATAATTACTTAACACATCGTCTGTGAATGAGGAGATCAGTTGGCGACTGTCACCGCGGTATTCACACGCCGAGAAATCAAATTAGATGGAAATAATAAACGTTGTTATCTAGTTCGTGTGTTTGGCAACTGAAGCAAGTTCACGGCCGACTCTAAACTTAATAATTGTAAATAAAAATGTTGAAATAATTTCACGTTGAATCAAAAATCACGGTAGTTTAGGTTCTCCATAAAAACATACTTTTATCAAATAGACGAAGCCTCTTTTTAGGCATAGAAATGCCTGTGTGCCAGGAGGCAACGCTTGAATAAAACAATTTGCAGAAATGTTTTGATTTATAAAGGTTATACGATATTTAAAGTATTTTCTAACCATACCGTTTTGGAAACGAGAATTCGGAACTTTTATAATGATTATTGATATAAGTGGTAGTGTTATGGACGGCATCGCCGAAAAAGGACAAATAATAGTGAATTCACCTCAAAAACAACCGCTATTACAGTACAAAGTTTATTTTATAAGATGGGTGATCCTGTTCGTGTTTGTGCTTCAGTCCGCGTCCAATTCAATGCAATGGTGCCAGCTTACCATAATACAAGACACTGTGGTAAGCTACTACGGGGTCCCGAGTAGTACAGTGTATTGGACTTCAATGGTTTTTATGCTTATGTACATACCGTTGATAGTTCCTGAGAGCTGGCTTTTGAATAAAGTGGTGAGTAGCAGACAAAACGTTCATCTAATTACACAAAAATAATTTAATAAATACATGGTATAGTCAGAAACAATAAATGTATCTTTAGAATTTTGTCTCAATAGCAATGACATCAAAAATTTATAGGTTCAATGCAACAAAGTTCTAAAGCGTATTTTGACTGTACAGATGATAAGCACATAATCAAACATTTCATTCGAATCTTGCAAAGTAGTTACATTAATTTGACCTAAGTTTATTGATAGGACTATAAATTATTCTAGTGTAAAGTAAAGTTTAGGTTTTGACTGACTGAAATTTAATTAGAATAAAAAAAGGTAATTTACGTGCACGGTTACTTTTAAATCTTACTTTCCTCAGTAAAATCTTTAACTTTTTTCATTTACCGCAAATTTCTTTCCGAGTCAACGTCCCTATTTGATCCTCGATCCTCATTTAAATTGGGAAAAAACTGGTCAAGTGCGAGTCGGAGAAGACATCGATTCCGTTTATTAATATTATTTGCATAATTTTCTTCTTTCTTTTCATATATTCTTACCCAGTTTCATGATTCAGTCTCGATAAAATCCTAATGGTGTGTGTGGTGTTTTAATTGTGTTAGAATTAGCTGTCGATTGTGCCTGCAAGTCTTTTAATTTTATTTATTATTATTATTGTTTTATGCATATATTTTTTATTTTCAACGCTAATAAGAGTTTACATCCGATGCTTTTAAATCTAGTCGGAAGGTATGCGAAACGCCATCTTTTATAGTAATATTTCAGCTCTATTCCCTTTAAATAAGGCGCATATTACGATGGCTATAAAGTCCACTGCTCGTCTTAGGGACACCGTTTTTCCTTTAAGTGAAGGTACACTGAAAATGCTAATTCGTGAATCGGTAATCTGAAGGCGACCAGCGAGGCGAACTGAACCCGTAACGACGTAGCCGTAACCGCGCTGACTTACTTAATGCGATCTCCCTCGTCGCTGGGAAATTTATATGACGATTTCATTACAACACTGATAAGTTTGAATGGAATGATTGATACATCTATCTACGAGTATACTTACTTATAATAAATCTCTAGAGAGGCTAATTCTGTACATGAAATATCTTTTCAAAATAACTATCAGGATGTGAAAAGTGATCGATACTGATGCCAAAAATACAATCAGTAAAATTTTGGTATGTCTGTCGGTCTGTATGTTCGTTATAGAAAAAAAAAACTACTCGACGGATTTTAACGAAACCTAATACAAATTATTCTTCATACTCCTTATAGTATACTTTTCATCACACTACAATCGATAGGAGCAGAGCAGTGAAGCAAAGTGTTGAGATAACGGGATAAATTATACACTCTGATAGATATACATAATGTTAGCTACGACAAAACTGCGTAATGAGGCTGACTCCGTTACGGCAGGGCTGGTCTCCATCTCAGGAAAATTACGCCTTGGTGATTCTATTAAAGCGCTGATAGGGCAACCCTTTGTTTACTCGATGAGCTTAAATACGACGTTACAGTACATTTATGAACAGTACTATAGCTCCCGAGAGAGGTTTAAATAATTTCGCGGTAATGATGATACATTGGATTCTCAAGTAATTATAGTAATGTCGACCTGGACTAGAGACGCCGCATCTAGAATGCTCTGGAATTCCAGAAAGGAGGCATATGTTCAGCAGTGGACACATAAGTGCTGAGAAGAAGATAGTAAAGTAATATATTACGTAGATAAAATTAATATTACATTCTTTTTTGTACACCAAACAGTTGACTTGAAACTAAGCATACATTAATGACATTAATGTACATCGTCAGCCTATCGCAGTCCACTGCTGGACATAGACTTCGGACAACAGCATTTAGCTACGCCCTTCAATCGTAATTTACCACCACCAGTCGGTTGCTAGAACCTCGTCTGTTATTCAGCAGAATGCACAACGGGAATGACTTGGCACGAAAAGATAAATTGGTCGTTCGCTTACATACAGTTAATTTAATGTATAGTTAGGCGGTTGTCGCTTTAAGCGATTTCTTCCAGGCAACCTTTTTGATACCCTTCTTGGTTTAAACCTTTTAATATTTGAAAACGCCAACGGTTTCCTTTGTACTATGAGTACACGATTATCGGTGCGTAGTATTTTGTTTCACTGACCTTTTCCGTATTGTAGTATAAGCCGGATTTCGTGTTGACGCGAAAGAAATTCTTGATCGGATTGAAAATTAGATTTGACGTTTAACCATGATTAGATATTTCACGAATATTTTCAATGAATAGACAATTTGTTTAATAAGTGAAGAAGAGGGGAAAGGCGGGCTTTCGACTTGCCAATCGAGAGGAGGGCTTACTCCTCTTCTTACTTCGAAACGGGAAAGGCTTTCGATACTCATGACATAAAATGTTAAGCTAGTAAGTACTTTACGCGAATATTTTATACGTGATTTTGTATCAGAGAACAGATATATAAGTACTAAGATATGTCTGAATTGGCTCTAGCCTCAAGTGTCTACACCCACATTACGAATCTTTCAATCCTTACAAACAGTTTAATTAGTTGACCAAAAGGTATTAAACTTTGATAGGAGCGCGTTTGCGAGGTTAGAAGTTTCCTTTGAGAGCTTTGGCGAACGGAACATGAATGGAATAAAGAAATAGATATACATAAAATGTTAGCAGGACACTCCATAACACCGATATTCTAGTGATCTATCTTAGATCTCAGAAAAATGTGTAAGTGCCATCGATTTGTAAGCCTTACATAATTCTTAATTTGGTTTATCAGAATTTCCTAAAGTATTTTTTGAGAATGCTCAATAATGGGCTACTAAAGTACTTAGTAAAATATCAGATAATATCAAAACGCTTATTAAGAATGCACGGGGTTTCTTTTAGCGGTGGAGCTATTTCTACTATTCATAGTACATATATCAGGCTCGGTGGCTCATTTGGTAGTGACCTCTGCCATCTGAGTCAAGGGTCGTGGGTTCGATTCCCGCACAGTACAAACATTTGTGTTCATGAACATGTCTGTTTGTATTGGTCTGGGTGTTTTCTATAAAAAAAAATATATATATAAGTAAGTTTATCAGTTGTCTAGTACCCATAGTACAAGCTTCGGCTTAGTTTGGGGCTAGGTGGCGCTGTGTGGCCCAGCGTGGCATGTCTTGGGTTATTTATTTTATTTTTATTTATATCAAACTGAAAAAGGTTCCCTAGCTGACTAAAGCAAAAATATTAGAAACCACTATTCCAAACTAATAGCAGGAATGGTAATAAAACGTGTTGCCGTGTCGCAATAAATCCCTCTTCTGTGTGATAGATGAATTGAATGTAAATTGGATTAATAGAACACCCACGAGTGTGGTACAGTGCAAAATCAATACGCGACTCTGCCTGGCGTCGGCAATTTGTTACTTTTAATTTAAATAAAATTATTTCTACTTATTACAAGTGTAGATAGTAGCAGTGAAAATAGGGAATATGCATGACTTTTCATGGATTTATTGAAATCTTTTATCGCCCACATACATAAATATTATAGTTTTTAAAAAAAAAAGATTTAAAATATTGAGGCTGACGTGGCCGATGAAGTCATATTAATACCACTCTATAGAATAATTTGTTTAAATGCTTTGCTATAAACGGTTGTATCTCGTCCATTTTTCAGCCAATTTTAATTTTGTTTTCACCTATATTTTTTTAGGTTTATGACCCAAAGTGTGGAAAACGGAACCCATTACTAAGTTTTCGCTGTCCATCTGTTTGTCAATAGGCTGTATCTCAAAAATTATGTAGGTATTTCTGTTCCCGCTATTACAACAAATTAAAAAAAATATAAAAATAAATATTTTATGGGGGCTCCCAAAAACCAAACGCTATTTTTTGCCCTTTTTTTGCTCGATAACCCTTCGTGCGCAAGTCTACTACACACTGCCGGTTTTTTTAAACAATCCAGAGTCCATTTCTAATGTCTGTCAGGTAGAGTCGTGGCCATTTTGCTTTAGCAATGCGTAATCGTCAGTGTCAATTATACCACAAAGTCATCATTAGCAAGGTAAAACGTTGCGTTGTGGCTTTAGAGGTAAAGGGAAATCACCTCCTATTATTTTGTAATAATGAGTAGAAACAGTTATACATTTTCCTTGTATGAGTAATATCTCGTTCGTGACAGATTTGTAGTAAAGATGTTAATAAAATGTTTAGCTGTGATCTATTACTACTATAATTGTCTATTATTATTAATCTACATAGATCTCGAATTTTATGTGAACTGAATGACATGGTGATCATCTACAACCATTTACAACTCAAGTCTCTACTGAAGGATTAAGCTTACCCTAAACTAGGGCGATAAGGGCTTGTCCTTATCACTCACACTGGCCATGATGATTTCCCACCGCAAAAGCGTTGAGTTTTTGTTTTCATTATCATCATTCATTATTAATAAGGCTTCTGAAGACCCTAGACTGTATGACGTGGTCGTAGTTAAAACTATAAATGTGATGATAATGTTGTAAACACTATGTTGAAAAGAGCAACAACACGAGTTTCTTGCCGGTGTCTTCTCGGTAGAATGCTGTTTTCCGAACCGGTGGTAGCTTTGACGATTTGTAAGTGTTTTTTTTTAAACCTATACAAATAAAGATTATTTTGACGGACTTTGACTTCATTATCAGCAACAGCCTGCTGGTTGTAAGCCTCTCCCAAAAGGCGTTGAGCTGCTCCATCTGTAGCCTTATCCTGTTGCTGCGCTGTCATGCGCAGGTCCTCGCTTCATCTAACCGAGGGGCATCTCACAATACGCTTGCCTATGCGCGGTATCCACTGCAGAACTTTCCGACCCTACCAACCATCAGTTCGGCGGCAGTCGTGGCCATCCCATTGCCACTCAAGCTTACTTATTTCAATATTTTTTTAAATACGAGTAAGTATATGTATTCTTACGTCAAAATGACTGCGTCCTGCCTGATGTTGAGCAAACGACGAAGTCTAAAAAGTGTAAGCGATCCTCATCACACCTGGTCGTAGCTATGTCGGTTACCTGATTTTTCTGGCGGATTACTTTGTTAGAGATTTTATTCCATAGAGACACTCCAACCATAGCTTTTTCCATAGCTCGTTGAGTAACTTTAAACTTATTGACCAGACCCACCCTCAGCTTCCATGTCTCAGCACCATTGGTGAGATACTACATATACAGAGAATGGTAAAAAAAAGTACAGTTTTCAACATACTTTGTTCTTGACAGTGACATTGTCAATAATGAAACACATGGTTACGTTGTCGCGTGTCATAAAATGCACAGATTGTCTCCTAATCTGAGCATGTGCGCGAGTCGTGTAGTAATGGTAACGAGCAGATAACAATCGTAAAGTATCGCCATAAAGATGGCGAGTTAAAGACATTTTAGATTTGCCGGTCTCACTTTTGTGAGTTCCGTATGAATTCTTATTGAATTTATATAATCATTAGCTGCTGCCCGCGGCTCTGCCTGCGTAAATATTCGTATATAGCCTATATGTTAATCCACCGTATAAGCTGTATTAATGTAAAGTTTCATTAAAATCCGTTCAGTAAATAATGCGTGAAAGAGGAACAAACATCCATCCAAACAAACTTTCGCATTTATAATATTAAGTAAGTATATTAAGTATACACCAAGTAATATCAAGTATACATATTAAGTAGGAAACCCTGGAACCATTTGGGCTGATGACTTTAGAGAAACTGCTTGGCTGCATGGGAGAATCCCGGGATAGATAAATGTGGTGTGAATGAAATCAGTCCTCGGGCCAGGTGGAGTGACGATTTGCGCAGGACGGCTGGCAAGTGCTGGATGCCAGAAGCCCAGGATCGATCAAAGTGATAGCAAAGCAAAAATATAGACCTTAGCAATCTTTAGAAACAAGAAAACGAAGATTTTAAACTGTAAATAATGTTTCATGCTGTTTTCATAAACGGCTGAAATAGTCGTTTTAATTAAATACATTTGAACTCACGACGTAGAGTCTGAAGTTAATGTGGAAACGACACATGTCGCAGGCTATAATTATGTCGATGTAAGCGTCTTAAGAGCGTAATAAATGGTTAAGTAGGTATAATACTTATTACATACAGCGAGCGAAACCAAAGCTCTGCGATGTCTTTACATTTCCATGGCAAATAGGTACTACAAATTCGAAATATCTTCATTAATTGAATAATTGAAATAAGCGTTAAAAACCGTTAAATATGATTCTGAATGTAGCTACTATTGAGCAGAACCGAAAAAAAACTCGATAGTAAGCACTTAAGTATCAAATATCTAAAAATCACATGATATATTCATCAAACAAATAAAATTAAAAATATTTAAAAAATCAATGACAGGTATGTCATTGGTTTTTAAATATTTTTAATGTAGGTATAATAAATTTTTAAAAAGACTGCGTATTTTGATCTTAACTGCTTTGACAGGCTGCTTAGGAAGCTGCAGGTAAAGATGACCTACCTAATTTAAAAATACATATTTTACTATTTTATCGTAGAATACTGCTTTGACCAAGTAGTAGATTAACTTTTGATGACTTATGTTTTCCAAATCTGCTAAAAGAAGAGCCATGATCTATTGTTATGACATTACAAGTACATAACGCGAACCAGCTTTACCAGCAATAGACACAGATCTCAAAGTTGTAAAAAATATATTTTTACTATGTATATATATCTATCGCGCTGCTACAAATAGCTTTCAGTCCTTACACGCCTGCAAGTAATGTCCCACGCACTAATGTTCCCACCTCAAAGTTATGAGCTTGCATGATTACACAGACGCTTGTCATCTTCAAGACTGAGGTGATAAATGGGGTTTGAAGGCACTTTCCTGCCTATCTATAATACCTATTACCTACAGAGTAATTCTGTTGGCAGCAACCTGAATAGGGACTGCGGTAGTGACTCTGCGTAGACATTGCTAGGCAAAGGGTAGTGTCTAACAGTCATCTGCGGCTGGCCAGGGCAGGCAGGGATGTGGCCGTATGCTTCGGCGCTACCCATGTCCCTGCAACTTGCTGCCCACGTGCTACACAGGGGGGCATAGTGGATATGCACTCCCATTTTGGGAGGTGTGAATCCCACACACCATGCCGAGCGCGGCATGAAGGTGCCTAATACATTACTCTCTAGAAAAAAAAGAGTAGTGTCGAACAGTGTTTAGTTGTAAGTATAAAACAACTCATCTTTCGTTAACAGAATGCAATACAGGCTTGAGTAATAGTAGCAATTATTGGCAATACCTAGGGTATAGGGTAGTTGCCTTACTTATTATTGGCAATCAAAAGAGGATGCATAATGCCCTGCAGAGGGACATAATAAGAAAGGCTGTTGATGATGATGATGCAAAAGACTTAATGGGGTATTATTTATGTTTTCCTGAAATAAGCTAAATTAGCAATTTTTTTTCTTACAGGCACATAGGAAAATCGTATTAATTGCGGAAATATTCTACATTTATCCACAGAGTGAGAGTTCAAATCTTTGTTTACCTACCTATTTAACTTTAATCCAACATACTCAATGGCTTTCATCCTCATTTCCCTCGAGAAAAAAATTAAACTTGAAGCCTGCAGTAAAACCTTGTCTAGCTAGTTAATACCGTGCTACGTTTTATGGGCCCTAATAAAATAAGGGATGATAAAATATTTCCCTGACAGAGATAAGTGGGGAAAATGGTTCGTTTTTCTCTTCGTCATGTTACAATGTTTTCAAAGTAAATCTCTGTAAAAAGTGTATTACTGTTTTCTTTTATATTACTAGATTAGGTGTACGGGTAGACAATTAATTTTCTTCTTTGCTCAACCTTAACTTTTCTGTGTTACTTATGAAATTGTGTCTAGAATTTATTGTACTTGACAATATAAACGTGAGCTTTCAACTCAATTGATATATGTATTTTATTTAGCTGTAACAATATGATAACGTTATATATTTTGAGTGAATATTTAGGTTAAAGTGACGTCACCAATGTTTCTAGTCAAGTGAATGAATACTATTAATACATAATAGTTTTAATCACATGAAGAATGTAAACTATTAAGCAATCAAGATGCATCGATAATAAACTATGTTCTCTTGTACTAGAATGGTATTTTGGAATTTGTTGCGACTGGTCACACTTGTCACATCCCTATTAGTAATTACGTATATTAGTACATGAATTGATTATTAACTTCCGGTAGTCTATTTATTGAGTGAGTAATTAGGTTAGTCACATCGACGACTGAATCATGTAACATGTAAATATTGCTAAGTGTTAAACAATTTGTTTGATTTGCGAAAATTAAAGTTATTGAAATTCGACACTAGATACAAAAATACCTTCATTCGTAAACTAAGTGTTGGACGCCCTTCAGCACGGTGGGACGATAACTTCAGAAAGATGGCTGACCGAGAATGGGTGCATTTGACCAGGATCCTATGTTTAGCAGTGGACGGTTTAGCGTTGCCGACTGGTGGCGGTATAACCATCTCGATTGAAGTCCAACCATCTAAATGCGATAGGACAGCAGCGTCACCGGAACGAAGAGCTAAGTCCTGCAACCCAACCCGCCTGCCCAACATGGCCAATATGGGTAAAACGTGCCCAAAGTGGCGAACAACTGGAGAGGCCCATACCCACCAGTGGACTGCGATAGGCTGATGATGATGATAGCGTTGTCACGACAGGTAGATGACCCCAAATCTTTCTGTCAATAAATAATTAAACTGTGCAATATGCGGTAGAACAATATTAAAAACGGCAATAAAAGATAACATCTAGGTACATGGCAATCACGATCAACCGTGATGTACCGTCAATGTCACTCTTTTACTATCAGTCTTTAGCGTACGTACCTGTATGGCTCGCATGTATATGCGAGTCACGTTGAATGACCTAAGGTTTAAGATCGCATGTTCTAGCTAGGCAGTAAATCTAAGCCGTTGTTAATCCACGTTTGTCTAGCAAGTGGAGTTAACGCTATTGTCATTTTTATGTGAGCGTGAGCGCTGATTAATGGAGACTATTACAATACATTGTCACCATATTGAAGGCGGTTTTTTTGGCTGAAATCTTCGAATCCGCATCCCTTATGAATGCGCCGTAAGGTGTTAAAACGTATAACCATAAATCCTATGTGCAAATTTAGCCGGTGTCGGAGCGCGGCGCAACTTGGGGTATAAATTCAAATGTTCGCGGAGCATGCACGAACAGACTGCAGCGATGTTCGCATCTGGTAACCATTCCGCTACAGCGGTCATCTGGCACACTTGTGAATACCGGAAACGTGGCGTTCTGAGATTATATTGTTATGTGCCTGTGATGTCCCACTTAGCGATACATCCCCGTACATAAAACAGGTGCAGATGTGGATTTGTACTGTCTTGTCTCTACGGACGTACTGAATTGGAGATATCCCATAGACAATACGGTGCTTGGTTATTGACGAGTGACACTTAAAATCTCTTGCAAAATGAAACGGCAAGGGATTGTTAAGTTGATCGAGGAAATCCATTTTGGAAGTACGAGTATAAAATACATTCAAAAACATAAGCCATCCAATCCATCCAAACATCTTGTCGTCTTTGAAATCGTCACTCAACCAGTCCTCATGATTATTGCACAAAAATGGTACAAAAGGCGAACTTAATGCTAGGAGCATTCTTTACCAGTCAACCCTTGGGTCATGCAGAGAGCAGATTTGTTGTGCGGTGAGTGTACAAAAGGAAACACAATAAAAGTAAATACATTATTTATATAAAAAACTAATATGTGGAAATATGCTAAATAAAGTAGGTATAATATACATATACATATAAGAGACATATACATATCGTACAATAAATAGACAAATATATACCATGTACTAAATATATGACTTAAATAATAGTAATATGTATGCATGCCGGGAAGCGGTATCCACTCCCTAACCTACGACTGAAATAGCCAGCCCACTGCCACTTCAGCTTGCTAATCCAGATAACCATGTCGATGACTTGGTTCTCTATAGGATCACAGTCATTTCTGGCTCGATCCCGCAGCGAACCTATGAAGGTTGTGGTATTATGTATGAACATACACACATGTATACATCAAACGTAAATACTAAACTAATTGCTGTAGTGAATACTGTAACCATTCACGACAGATCGTTAAGTTGGGCTTGCGTAAATTGAAACGCAAACACAACAACGCTACAGTAATGTTCGTTTTCCACCAAATTGCAGATATGCGAGGAGACGAGATGCGATATTAAGCCAATAATAACATAAGGTGACTAACCTTAGCTTATTTTTTGAGTACCTACATAACTCCACTGGCTCACCGTAGAGGATTTTGGCCTCCGAGACAACAAGACGCCATTCTTCCCTATCTTTATTATCTTTTAGAACCTTCAATTGATCCCCAACAATACGGATAGCACGTCGCTGAAACCTATCGAGAGCCTCCAACAGGTACCTACTTAACAGAACCGTCCCAGAGATGAGAGCAGTACTCCACACACGGACGAACCTGTGTCTTATATAAGACACAGAGCTGTTCTCTGCACATCACAGAGACTTGGTATTTAGCTACACCGTCAATTGTGATTGTGACGCCACCAGTCGGATGCCAAAGCCTCGTTTGTTATGCGGCAGGAATCAGGATGCAGACCGGGCAGGTGTAGGTGGCTTGGAGCGAAAAGATAATGTGTCGCTTGTGTGAGAAGAGAAAGATCTTTTGGTGGAAAACGGCCCTAAATACGTAGTATTCGCACCAACGCATCGACAGCCGGTGCCTGCGAAATTACGATATTCAGTGTTGATACGAAATGTGAGCACTGAATTGTATGTATTTCGTACATACACATACGAGAAATAAAGGTCCTTTGAAATCATTGCAGCTTATACTGTGTTTAAATATCAACCATTGAACGTGAAAGAGTGATTAAAAAGGATATTACTAACTAAATGTACATCTAGAAATATAACATTTTTCATTTTGTTTTCTTTGCTCGATAATAGGTACCTACTAACGGTAGACCAGTCTTGTGATTATGTAACATTTACATGATTTATGATACATTGATTCAAGACCTAGGTAAAGCAATCATCATCATCTGCCGCTCGCAGTCCACAGCTGGATATAAGCCTCTCATTATCCACCACTTTGCTCTATCTTCGACTTCTCGCATCCAGCACTTACCAGCTATCTTGCGCAAATCATCACCCCATATGTTCTGAGGGTTTCCTACACTCTAGCACATCCGAACGTTCAGGTTTTGGTTCCTAGACGGGTCAATAGCGTTATAGGAGACGCTTTTAAATATCATCCGGTCCCCATAGTATCTGTAAGGGAAAACATTAGAGGCCAAATAGTTGGAATAATTTGTTTGGCGGGTGTACATGTTACATTCTCTCCGAATCTAAATTTTAACGCCAAAGTACTCGTTAATATTTCTCCAAAGTATTTTGTATGTCATACATCAGACATCGCTTAGTGAAGAACTTTTTAGTTATCCTACACTCTGTATACGAGAGCACGTTCCACGCCCCCCGTCGCGTTTCAATGCACGACAAAAGTGTATTTCCTGCCGTCAGTGGCGCGCTGAATGTAGTTCTAGGTCTAGCCTAGGTCGCCTATTCATGCAGTTACTAAGCAGTCACTATCTACAGTTTGCATTACCCATAATCCTTGTTTTGTTTGGCGTTAATGACGGCTTAGACTTTGTATTGTTTCGAGATCCTATAACCATCAGTCTTAAGTAAAACTAAATGCTTTTATAAATAATTACGAAGGAGTATTTGTTGCGCAAATATTTTATTGTAGTGAGAGTCATTAATGATTGTGCAATTGTTGACAGTTTGAGTTATAAAATACACAGGGTTACTTCGTGGTATAGATGTGATTGTTGATGAAAAAATAAATGAATCATAAGATGGAAGTTTTATCGCAATGTTCTAATTAGAATGGGAACAATATTCGAATCGGTAAATAGACATGCAAGCTGTTATTTGAATTTTGACTCTTTATGTTGAATTTATTTAAGTAGAGGGAGTCCGGAAGTCTTCTTCAAGTGAGATAGACGAACTAACTATAAAAAAATCAATTTAAATTTTGCTCTAACGATACGTCAAGACGGTCATTGGTAGACCACGGTTATAGACCGCTTGATGTACCTATCGTTAGAGAAAAAATTAAGTTGATTTTAGAAAGGTTGTTCATCTCTCCCACCCCGCCTGATTCCTTCCCTTCCTACACTCTTCTACACTCGTTGACAACATCCGTGAAATGTAGAAGAAAGAACAGAGAGTGCATCTGTGTTTTTACACACAATTATTATATACGAGTACTAATTCATGCGTGCTTGGTTAGTCCCCCAGGATGTTTGTTTGGGCAAAATTCACCTAGGAGAGTTTAGCCGGTGTTATACCGTGCATTGGTATGCATCATGGTGGCATCATCATCATGTCCTGGCTTTCCTCTGCTTGAGTCCTCACAAGTCAATGTCCAATTGGCGAAACCATACCTACATGTTTAATACCAACGCTATTTTAGTATTCCCGTGGTCAATTTATTATAAACTCAGAGACACTAGTAAACCTCATTTCCTTTCCGTCGAGAGGCGTCGCGTATGTAATTTAGCGACGAAGTTGCAGCCGCGGTTACAACTTGAACCCCACGCGTCTCGCTAACGCAAACATTTGTGTGTGTGTGTTGCTCACACACAATATTTGCACATATAATTAGTGTGGTTTTGATGTGAGATTAGTGTCAGTTCGTATTGTGGGTTTATTTTAGACGTGCTATGTTTATTCGCAAAGATTTTGTGTGACTTGTAACGAGTGATAATTGATAGTTGTAAATTGTATATGAGGAAGTGACGACTGTTTGATCTGTTAACACTGCACGGATTAGGTTTAAATTTGGCACGCAGTTTATATGAGATATGCTTAATGGTATAGTGTGTTTAAATGGGATTATAAAAGACACGTGTAGCTGAGATCCGTGCTAATTTCAACCTCTTGCAAAAGTCAATTCACACAAAATTTGACTACAAATGTTTTTTTTTATAAGTACTATAAGTACAAGATGATGATTGCAGGCGCCTCGCATAACACCTAGACCCGAAGCAATTTAGAAAAGATAATTTCCTAAATGTCTTTCTGCGGAGAGCCGCGAGCAGAAGCTAGTGTATTATAAAAGGAATGTAAAGTGTACGAAGCAGCAAACGGACCATTGTATTTCGGAAAATAGCACATGAAGTTTTAGTGAACCCAAAAATAATGTTCTCAAGGATACGTTAATTAAATTAAGCGCAGTAACACCGCAGTGTAATTATGTGTAAGACTAAATATAAACAAAAATATATGTGGGACGTGGAGCGAAGAATAAAAGACAACAACATATATAAATATAAACACTCATCATAGATCATTCATATTTTTTTTGAAATATGAAATACCCAAGACATACCACGCTGGGCCACACAGCGCCACCTAGCCCCCAACTAAGCCGAAGAATGTACCATGGGTACTAGACAACTGATAAACTTACTTAGATACATGTTTTTTGTAAATAAATACATATTTTAATAGAAAACACCCAGACCAATACAAACAGACATGTTCATTAACACAAATGTTTGTACTGTGCAGGAATCGAACCCACGACCCTTGGCTCAGAGGGCAGAGGTCACTACCAAATGTGCCATCGAGCCTGTCTGCATGAAAAAAAATCAATACGAGAGAATAAGATTTTATACTTGCCTATTTATTGCTGCAGATTTTATTTTAGTCTTGTTACATCATTATAAACTTGATTTTATTTCATTGTGCATTGTTTTATTATGTACACAGTAAAATATTTAATTTATGATTAAAAAAATACGTTTATACCCATCACTGGGCACGTAACAATTGAAGGTTTTAGAATAGTCTGTGTCGTCTGTGTGGTCCATAAGAGCAAAATGGAAACAATGACTTGGAAAAGTCTTTCAGAACACGAAGAACCAAGAATATTTACAAAGTTTGTTTCTTAAACAAATCGAATTTGTTTTGAGGAAAAGGATGGTTCTGAATTCGATTCTGGTCAAGTATAGTATGGCTATAGTGTGGCGATTATGGGTATGTCCTCCAGATGTTTGCCCAAAGTGGCGAACAACTGGAGAGGCCTATGTCCAGCAGTGGACTGCAATAGGCTGATGATGATGATGATGATGATAGTATGGCTATTTCACTTTGATTCAATTTCAGTACATATAGTATGAACAAATAGAAAAAAAAATTCCAACCTGAATATTTTTTTCTTCGTTTTCGTCACTATTACAATTGTCTATCCTGGTCTATTATAGACTGTAATTCGTAGAAGCAAATTTGCACGTGTCATTTGCTTGGCTTTGCTATGCACATAGTACATAGTATATTTAAAATAGCACAATAGAATGGTACACAGTGCAACATTATCCTGGTCGTAAACGCGAATGGGAGCCGAGGCCCGATTTATCCGCTACGCCGTAGCTCGTAGCGAGCTGTTCAGATGTCAGCTGGAATTGCTACGCGTGTGTAGCTCGTAGCGAAAGGTATGCTGTAGTATAGGAGCTTTTTGTATGGACGATGAACACGTTTTGTTTGTTCAACAAATGATGATTTAAGCGACAGTCACGTTTCAATTACAGTCAAGTATTTGTTTTATTGATGATTGCTTGTGCAGGAAACCGGTAGCCTTCCGCCTGATATTTCAATGTGAAACCGTAGGTACATCATGATTGCTCGCGAAATTGAAAATTTAAATGCCGTGATAAAAGTTCTGTTGTGAGAATATTACTTATGACTCAGTTTTAGGCAGGAACCTCAGTAACGAAATGATCTTTGAAGAAATATTTTGTTGTGGGACATGGTACCCAAGCATACCCATATGGTATTGTTCTTTAGGGGAGCCCAAAGAACAATACCATTAAATAATATCAGATATAACAAGACTAAAAAAAGGACGGCTTGCACGACACATTCAAATTTGACAACAAACTGCCTTAAAAATGTTCGTTAATTAGCGTTCCCATAACATATTATTATAAGAAAAACCCCGCGAACAAAATGGAAATTTATGAAATATCGCCACACACAGGATGCGTCGCAAATGTGAAGGAAATGAGAAAGGTCCCACTGCGGAGGATACCATATTGCGATCCCTCTCGCCTCCCGGCATCCGGGGTGTGGATGGTATGCATAACAGGGCGGGCCGTATCGTAAAATTTCGTAATATTCCTCTTTGTGTTGGGATGTTAAAAGTTTGGTTCCTGTGGGAAATTCGAAAGAGGTATTTTGATCGTAAATTTATTGCGTTTATAGTTTAGATGCTATTTCCCTGTGCAAGAGACGTTTGAGCATAACACCATCGCCGCTAAACACGCCGTCTGCCATGCGGGATGTAAGGGAGCGGCCTATCATATTTTCGCTCCAAGTCTATGTCCAGCAGTGGGTTGCAATATGGCCGATGATAATGACTACCATGAATCACCGGTGACTGACAAACAATGGTTTCTCTAGTAGTTTCACGGCAGTCTAAGTCTTAAAAATAAATCAGTCAATCACTCACTGAAAACCAGCGCCGTGGCTTCTACGGGGGCCACGGCCTAATGCTGAGTGAGGCCCTTTTATTTTGGACGTCGCAACGGATGTGTCCGGTCTAATTGTTATGTGTATTATGTTTGTATGTTTATCTTTGTTTGTGTTTAAGTGTAATTCTTGTGCTCTGTATATCATGTTGTGATGTCCAAAAATAATAAACATTTCTTATTTAATCAAATCGTCATCGGTCTGTAAACGTCCACTGCTCCCTCAATTTTTTTTTATAGTGGCTCGAAATAATGGCTTCCCTACGCTTGATGGAAAGCGAAAGAGAAACCCAAGTCGCTGTGACAACGGGCAAGTAACTGGTCAGTTACCTGTTAGTTGCAGAAACACGACCCAGAGGTCATTTGACTATTGTCATTTCGTCGTTGGGAGGATTTGCCTTGTCACCACGCTTGGCAGGCGGGTCAGTGACCGCAGTAAGTTTTCGTTTATAATCAAAAAATTTAAAATTAAATTGGGGAGCAACGAAACAGTAATTAAGCAAGAAAATACCCTAATTTTCTGTCCATTGTAAAAATTGTTTCAAGTGTAATTTTCAATCTATATACGCCGAGTTAATGATGATTACTTCTAACTAATACGAAACAAAGCATTCATTCCTTGCAATAAAATTGAAGGCAGAACTGTTAAAATGCGTTAACATTGTAACGAGCCCGTTTCCGTCCAGCATGTCGCCAATTACTCTTCGCTAACGAAGCGAGGCCGGGCGCTTGACAGTAACTAACTTTATCGTCCACTGTTCTGTTAGGAAGTCGAGGGACGCTCGCGACTCGTGCAGTGGTATCGTTAACTTTAACTGCAAAGAGACTCAATAGTGCAATGATCATGACAATACCGCCCTGATCACCACTAGACATTTGGAAAAAGTGGCGAGAAGTCAAAAACAAAAGACTATCGATTTTATTACTTTTAATATTGATGTGAGCAGCAATGTCGTTTTAGGATCAAGAGGTTTCGTATTCAAAGATATTGTTTTTACAGATTGATTTGAGCATGACACAACATTACAAAGTCACGTTGTATCATTAGACCAACGACAAATACCAATACAAAACTGCCTGTTAGACTGTATGAATAATGGAGTAGAAAGTGTATGTGTTGTACTATAGTAATGCTCAACTATACGAAATATCTTATAAGATCTCTCGTATACTCGTAGTTGAGCATTCTCCTCAGAAATAGACCGCAAGCGCTGTGGCTAAAATTCGAATATGAGAGATATACAAACCGGTTGTCAACATGTGACTCAGGCGGAAGATTATTTTATTACTCATTAAATCTGCAGTATCTTCGTGCTAGAAGGCAATAAGTCGCGAATACAACTTGAACCGTAGTTACTCAAAGGGAACCGTAGTTGCGGAATAGTTGGCAATGTATCTTTTACAAGATAAGCAAGTTTAAAACTAATTGCGGGCACTGTGAACTGTATCAAGAATCTTTGAAACTGTCAACGTTTCTTAGTCTAATTGAATGGGGAATTTACATTACTGTTATATTAAGACTGTCTTTAACTTAACTGTTATGTCTCTCTGCGAAATATAATTGCTTAAGTTAACTTTGTTACGGGGAAAATGCGCGTTGATGTTGTGACGTAAGCATCCGCTAAGAAAGGATTTTGATCAATTAAATTCTACCCCTAAGAGCCGTTACGCACTGTCGACTTGTCGCTGGCGACTCAGTCCCTCGGCGACCTAAACAGAGAAAGGCGACTGACGACTAAGTGCGCAAGCCCCTATTTAAACTATAGTAAGTCACAGTAACCGGCGACTGAGTCGCCGGCGACTAGTCGACAGTGCGTAATGGCCCTTAGGGGATAAAATACGGGTGGAAATTCTATTTCACGCGGACGAAGGCATATCATCAGCCTATTACAGGCCACTGCTGGACATGGCCTCTCCAGTTGTTCGCCATTTAGGACCAACGTCTGGAGGATATACCCATAATCGCCACGCTGGGTAGGCGGGTTGGCGATCGCAGGGCATAGCTTTCCGCTCCGGTGACGCTGCTGCCCGTCACCGGTCTATTGTATTTGGCTACGCCTTCAATTGTGATGGTTATACCGCCACCAGTCGGTTGCCAGTGCCTCGTTTGTTATTCGGCAGGATGCACCACGACCAGGTGAGGTTGGCTTGGAGCAAAATGATGTTAGATCCGCTCCCTTACATCTCTTAGGCCGCTCCCTTACATCCCGACGAAGGCATAGCTGGTATTGAATAAAAAAAGAAGTTATATGCTTCATTGGTTCCATCGGAGTTCTGTACCTAGTTCATTTTAGTACCCTTTAAGTTCACTTTAATCGAATCCAATGATCACAGACGACCGAGTCGGATGAACTACTTTACAAATAGAATATTAACTCGGTGTTATCCGTCCATCAGTCACAAGTTCACTGCAGATAACCCCTGCACTCTCGCATTGATGACTATCATTCTGTAGTAAATTATTATATTAATGTGTTTATTTGTTCATTAAATAGCAGTGATGATAACGGACATATCATTAACCTTTCGCTCGATATCCGGGCACTTTGTCTATTTAACGCAGGTAGGTATGTGTATATTGAAACTGTTGCTGTTTTATATGTAAGGGTCTCTTGGTTTTTAACAAGTTCGTACGATTACATATCAAGTTATTCAAATTGTCTCAATACTCGCAAATATTTACATAGATACATCTATATATATTCAGGTAGAAAAATATACTTTATTGTACACCATAGAAATATACTTACAACTAGGAAAGTACTTTTTTATAGTGGCTCGACATAATGGCTTCCCTACGCCTGATGGAAAGCGAAAGAGAAGCCCAAGTCGCTGTAACAACAGGCAAGTAACTTGTCAGTCATTTGACTGCGGTATTCTATAGAGTGGAGGTCCTTCCCCGGACGGGCGGCTCAATTCGAGCGAAGATTCGCTATACCTCTCTTAAAACACACAATAGTTGCACAATTTAGGCGGTCTCATCGCTTTAAGCGATCTCTTCCAGAAAGCCTTAGGGTAGAGAATAGTAAAATACAGACAGATATATTGCATACCATATAGTTGACTTCAACATCATCAAGTAATAAGACATCTTTTGTACAGTTTCGGCGGTTTTATTTCTATGAACATGTTGAAAACTATAGCGAAATGAATAATTAAACAAATATAAAAAACAGACAGAGCTCATCAGCCTATCGCAGTTCACCAGACAGTTACTTTCGCATTTATAATATTAGTAAAGACCTAAGTATAGTGCATAAGTTGCTATTAAGTATTCTTACTAACAAAGAGCCAACGTTGTATAGATCTTTGCTATAAACAGTAAACCTGACTACTATATAAGTAACGAGAAAAACTGTGTAGGTACTTACTTAATTAAATAACGTCTTAATTTAAGATCAATGCTATCCATTATCCATCTATTGCATTTTTTGTCGCTCGGTGCGATCTCCCGCCGGTTCCTTAAGCACCAGTGAGGCGCCATTTGTGTCTAATATTATTGTAGTCTGTGCACTGAGGTGAGACAGAGCAAAAACTACAAAGTTTCATTGCTATGTCAACGGATTTTAATTCGCCATTTTTTTTTTATTTGATCAAAGCATCGGCATGATTGCATCACGTCTCAGAAATACATTAGAGTTGTGGACATACTCTTCGTGCCCGGTTCGGGGTGTAAGGGCCGCTCCCTATCATCTTTCCGCTCCAAGCCAACCTCACCTGCCCGTGGTACATCCTGCCGAATAACAAACGAGCGCTGGCAACCGACTGGTGGCGGATCCTGTGTATAACTATTACAATTGAAGGCGTAGCTGAATACCACAGACCGATGACAGGCGGCATCGTTACGCCTTACGATCGCTAACCCGTCTACCCAGCGTGGCGATTATGGGTAGGTATAACCTCCAGGAGTTTGCCCAAAATGGCCCTTTCGTGTCCACAGCAGTGGATTCACGCTTTGTTAATCCGTCGTCTTTCATTGAACAAAATCTTTAAGTCGCGTTCACGTAAACTACAAAACTATGTTAACAGTAGCCTATTTAATTGCATAACATTTTTGGGCATATTGTATTAATTTGTACTAAATTTTCTCGTATTGCTGAACGTTTAAAACGTGTATGAGAATGTTTTCGATGATCTACAAAACCGTGGCTTAACATTAATTTTATTTACAAATGGCGTTCAGCTGATATTTACAAGGTTGCCAACTGTATCACTAAAGTCTGCTACACCGCAACTAATTATGTAAATCGTTAAAATCTATATTTTACACTATTGTTACGTCTGGCTGTTTGAAGCGACTCGCGACGTGACGATCGGTTCCTAAAAGCAAAACGTCTCTTTTATCTTGTTGCTGGAAAAGGAAGCCTCATAATTTAAATTATTTGTGATAAATAAGGTTCCCCTTATACTATAAGAATGTAACGTTCGCTCAGACATAACCATATTCTTTGTTTAGCTTTAAACAACAGACCAAAACTTTTGCAAATTTAATTTCTTTTCTTTGTCTATTTTAACAAACATTGTAGCAATTCCGATGTTAGGTTTAATGGGTCGCAAAAGGAAAGCTCTAACTGGTCTTGAATTTGCTTAGGTATTGTTTGAAGAACTTCGAAGGACCCACGTCTTTTACAATACACTTTTGTAAGTCTTTTTTTCGCTTAAACTTGGACAAAGTTATCTCGTTACGTATATTAAGAATAAAATTTATTTATAAATAGAGAGTGTAATAATTCAATGGTGCTGGATATTAAAATAATACAATTATGCCAAAGTGCATACTATAAGAGTCAAAAACTATTAATAAGCACTATTAAAAAAAAATTGAACTATTTATTTACTATCATAGAACAATATATTTTTTTGTGTGTTACTTAAGTTGTTTTAAAATAACGAACGGTATCTACTTAATTTTTTTAAATAAATGGACAATATCACATTCATTGCTCAAAATCCTATGTAAGTAGAGCATTTTGTTATAGAACAACGAAGGTACCACAAATATGTATTTAAATACAAATATAAACACCCGGAACACGGAACAAACACAAATGTTCATCACACGAATGTTTGCCCCGGGTAGGGATCGAACCTACGACCTAACCTTGGTTCAGAGTTTACAAAGTCATTACCAAATGAGCCATCGAGCCAGTTAAAGTAAAAAGTGTCGTTATTCAAATAAATTGAAACCAAGTAGCTGCAGTCTAGGGAGAACTCACTACAGTATAGTCTCAACTTGTCTGAGTGAAAAACTTTGTGGAATTAATTAAAGTCATCGACAGCAGACGGCTATCCGACAGACTTCTTTTACCAAATGTATGCGCATACTATTGTAGTAGTTGTCGCATAAAACTATTGTTATGAAAATGACAAGAAACCCTAAAGTTCGCACATTTATTTTGTACCACAAGGAATGTGTATTTTTTACGTCATGTCACAATGACATCACAAAGTTTTTCGTTCCATCTTAGTGGATATTTTTAGAAGCTTAAGAAATTCGCTTAATTCTTAACCGACTTCAAAAATGGGAGGTGGAATACTTTTCAAACGCGAGTATTCCACAGTAGAAAAGCTATCGTTGCGCTTCCAAATTCGTTGCCAGAATGTCTACTAATGCCTACTAAAAGGATAGGTTTCAAATGTGTACCTATTAACTGCTTAGCTTTCCCCAAAATGTACACAAAATTTTTTAGCAGCGGTTGTACCCATATTCCCGTTTTTTTAGAATCAAACATTTTATTCAAGAAAGCAGTGGTAGGTATAATCCTTCTTTCTTTGCACAAGTACAACAAAGTACCAAGTGTCAAACTATGAAAGAAAATCAGTTTATATAGCGCACACAAAACACAAATTAAAGAACATATACGTATATAAAAATTAAATTACCTACCTATTTAAGAAACAAAAAACAAACAAAAAAAAAAGAATAGATCAAACAAAACGATAAGATTGTAAATTATAGTAGGCTGTAGCATACAGATTTGGCTGTATGAAATTCCAAGCCGTTAAAATATGATGAAAAAAAAGTAAAAAAGAACTATTAACAAGTAGTTGTTCATGTTTGCTTGCGTCTTTTAAAGTGTAAACTGATTCGCCATGATATTTTCTCTTGTCATACCTACACTCCTAGCCATATCTTCTTTACAGGATACTGCCACATAGCAATAAACTCTTACTCCCAAAGACATGGTAACGCGATTACAGGCGCATACCGCTCCAGGCTCCAGAGGTCAGGGCCTTGTTAGTATCCATCCCGCGCTCAATTACTCGTCACTCCGCACCTCTCACGGTAATGGGACCATAACTCGCCTTTGTGCGTCTGCTTATTAAATTCACTGTTGAGCCTTGAACAGGCAAATATCGACCTAGAAGTGGTAGGACTCTGCGTCTGGAGACAGGTCTTTTCAACAGGACCAGGATCATGGTAATAAATTACAGTGGATTAAATTGTTCAAATTCAAATGTTTATTGCATGTCACATAAATAAATAAATAAATAACCCAAGACATGCCACGCTGGGCCACACATCGCCACCTAGCCCCAAACTAAGCCGAAGCTTGTACTATGGGTACTAGCCAACTGATAAACTTACTTAGATACATTTTTTTTTGTAAATAAATACATATTATACATAGAAAAACACCCAGACCAATACGAACAGACATGTTCATGAACACAAAGGTTTGTACTGTGCGGGAATCGAACCCACGACCCTTGGCTCAAAAGGGAGAGGTCACTACCAAATGAGCCACAGAGCCTGTCCAAATTTACAAAAAAGTTACACAGATGGTATATGTTTTGATGGTCTAAGGGGGCAGTGTTGCTTAACAATCCTAAGGGTGAAAATCTTTACATCTCCCTTTATATATGTTGCCACCGACCATTTCTGAACTATTTGCCGCCACTTTGTTCAAACATTTGGAGGCTTTATCCATAATCTCCAAGATGGACTGGACAGAATCAGACTGTTCACAGAGAACAATGGTACCAGTTTAATTTTTCAATCGATAACGTATTGTGAATTATAAAAGGCACTTATCATCTAAGTATGATGAGTAATACACTTCACGTGGAAATGTGATGGCACTTTAACAATAACTTTATTAGTATCATGTCCGCATGCCAGGGCTCAGTCTAAGGCTTAGCTTTTAAATCCAGCTAAATTACAATACCACTCATGAGTATCGGATTAAATCTAAGTTGACAGTAATAAAACATTCTCCAAGATTCTTAGTAAATAGATAAAAATTGCTAACAATTTCGTCAAATTGTATCCGTAATGTATGCATAACGGCCTTGGCAATACTCGTGTTTGTATTTCCTACAACATTGTTCTGAAAATGTTTACTTATATGTTTGCTCGGTATCTGCTTAACAATATATTTTATTACTTGTTATGTTACGTTTTTGTTTTATCTACTAATCGTGTCTTCTTTTATGAGGCGTATTGCTCTTACATGCACTTTACAAACTCAAATGGCGAGTGACTAAAGTGTAGACAAATAAAAACACATAATGTTGTGACGACTGTAATATATTCTTAATCTAATTATCTTTATCTAAGTCTTTCAAATCTATCGAGGCTGATGAAAGAAGGGATATACTCGTATGCATACACTTCCACTAATTAGTTGGAAATGGTAGGACCAATAGTTTTAACCCATTCATTCTTTCATATCCTTGAAACGGGGCGTGAAGAAGCATCCTACAGATCTGCCATGGTGTTGGCAGTTGATAGATGACTGGTTACTTCCCCGTTGTCACAGCGGCTTGGGTTTATCTTGGTAGGGAAGCCATTATGCCGTGTACAAAAACCGGCCAAGTGCGAGTCGGACTCGCGCACGTAGGGTTCCGTACCACTGATTGAATGAAAAAATTAGGTAATTTGATTTATGACGTTTAAAAAAAAACTACTGTCTAGATTTTATTCAAACCAAATTTCGTTAGTAGTTTTTATAGTAATACACATCATATATTTTTTTCAGTTTTATCATGCCCATATTTTAGAAGTTACGGGGGGGGGGGGGGACACATTTTACCACTTTGGAAGAGTCTCTCGCGCAAACTATTCAGTTTAGAAAAAAATGTTGTTAGAAACCTCAACATCATTTTCAAATACCTATCCATAGATACCCCACACGTATAGGTCTGATGAAAAAAAAAAATTTGAGTTTCAGTTCTATGTATGGGGAACCCCAAAAATTTTGGTTTTTTTTCTAATTTTATTTTCACATCTTAATACGGTTCACAGAATACATCTACGTACCAAATTTCAATAATGTAGCTCTTATAGTTTCGGAATAAACTGGCTGTGACATACGGACGGACAGACAGACAGACAGACATGACGAATCTATAAGGGTCCCGTTTTTGCCATTTTGGCTACGGAACCCTAAAAACCAACTAACATTGTTTATCTCTGTAGCAATATAGACTAGAAAGCAAGACAAATAGATCTTCTTGAACCTTGTTACGAGAAAATGTTCCGTCATAATTTTAAATTAACTTTCTGACTAATAATAGTAAGTGAAAGTGTGCGTTTATCCGGGAATGAAGCAATCTCGGCGAGGTCCCCCGGCGCGTGAACCTCTTCCCGTAATGAAATATGTCACTATGCTTATATGTTTATATCGCGATAGCAAAGGAATGCTCTTAGCGAAATAATCTTCATCTGTTCTAGTTCGCTGGTAGGTTGTTTAATTATCAGGAAGGTTTTAGTGTAAGTAATGGTTATTCCATTCGATTATTTGTAATAGAGACTAGTTGGAACATCGCATTTGGTAGAGATACTGCCTTTTAAACCAACAGACGTGGGTTCGATCTCTACCCGGGATCAACATTCGTGTGATAACCGTTAGTGTTTGTTTTACAAACAAGAGCGATGCTTGTGAATTACTATTTTGGATGAGTTTGAATGAAATTACAATTATTTGACATTTATTTATTTGATATTTTTTTATTACTTAGATTGTGACATGTTTTATTATTAATTATCAGTATGATAACGATTACTCGTATTTACCTTTGACATAACTTGAACTTGCTTTTTCGTGTACCTTATTTGTAATTTATGTCGAAATCATTATTGTATTGTATTGTTGACCTATATCAAATACTGTCTAATTATTATGTTTACAAAATTTTAAATTTATTTTGTAAGCGCTTTGGATAAAAAAAATCTGTTAGCTTATAAAATGTGTGTGAATAAATAAATAAATAACAGTCTCATGGCGCTTGCAACATTGCGGAGTTCCAAAAGTTAGGTACACTGTTAAAAACCTGTTAGTGTATATAGTTGTCAGTCCATTACATTTATCTTCTTCTTCTTACTTTTTGTACGTCGACAAGATAGAAAGATATTCTTTATTACACCACCAAACATTTCAAGTAGGCATAACCAAGCTGCATTATTGTAGGCAATTTAGACTAGGTAAACTAAATTATTACGGAAAGATAATTATTTACCTTTCTAATTTACTTATTTTTACATCAAATTGATTTATTCCATGGCACTAGGCTTTACGTTCAAATGACAAAGCATGTCATTTAAATATATTTACATCAACACGTTTTTTCCTATCAAGTAGGCCCATGTTATACCAAAGATATTACAGTAATATCAAATGACCCAGATTTAATTATCGAATTTCGGCCTTAGTTACATCGTGGAATAATACCGTGAATTAACATCGGAATAATTCTGGAAATTTGTCATTATTGATAGATTGTTGTTTACTACGAAACACTTGAAATGTTTCGTAATTTGTTTGTAAACATCGTTACGTTTGGTGTGTACTGTGTCACTGGTGGAATTCCCTATCTGATATATTCATAAACTTTTGTTTCCTATTGGAATTTTACACACTGATTCATTCAAGAAAGTGTGACGTAATTTGTAAACAACACTTATTCTTCTGTTTGTATTTGCAAAATTATCATATTTGATCTTTGAAGACCTCGGTGGGCCAATGGTTAGCGCGATAAGCCTGAAACATGGACGATCCGATGGTTCCTGGCTCGATTCCGGGTTTTTTTTTGCAGACGAGCAAGTGTGATGCCTGATGGCAAGCAGTCGACATGGCCCATGGACACTCACAAAGAACTCTAATCGAGCTTACGGTCGCTGCCGGCCTTTTAAATATGAATTTATATAAATACGCTCGTTTCTTGTAGGATCCCAAGTCGTAGCTTGTCGCAGGAAGTCTGGACTTTTTTTATTTCTGTTAATGAGGATGGCAGACGAGCAGGCGGCCCGTCCGCAGCTCGTAGGGTTAGAAACGAACAGAAGTTTTTAGATAGTACCCTACCGCAGAATCAACACCAATATTATAAAGAGGAAAGATTTTTATCTATTTTTGTATGTTTGTAATGAATAGACTCAAAAAGTACTGGGCCGATTTAAAAAATTCTTTTACCAATAGAACCTACATTCTTTCAATTTGACATAGGCTACATTTCATTTTGAAAAAATTAGGGATCCTTGGTAAAATTTGAATGTAACCGAAGGTGTAGAAAAATGAGTCTCCCGTGAGAAGCCGGGACGGGCTGCTAGTAGAGTTATAAAATGGTGACACTGGCATTATGGTGTTACTGTATGTCAAGGTGGAGCGCGCTCACCCAACAAAAACCGATTCACTTTCGCCTTGAAAATCTGAAGACTACATCACTCAGGGAACACGGACTCCGACAAAGAGTTCCATAGCTTAGCCGTTCGCACTATGAATGTAGAGGCGAACCACCCTCGCTTATCTCACCTGTATTTTCTTGTCCGCAGGGCTTACGGGTGACGACAATAATCGGCTCGTTCGGGACATGTCTCGGCGCGTGGCTGAAGGTGTTCTCGGTGCCGCAGGACATGTTCTGGCTGGGCTTCCTGGGGCAGACGGTGGTGGCCATGTCCCAGGTGTTCATCCTGAACGTCCCGCCCCGGCTGGCGGCGGTTTGGTTCGGAGCCGACCAGGTGTCTTCGGCGTGCAGCATCGGCGTTTTCGGGAATCAGGTAAGTTTTTTTTTTAGTAGAACAGCATGGTAAGCTAAAAACCTAGATGTAAGGGTTCCTACGAATTTAGAGTGTTCTCTATCGTCTTTACAATGGGGAATGCTCCGAAGAGTTATTCCAACTCGTCCCATCCTCTCCTTTCCACTCCCGAACAACACGTGCTGGACAGTGTTGTCATCCGCATACCATGTGGATTGAGGTGATAATAAATGGTGGTCTTTCATCCGATGGAAAATAACTCTGGCTATACAAGGGTTTCTTTTATTTTTGAACAATCTAAAAGTCGAACTAATTCCATTTTTTACGGCAACAGGCCTATTAAATAAAAATATTACACCTATTTTCTCTTAGTTTACCGTCTCTCGAATGTTTCACAAGGGCTCAAAAATGTACTGTTTGCAAAGTTTTACCACAAACATTTATGTTTAAAAGCTTAGTGTGTAGCTGACAGGGTGTGTACGAGATAAAATGCAGGGGACACCTCTCGCAAAGTATTTATGACTCGTTGGGTGGCGCCGAAAACACGACACGGAATCGGCGGTGACAGCGCTGCACAGAGAAATTAATGCGCCATGTTGATATCACAAGTGTGTAACGAAATATAAGAGTAGGGGAGATTAGGGGAGATTGGGTACAAAAGTAACGGCGGGTCGAAAGTGACAGATGCTCTCTAGATTTATCCAATGGGCGAAAGGTAGCTTTGCGACCTTCAATACACAGGACTTTTGTGCCCGGTCTCCCCTACATTTACAATTTTTGTTAGAAAAAAAATCATCATCATCAGCTTGCATAAGTCCACTGCTGGACATGCACCTCTCCAACTGTTTGCCACTTAGGGCAAACGTCTGGAGGATATACCCACAATCGCCACGCTGGGCAGGCGGGTTGGTAATCGCAGGGCGTAGCTTCTCGCTCCGCTGCTGCCCGTCATCGGTCTGTGGTATTTAGCCTTAAATTGTGATGGTTATACCGCCACCAGTAGGTTGCCAGCGCGTCGTTTGTTATTCGGCAGGATGCACCACGAGCAAGTGAGGTTGGCTTGGAGCGAAATGATTATAGGCCGCTCCCTTGCATTCCTTCCTTGATTACCTACACAATGCTAAGTTTTTAGTTCCACTGTAACTACCTACAAATATCACAATCAGGCCTTGTCTCCCCTGCTCACAACAGACTAAATAAATAAACAAAACATAAAGTTGTTGTTCAAAAATACGTGACGACGTTTAAAAGTCATGTACTTAATAAAAAACAAGATATAATATTCCGTAATAAATATATTAATGAATCATTATGTCCTCCTTTTGTGTTATTGTGTACAAAGTAATAAAGTAAATGGCATTGTCTTTTATCAACATCTACCTACGAAGAACACTAGTATAGATCAATAAGAATCAACGGACTAAGTAATTAAATGACTTTTCCGATGGACTGGTCCTTTCGTAAGCAAGTAGAGATAGGTAATGGACCGTGGATTTGCGTCACATTTGTTCGGTACAATATCACTTTCGTATAATAAAATGTGATGTTTTAAAAAAAGTTCGTTATCATTAAAACAAGTATCTTTCAGTTCATCATCATCATCAGCCTATTGCAGTCCACTGCTGGACATAGGCCTCTCCAGTTGTTCGCCACCTAGGGCCAACATCCGGAGGATATACCCATAATCGCCACGCTGGACAGGCGTCAGTTACTAGACGTTAATGTAACATGGATGTAAGGGAGCGACCTATCATCTTTCCGCTCCAGGCCAACCTCACATGCCCGTGGTGCACTCTGCTGAATAACAAACGAGGCGCTGGCAACCGAGTGGTGGCTCCTCCAGATGTTTGCCCCAGGTGGCGAGCAGCTGGAGAGTCCTATGTCCAGCAGTGGACTGCAATAGGCTGATGATGATGAATGTAACAAGGCCATGAATATATAGCGACAAATTCAAAATAATGCAAGCATCATAATATCATTATTGGCAAGTTCTGGATGTGCGAAGCCCAGGATCGAACAAAGTGGAGAGGCCTATGTGAGCAGAGAACTGATTTCATTTAAAATACATGCTTACTTACTTAGAGGAATTACTGATTTCAAAATTTGAATTAGAACTGGCACCACCGCAGACGTTTTTGTACGTTTAAACATCTCTTTCCTTCCTCTTACAATCCTGGGTTCTTTAGGCGGGGCGTGAAACGGCATCTCAGTGGGCCTTCAGGGTGAGGGCGACAGGCGCAATGGGTTTGTTCTGTTGTGCCTGTCGACCTAACTTTTGGACCTCACGACCGCTTACCATCAGGTGGAGTGAGTTCATCCTGAAAGCTCTTCTTATAAAAAAAAAATCTCTATGAGTTATGGATTTTCAAATATATTATGCCATGCAACAAAATTATCCATATTTATGACAAGATTGCTTGCAAGATGATTCTTTACGCCTCGTTTAAAGGATCCCATTACTGCCAACTTTTTTTCTTGTACCTACGGCATTAATAGGACTGCGCTACGCCAATCCAGTCATATATCTAACAAGTGCTAAATTCTATTTACACAATGTAGTTATATTGAAATAATCCTCGCGACCCCTTTAAACCCGATTCGCATTTCTTAGCCTGCTAATGAGTAGCAATGCTGCTACGAGTACCAATAAAGCGATAATGGAATTTTTAATGGCCCTGTACCGGGACAAAGGGATCAGACTTTTTCCGTAGAGTTGCCATCTTTTTGGCGGGACTTTCCTATCGAATCGATCCTTTTATCCGTGACGTGGTGACGGATAAAAACACCAATCACCGCCCCCCATCCTTTTCCGTCGGTGACGTAGTGGTCTACTTATGAACTTATTGGGGAAATCTCAATAAACTTATCAGCTGGTGGCAAGATTTACCCGCCTTGCTGGTGACCACCGTTTACACAGCCGAAACACCACCTTAATTGTACAACAAAATAAATTGATCCAAGTCAATTGTTATGGTGTGCAATAACGAATATTTATCTATCTAACACGTATCACTTAGTGCGAACAGCTAAGCTATGGAACTCTTTGCCGGAGTCCGTGTTTCCAGATAGTTATAAGCTTCAGATTTTCAACAGACTGAATCAATTTTTGTTAGGAGAGCGCGCTCCATCGTCGCTTAACATCTTATAACATAAATCGAGTTCGGGTCAAGCAATACCTTATGAAACTTACTTATAAAAAAACCACGCGTCACATGTATTGTATCACAGTGCCTTGTGACTAAAAGATTCAAGATCACCCAAGAATAATTGGAGAACTAGGCCACCTCTAGTAATTAAGCTTGACAAGACACCCTAAGACCGTACCCTAACGGCTTGTTACCTCGGCTTAGTCGCGGCACGCAGACCTCTTGTCCGCGTCACCGCGAGCCGTGTGGTCCCCGCAGCCACCAAGCCACTCGGCTTTGTTCGTGTCGAGGGCGCACTAATGAACCCCCGAGCCGATGGGCCAACTCCGGGTATCGATGACGTCATCCAAATGATCCCCAAACTGCCGGATCCTTTGAAGGATTTGAGCGATGTTTTATTCAGGAGTTTGTTTTGTTAGTAGTTGAGACTTGATCTAAGGGTTGCCCTTATGAACTTTTTGCTTTGAGGGCAACAGAGATGATAGTTAATAAAATTGACAAATTAAACCTTTTCTGTATTAAAATACATCTTTTCTACTCGTACCTGGAGGATCTCTGGAGGAAATCGCTACGAGCGTATTTTTATGTACATTATAACAAGTCTACCTATTTTCCTGTTCTGTTACATTTAGTTCCTGTTCTAATTCAACATTTTGTAAAAAAAACAGGTAATAAAGCAATTTACATAAACTTATACATAGATTGAATTACGACTGAATTCATTAAACCTTTGACGTTCACTACCGTCTCAGAAACAGTGCGCGCCGGTTCGATCCCCGCGCAGTAAAAATATTTGTACCTCGCGATGCGTTATCTTCGCACACATCTAGCTGAAACGAAGCCTTATACTGATGGAATTAATATACCATCAAACCGATTCTCCCTGCTCGCCATCCCCATTATTTTTCCAAGTACACGCTTCATACCCCCCATATCTACACCACCAAATACGCCGGGGAAATATAACTGATATTATTTACGTCAATGCCCCATCCCGGGTCCCGGCCCTGCTCGGCACTGATAAGGGAAGTCGTAGAATTATAGCTCTTGAGACCATAAAAATAGAGTGCTAAGGACCTAGCAGTTTCGCTGAAGTATTTCGCGTGTAATTTAAATTCTTTGGTAATAATTTCAAGTACATTGGTCGTTTTATTTGCGAGACGAATGGAATCTATACGTCAATGACGAATGAATTCGTACTGAACTATTTGGAGCATTTACTATACTTACTACTTTACTATCCTATTTTAATATTATACTCGTGAAAGTTTGTTTGGATCCATTGGAAATTTCACCGTGAAATTGTAAATACTTGCTGACCGCCAGTGATTGAGATATCAGCGTTTCAGAGTTTTGGTCTCACAGAATACAGTAGGTACGTTTTGTCATCAACTCGAGATGAACAAGATTGTAAATACCGTTAGGTTATTATAATCTATCTAGCGAGATTGTAAACTGTCGCAATATTGTGAACTGCACTGACTGGCCAGCCGCAGACGACTACTGCAAAAAGAAAACGTAACAAAAATACATTGCTCTAACTTATGTCAGTAAACATTGTTCTGTCACAACTTGTTGAGGCGACTAACTGCCTTATCACATCACACATACGCCCATTTGTATAAGGGCTGACCTTTTTGAGTTTATTGCTAACGTTACGGACCTTACCTCGATTGCCTCCGTTCTGTTAAATCAGCGCATGGGATAAGGAAACATAAAATCCAATAAAATCACTAATACAGAACCCTTGTCTGTTTCAACACGGGAATAAATTGATGTAGGTAGCTAGGAAATAATTGGAATCGAACTTGCTTGCGTTCCATTTTCCTTGACAGTTAAATAATCTTTTGACGTAAATTTAAGAGAGGTAGGGCATAGCGAATCTTCGCTCGAATTGAGCCGCCCGTCCGGGGAAGGACCTCCACCCTATAGAATACCGCAGTCAAATGCTCTCTGAGTCGTGTTTCTGCCGGTGAGTAGGGTTTCCGGAGCTCGTGGGGGGTTGGGGTTAGGCCGGCATGGCGGTGGCAACTGACAGGTAACTGACCAGGTACTTGCCCGTTGTCACAGCGACTTGGGCTTCTCTTTCGCTTTCCATCAGGCGTAGGGAAGCCATAATGTCGAGCCACTATAAAAAAAAATCCGTAATAAAGAATACAAATCACCGACTTCTTGCAATTTCAGCCTTTCAGCCGGTGGTAGGTGGTGGTACGTCGATTAGAGTTGGTTGGTGGTTGGGTGGGTGGTGTCGACTGCTTACCATCAGGCATCACACTTGCTCGTCTGCCGCCTCTCGCATAAAAAAAAGTTGGTAGGCGACCATTTCAGACTCAATGAAATACCAATGAAGGGACTTCGGTCGTTTCGGGATTAGACGGTCTAGAGCTACGAGTACCTTATACAAAAAAAAAAAAATCAAAAATTTCTTTATTGTTTCTAGTTAGACATTATTAAAGGGGTTGAGTTTCTCCTATTAAGTTTATGGAAACCTGTGCTAAGAGAAACCCGCTTCTACGTTAGTACATTATTTCATAAAACCAATAATAATAACATTAGACTATTAAATATTTTTAAGAAATTAATATTATCAAAAAAAAACTATTTTTAATCATAATAAATTGAATGACATTAATTGTTATAATTGATATTAATAAATAGGTACATTAATTCATTGGTCTGTATGTAGGTATGTGTGATGTTGTGTGTGTGTGTGTGTGTGTGAGAGTGTGTATGGTGTGTGTTTGTGTGTGTATGTATACATTATAGGCCGGCCATGGCGGTGGTAAGTTGGCAACTGACATGCGATTTATTTGGTAACTTGTCCGGTGCCGCTGCGACCTCTAGCCCTATGTTGACCTTCTTATAGTCATCATTTCCATCAGGCGAGGGAATCAGGTGCCATCAGGTTAGATCTAAATTTACAGCTTACATTTTTCAGTTTCATCTGTCAACAAGTTATCGCAGTATTTCTTAACCCTTTAATTTTTTTTTTAACATAGGCATGACGCAATAAATATAATAATGAATATGAATAACTATAGAGTGAAATAAATGAACTTTCATTCCGGCGATCATTCGATTTCATGCTTGCATACTCCATGTATTTTATTATTTCGGCGCCATAATTTGTTCCGCTAAAAGCACTTTCCGCGCAAAGGGAATAATGATTGATGCCTAAGTGCTCACAATTAGGTCGTAAAGAGTAGGTATGAGGGATGAAATGGGTATCAAGATATGATTTTATCTCTCCAGGACGGAATGACATAAATAAGTAATTAATACTAATACTGATTATGTTCACTTATTATCAGTAATGTTTTTCGTAAATAAAAGCGCTAGTGCTAGGCAAATTAATACCCATCATGTTTTTTTACAAGACCACTGCAAGGTAAGATAAAATTATCATAAAAACTTTGTAGAAACGGTCAAATTTATATTACTAATTGGATGGATATTATGTACCTACGTTAAATAGGCAGGTACTTAGTCAAAAGTGGAAGAGATTTAACGATTCACGTTTTAAAATAACGAAATTTTCCCTCTATCCTCCCATTTGTCACTTAATTCACTTTATCAGATCTCTAAATTGTACGGTCTGGGGTGGATGAATCCACTCTAAAGACCTGTCAATTAAACTGAATGAGGGAGACCTCCCACATATATTGACACTTATCAGTCAGAACGTAATGGTCTGACTGTGTCTGCGAATTCGTTGAAAGTTTCTTTGAACCTGAGAGCTAACTTTTCTGACTAATTGATTTTTTGAACTGGTTTGGGGTTCACTTAGAACAAACAAAAACATATATGTTCGTTATGTGTCTGGGTGTTTATGTTGTATATTTATGGTAACTTTTATTGCTTCCTATTACAATCACACAAACGCCTAACTAAGCAACTTACCTTGGGATTTTTTTTTAGAAGAAAAGCTTTCAGGGTGACATCACTCCACCTGATGATAAGCGGTAAATGTATGTGATATGAACTCCATAGCTCATTTGGCAGAGCTTTCTGAGTCAAAGGTAGTGGGTTCTATACCTACCCTGGACAAAGATTCATGTTTTGAACATTTCTGTTTGATCTCAGCTGGGTGTTGTTATTTAAGCATATTATTATATTTGTGATACCTTTGTTGTTCTGATACCCATAACACAAGTACTCTATCTAAATGTAAGTAAGTAGCTACTTACTTTGGGATCGGAGCAATGTATCAATTCAATTCCAAGAGTATGAAGTCTGAACGTCAAATCAAGCGTAACAAACTAACCTTATCGTCAACTCTATTCCGGTTCAATAGAGTCCATTGTAAAGGTAGCAAAATAAAGTTTGCGACACTTGTGTGTATTAGTTACCATTGAGAGTGAGACGCTCGGAAACGTTTATCCAATCGCGGTGAGCCGTGCGGGTTACTCATGATGCTCGGAGATTGACGCGAAAATAACTAGGAGGTGTGGGTAGAATTGTACAAACAATCTACTTTAAAGGACCCCGTATACGCTGTCATTCATCGTTGTGAACATTTTGACGTTTAACGCTCTTGCGTCAAAATGTCAAAATGTTCACAACGATTCCATGTTAAAATTAGAAGCGATCTATAAGAATAGAGCACTTTCATTCTCTTACACCTATAGAATCCGTAAGAGGTAGGGCATAGCGAATCTTAGCTCGAATTGAGCTGCCCGTCCGGGGAAGGACCTCCACCCTATAGAATACCGCAGCCAAATGACCTCCGGGTCGTGTTTCTGCTGGTGAGTAGGGTTTCCGGAGCTCGTGGGGGGCTAGGGTTGGGCCGGCATGGCAGTGGCAACTGACAGTTATCTGGCCAGTTACTTGCCAGTTGTCACAGCGGTTTGGGCTTCTCTTTCGCTTTCCATCAGGCGTTGGGAAGCTATTATGTCGAGCTACTATAAAAAAAAAATTAAACAATATTACTATCGAGGTAGCCATCGGACTAAGAACCATACCATTGAATAACTTGAAACAAATGCTTTATTAACATTCCAATATGGTAATTACTTAATTAGTTACACGCTGAAAGGTCACGTGTTCAATACACGTGACTCTTAAACACATAAATAATACTCTCCAATCCGAGTTTTGGGCAAAATTCCAATGTGGCCGTGTAGGTACCTCACCATCATCATCAACAGCCTATTGCATCCCACTGCTAGACATAGGCCTCTCCCAATGCTTGTGCAAAATAATTGTGCAATATTCCTCGCTTTTCTACTGTACCCTAAACGCTGTATAGCTAAATAATACTTAATATGTAGCTACCGAAATTTTATAGTCATCATTCTTGTCCCGTTCCATAAGAAGCCATAGAAAAAAAAAGAAATATGTCCGTTGTATTTCTTCTTCTATTGCCAATCTCACAAGCATTGGCGATAAAATTATCCTGCGCCGAGAGAGGCGAAATTAAATAAGCATTTAAATTCTCGTTATAATATTTCAACATCTGTGTCCCCGTTGTTTTGGCCGCTCTTTTATTTCAGAACCGTGTTTTATTGATTTGAATTTGAATAAAATTCGTGTTACGATAAACGTTATTATGATTTTTATTTTTTTGTGATGTAAATCTTCGTGATCTGATTTTGAAAATGAAAAGAAATATTATGGAACATGCAAGGGACCGGCCTATCATCTTGGTGCTCCAAACCAACCTCCCCTGCCCGTGGTGCATTCTGCTGAATAACAAACCAGACGCTGGCAACCGACTGGTGACGGGGGTGGCGGTATACCCATCGCAATTGAAGGCTACAGACAGGCTAAGTACTACAGACCGATGACGGGCAGCAGCGTCACCGGAGCGAGAAGCTACGCCTTGCGATCGCCAGCCCGCCTGCCCATCTTCGCGATTATGGGTATATCCTCGAGATCTTTGCCCTGAGTGACAACAACTGGAGAGGCATAGGCCTCTCCAGTTGTTGGACATAGGTCCAGCAGTGGACTGCAATAAGCTGATGATGATGATGATTCTGGAACATGTTTGTCCGTGTGGTTACCGGATTTAGAATAGGACAACCACATTTCTCCCCATAAGCGTTGTAACTAAGGCAAATTCCCCAAATGAGTACGTCATGGGGCAGACTTATGTCCAGCAGTGGACCAGTAGGCTGGTGATAATGATGATGAGTTTATCACTGACTCAAAATGGAGAAGATGATATATGCAAATATTTTCCCTTCCTCATATATGTTTGAGCGGAACCGGGAACATACGGGTATGAATTTAAATTTCCCACGCACAGGTCTGCAATAAACAGGTCATAAATTTGGCAAACGACCTTTTGTCTGCGACGTCAAAGCTCCAACCACGGGGCTTATGTTAACGGCGTTAATATCTGCCACATATTTTTCAAAATTGCTTTACTTAGTATCTATTTGTAACTTAACCATTATGAAAATACTTTGCAGAAGGGTATAAGTAATGCATTGATAATGGTAGGATGTTTGTTTGACCTCCAAGTTTATGTCGTTTAAATGATTATGAATGCTTCTAAGGGCTACTCTTAGAGGGAAAGGAATGAGACACTGGGCCAAGAAAGTTGGTAAAAGTGGTGCCGACCCTGCAAAATAAAGAATTCTAGCGGATGTACCTAATCTAGTTAGGTGACTGCCTCATTATGTCATAGACAAATATACGGTTTGAACTCTTTTGAGGGTTTTAATAAATCCTGATAAGTATACTGGAAGACCTCAAGCCCTACTCTTGTAAAATATTAAAAAATCGCCAGCCACCTGACTGACTGACTCGTTAGTCAAGTAAGGTGATTTCAAGTTAGGGTTTACCCTTAAACCAGGAAATTATACGAAGGAAGATGAGGAAGAAAGATAGATATCAATCCAACACTGGACATAACGAAACTATATAATGAAATTAAATATCATACTTATGTAAAGTTTTTTGCCTAGGAATGTACCTTAAATTAGTATGCTATCATGCAACCGATTGCCCCAACCGAAAATCCTGTTAGAACTCGTAAACCGATTTATGTTAGTAGCTGTCTGCATCATTAAGTTTAATTAGAGATGAAAACGAAATATCCTACACGTAACACTTGTTAGATATTTAGATCTTTGATAGGTGTATTAACTTTTTATTACTCTTCGATTTACATTTGACCCGGATGTGCAGGCCATGGCATCGAACTATAAAATTGTTACAAGCGTAAATACCTTCATAGTGCGAACGGCTAAACTATGGAACTCTTTGCCGGGCTCCTTGTTCCCCGAGAGATATAATCTTCCGATGTTCAAGGCGAAAGTGAACCGGTTTTTGCTGGGTGAGCGCGTTCCATCGTAGACTACGATATCGCTTACCATCAGGCGAATCGCAGTCAAGCGCAAACTCATTTTGAATAAAAAAAAAACAAAAAAAAATAGGTATCCTTTATTTATTGCAGACGTTAATTGCTATGATCTCGTCAAGTGTTGGTGACACCATACTAAGATATCAAATTAAAATCTTTTAATCCAGCTGATATTACAATATTTTGAGGGATCGGATGGTAAATACAGGAAATACCTATGTAATGAGATGTCTTGCAAGGGCATGGTAATTCGAGAAAGTTAAAAGAATTTATTAGCTTGCAATTATTACGGTAGATAGAAGAAACTATATTACCTATGGTACGACTGGTTAAAACATATTTCTTGTTGGTAAATTCTAGAAGCATCGTTACCAAAATATACCTACGAAATACGGATGATGACAAGGTATGAAAATGAAGAAAATAATTAGTCCATCTCTTAGATAATAAAAAAATATAAGACCCGTATTTTTTGTTTTGTCGTAATAACAAGAAAATACTTAGATATAGCGCATTAAAGTTACGGAGTGGGGGCTAACTACGTCACGTTAGAGTATATTTTGTACTCTAACGTGACGTCATGTGACATTTAAAATCAATGTATCTTCGTAAGTTTTTGAACAAGAGGCAAAATAAAAAATACGTATCCAATATTTTTCATTAATCTATCTGATGGACATTAAATTATTTTTTAGTCATCATCCCAATTGGTTCTAGAGCGTAGGTAATCGTATCGTATACCAAAGCTAAGTGAGTTGTATTCATACCTCACTGCCACAAACTGCCACCAAAAACCTATTTACGATACCGTGACAAACAAATAGTCGATTCCGACAAACATCTACTTATATCACCCATTATGTATGATTTTTGTAGATAAACAAAAAATCTTAAGTTTTTAACCGACTTCGAAAAAAGGAGGAGGTTCTCAATTCGTCTGTATGTATAATATATTTTTTTTTTTTTTTTTTTTTTTATGTATGTTCACCGATATTTCCGTCAATTATGGATGGATTTCAAAAATTTTTCGATAGTTCGACAGAGGACACTTCCGAGGTGGTCCCATTATCACCAAGTCAGGATCTGATGATGGGATCCTGGGGAAATTGAGGGCAACAACCGAAAATTGTATGCTCATATAGTGTTTTTGTTACGTAATCATATTTTACTCAGGTATATGCTTCCGGGCGTCAACATCTGGTGCTGATGATGAAGCCACAGAACTCCTTAACGGTTAGGAGTTAGGGGACAGTACTGACATTGGTCGATATTAAACTAGGTAGTAGTATGTACTTATGCAGGCCTAATAGGGCAGGTGATTTGGTAAGTGATATGCTTGATTCTAGATCGCAAAGTCTTCACTTGACTTAAAGCAAAATTTTTTATTCCTAAGAAAAACTCTTAAGGACATTAATTAGCCTTTATTCAAGGTCACAGCACATTAACGCAACTAAAAATAGAAAAATAAAATTATTTTTAAAAAAAAAATTAAACCGACTTCAAAAAAAAACACAAACGACCAAAACTAAAAAGCGATAAATAACGTAAGTAATTCTATCCTTAATACATAATTATTTAAATATTACAATTATCACTTATTTTTGAAGTCGGTGCCAGCCAAACAAATAAATGTATATTTTCGGGTGGATTTGCCGGCCGCGCGCGTCATTCAACAACAGTCTACGTTAGATACCGAGAGGCTGGCACCGACTTCAAAAATAAGTGATAATTGTAATATTTAAATAATTATGTATTAAGGATAGAATTACTTACGTTATTTATCGCTTTTTAGTTTTGGTCGTTTGTGTTTTTTTTTGAAGTCGGTTTTTGTAAACTGTTTTGATTGAATTTCTAAAAATATGAGTTGTCCACAATGTAGATTTAAGTGTTCAATTTATTATTCCAATAAGGAAAAGTCTTTTTATCAAATCAAAATGTGTATAAAGTAATACTTTTTGCGACCTTTTTCGCCATATAGATTACCCTCGTTGGTCTGTGTTAGCAAGTTCTAAGAGGACTCAGGACTAAGAGTAGGAAAAAAATGTTATGTAGGTACTGTATTTATTTCAAGAAGTAAGGTACTCATTACCGGCCCTAAAGGCAGGAGGATTTTTGGATTCTTGCTCTATTCTGTTTTCTCTAACCCTTTTGTTTGGAAACAGATTGAAGTGTGTAACCTTTATTCATTACCATCATCAGCCATAGCAGTCTACTGCTGGACATAGGCCTCTCCATTTGTTCGCCACTTTGGTCAAACTTCTGGAGGCTTTACTCATAATCGACAAGCTGGGCACGCGGGTTTGCGAACTTTTATTCCTTCTTTCTTCTTTATTTACCAACCTTTACTGTCCCACTGCTGGGCAAAGGTATCGTCCAAGCTTTTTCATATTTCTCTAGCCAACGCTCTAGCGTTGCTTTTGGCCTGCTGGCCTGCTGGACATAAGGCCTCTCCAGGTTCTGTTCTTTGATTAAACCAGATCGTCACACCTACTATTAAATTATTACTACAACTGCTGTTATTACTATTAGTGCTGATTTGATTATTCCCTCCTCAGCTCGGCGTGGCGCTCGGGTTCGTCCTGCCCCCCATGCTGGTGCGGGCCAGCGGCACCGTGGACGAGATAGCCGACGACTTCCGCCTCATGTTCTACCTGGTGGCCGGCTTCACCAGCGTGCTCTTCGTACTTATACTGCTGTGTGAGTATACTCTCCCACAGAGCCGAAAACTTGGTGCTGTGTCAACCGTAAGAGCTGTAGCGAAATGTAGATATGTCCACATCGCTACATTTTAAGAGAGGTAGGGCATAGCGAATCTTCGCTAGAATTGAGCTGCCCATCCGGGGAAGATACCGCAGCCAAATGACTCCAGGTCGTGTTTCTGCCTGTGAGTAGGGTTTCCGGAGCTCGTGGGGGGTTAGGGTTGGGCCGGCATGGCGGTGGCAACTGACCAGTTACTTTCCCGTTGTCACAGTGACTTGGGCTTCTCTTTCGCTTTCCATCATTACTTTGCGCGACACGTCCCCGTTTCACTTCGGATATTTACAGATGAACATTTCGTTGGGTTACATTATTGGCTTTTTAGTGAGGATCCCTAATTTTTTCAGGAATAAAAAAATAGACTACATTTGACTCGGTCTCACTCACTCGCTTTTCCAATGGTGAAAGAACAGTAGCTTTTAAGGTTATTCATTACAAACATACACACTCACAAATATAAAGTACACAGTAAAGAAAGTACCCAGTTAAACGCTGCTGCCCGTTTCCTGTGTGCCTAGCACGAACATTTTCGAAAAAGTATGCGTAACGTTACCGTAAACATTTGTATGAAACTTGGTACAGCGCCCCTATCGTGCGTAAGAGGTACTACGTTTACGTACGCTAATGTAGTAAAAATTATCGCCCTGTTTACGGTTACGTTACGCATACTTTTTCGAAAGTGTTCGTGCTAGGCACACTGATATTGCCCCTTAGTCGTCTTCAACGACACCCATGAGATTGAATAGGACCATGGTATGCCATGGTGGCAAACCATGGTCCTATTCAAATCTGGAAGCCACTCGGTGTTTCTTCATGTAAAAGTTATATCTTGTACATGGCTCGTGCCTTTCCATACCTAAATGTTATTTACGTACCTACCTACATAATGTTCCAACACAACAGAAAGAAATACTACCTATACCTCTACAGCTGTAGCAGATACAGCTATTGTTGCCGTGTAACCTACATATTTTCCTACATTGTACGTTCGACTCGCATTTTACGATAAAGGATGGTCTCTGATTTATGGTAAAGATGTCCCCCTACCATTCAGAGGTATTGTAGTAAACTTCACTAACGTAAAGCCGAGATAAGAAGGGAAAATAACGAGTGTGACAAAGAATGATTGAAAGGCTGACGATTTGTTTGGTGACTTGAGCCTATTTCAGTCCACTGCTGGTCATAGGCCTCTTCAGTTGTTCGCCACTTAGGGCAAAGCACAAATATAGGAGAGTTGGCGATCGCAGGGTGTAGCTTCCCGCTCCGATGACGCAACTGCGCGTCATCGGTTTGTGGGTATTTAGCTACGCCTTCAACTATGATGGTTATACCGCCACCAGTCTGTTTCCAGCGCCTCCTTTGTTATTCGGCATGCACCACAGGCAGGTGAGGTTGGCTTGGAGCGAAAAGATGATAGGCCGCTCCCTTACATCCCATTACTTATAAAACGTTCCTTTCCCCACCTTCCAGTCTTCAAGGCCGCGCCGGCGACTCCGCCCTCCGCGGCGGCCGACCTGGGCTCCAGCCTCGACTCGGACTTCCTGCAGTCCATCAAGAAGCTGCTCACCAACCGCAACTACGTGCTGCTCCTCATCTCCTACGGTCTGAACGTGGGCGTGTTCTACGCCATCTCGACGCTGCTTAATCAACTGGTCTTGACTTATTATCCGGTGAGTGTTGTTTGTGTAAACTGGGACTACTGTCCCATCATTATCATCATCCTATCGCAGTCCACTACTGGACATAGGCCTCGTCAGTTGTTAGCCATTTGGGCAAACATATGGAGGATATACCCATAATAGCCACGCCGGCTAGGCGGGTTGGCGATCGCTTGCAGGGCGTAACTTCTCGCTACGGTGACGCTGCTGCCCGTCACCGGTCCGTGGTATTTAGCTACGCCTTCAATTGTGATGGTTATACCTCCTAAATCACGTGCAAATCGTGTCGTAAAAGACTCCCAGCTATTAAGATGATAAGGATGAAATCTTGAATTTGTAGCTTTACAAACTCTGCAGGGTGCTGCATAGGTATTCTGATTCGGAGAGTAGGCATTCTGGTTCAATCCCCATCAATCCTACTTCCCCGCCTTCGCTTCGCTTCGGTATAAACGTTCCTCTTGAATCTCTCCACGTTTAAAAAAAACAGCATCAAAATCCGTTGCGTAGTTTTAAAGATTAAACATAGGCATAGACACGAAAAGCGACTTTGTATTGTACTATGTAGTGATAGTGATGTACGTCTGTTCCAGGGTGCTAACGCGGACGCCGGGCGCATAGGGCTGGTGATGGTGGTCGCCGGCATGATGGGCTCCGTCATGTGCGGCATGGTGCTGGACAAGACGCACCGGTTCAAGGAGACCACGCTGGCGGTGTACGCCGCCTCCGTCGTCGGCATGATCATCTTCACCTTCACGCTCAACTGCGGGTACATCTCCGTGGTCTACCTGGCCAGTATTGCGCTGGGGTGAGTTGTTATCATGCCGCGGCCGCACATTGAAAGAAGAAAGAAAGAACGTTTATTGGCAACACAATAAACAACAAACAAACAAATAACCCAAGACATCCCACGCTGGGCCACACAGCGCTATCTAGTCCCAAACTAAGCCGAAGCTTGTACTATTTATTTATTTATTTAAGGACAGCCAACAAAACAATCACTCAGTAACATGGTATAAACAATAGTTCCATTATTAGTGCTAAAGTGACGCCTTAATTAGAGGCTGCCACGGGCCTACTATGGGTACTAGACAACTGATAAACATACTCAGATACATTTTTTTTGTAAATAAGTACATATTATACATAGAAAACACCCAGACCAATACAAACAGACATGTTCATGCACACAAATGTTTGTAATGTGTGAGGTCGAACCCACGACCCATGGCTCAGAAGGCAGAGGTCTCTACCAATTGAGCCACCGAGCCAGTCAATAAGTTGGTAATAAAGAATACAGTCAAGCAATAAACATGTAACACAGCAAGGGTACACACGTCCATTGGATTCAACTTTGCGTCCAAGCACTGTCCAATGTCCAATACTAACGCGCTCAACGTCTTCATTGGTGGACATAGGCCTCTCTAGTAGGTAGCCTCTTAGGGCAAACATCTGGATAATATACCCATAATCGCCACGCTGGGCACGCGGGTTGGCGGTCGCAGGGCGTAGCCTCTCGCTTCGGTGACGCTGCTGCCCGTCAAGTCGGTTGCCAGCGCCTCGTTTGTTCGACAGGATGCACCACGAGCTGGTTGAGATGTAAGCGAGCGGCCTATCATCTTTTCGCTCCAAGCCAACCCTCTGTAATATTGCATGTACCTAAATTAAAGAAAATTGTCGTTTATATGAAAACATTCTATCGTGCGCTAACCGCAAATAAAAAGAGATATAGTTAATATGGCACAAATTATAGTCCTAAGGATAAACAAACAATGTATCTGTAATTGCGTCTCTGCGCAGGATGTTATTCGCGTATCATAAATAATGCATAATGGTTATCCTAGGGGAGGCCTTACTTAAGCGTGTGTCACACTAAGGGGCAGCGCAGAAGACAGACTATCCGTGTGCCGTGACGCACTTTTTTGCAATTATATGCAGTAACGCACAAGACGCGCAAAAATCTGTCGCGGATATTTCACAGACTCAACGCACGCGACGCACATCTTCGAACATTCTGTCGGCAGACCTAGACGCACTTTTTAAATGTCGCAGACGCAGACTCTATCGCACTAAAAGTGTGACGTCTGCGCTGCCCCTTAATGCGAATACGAGGCATAGGCCTCGTATTGCATAGGCAAAAGGTATATTGTGTATCCGACTCGCACTTGGCCGGTTTCTTATCGGATTGTTAAAGTTAACCGGCCATAAAATGTCTCAGTTGCCACGAGTGGCAATTTAATTTCAAGTGTCCTAATTTCCGTTTACTGATTACCGATGTCAAGGGAATCTTTTTCTGGCGACCCGTCGTTGTCGCGATCAGTGTGTTACTTTCTTTAATTACAATATCCTTACATAGTATTTCCTTATAACTAATTCTATCCGCTTTCCCAATAACGGGAACGGATATTGCTGCAAAGGAACTAAATTAGCCTCTTGACGGTAAATTTTGTGGGTTGGTGGGTGTTATTTATGACCCCAATGTCGCTAAGCAGTTTCGCCTAAAACGAAGCACAGAAATTTCATTCTAAATTCCAAGTATTATCAACAATATACCAGTTAATACCTACGTCTTATTTACAAACAATCGCTGTGCGTTAGTATTTCAAGCGTTCTAAATTGGGACTTTCGGAACACCTTCCGGTCAGTTCAATTCAGGAAAAGAACTTTTCTGGACCAGACTCGACCCGGATGTTCTGGGAGGCACCCAGTCATCATCTAGTTCTAACAGAACAAGAGATAGATATGTTTAGCTATATATAATTGACAGGCTCGGTGGCTCATTTGGTAGTGACCTCTGCCCTCTGAGCCAAGGGTCGTGAGTTCGATTCCCGCACAGTACAAACATTTGTGTTCATGAGCATGTCTGTTTGTATTGGTCTGGGTGTTTTCTATCTATAATATGTATTTATTTACAAAAAATATTTATTTATCAGTTGTCTAGTAGGTACCCATAGTACAAGCTTCGGCTTAGTTTGGGGCTAGGTGGCGCTGTGTGGCCCATTTTTTTTTATAGCAAATAATTGGTAGATACAGGATTAAATGACGCAGTCCTAAGACCTCTGATATTAATCCATATTTTGATCCTTTACAGCTTCTTCATGACCGGCTACCTGCCAGTGGGCTTCGAGTTCGCGTCCGAGGTCACGTACCCTGAGCCAGAGGGTACCACATCGGGCATCCTCAACGCTGTCGTACAGGTAAGAATGAAAGAAAACTAACTTATCTTAACTAATATTATAAAGCTGAAGAGTTTGTTTGTATGAACGCGCTAATCTCAGGAACTACTGATCCGAATTGAAAAATTATTTTTGTGTTGAATAGACTATTTATCGAGGAAGGCTTTAGGCTATACTCGTATAACATCACGTTGCAACTATTAGGAGCGAAGAAATAATGGAAAATGTAAAAAATAACGGGGAAGAAATAACTATTCCACGCGGACGAAGTCGCGAGCACAGCTAGTTCTTCAATATGTGCAAAATCCAGTAATCCAGTAAAGGGAGGTAGGGCATAGCGAATCTTCGCTCGAATTGAGCTGCCCGCCCGGGGAAGGACCTCCACCCTATAGAATACCGCAGCCAAATGACCTCCGGGTCGTGTTTCTGCTGGTGAGTAGGGTCTCCGGAGCTCGTGGGGGGTTAGAGTTGGGCCGGCATGGCAGTGGCAACCGACAGGTAACTAACCAGTTACTTGCCAGTTGTCACAGCGACTTGGGCTTCTCTTTCGCTTTCCATCAGGCGTAGGGAAGCCATTATGTCAAGCTACTATAAAAAAAAATGCTGTATTACGCGGTATGCCATTAGATATCCAATACTTTAGCTTATCTTTACATTACCGCGTCAAACCCTGTCAAATATATTTTAAGTTCCGTTTCGTGGCCTATTTCTCCTTCCTTAGTTCATTTATAATAGGTAGGGAAAGCTTTTTACAGTGGCTAGTTGCTGGATGGAGAAAACCCGGGATAGGGAAACGTCATCATCATCATCCTATTGCAGTCCGCTGCTGGACACAGGCCTCTCCAGTTGTTCGCCCCTTGGGCAAACATCTGAAGGATACACCCATAATCGCTACGCTGGGCAGGCGGGTTCGCGATCGCAGCTTCTCGCTCCGGTGACGCTGCTGCCCGTCATCGGCCTGTGGTATTTAGCTTCACCTTCAATTGTAATGGTTATACCTCCACCAGTCGGTTGCCAGAGCCTCGTTTGTTATTCGGCAGGACGCACCACGGGTAGGTGAGGATAGCATATATGGAGCGAAAAGATAATAGGTCGCTCCCTTACTGTTGCGGACAGACAACCTTTTTTATATACGTTTATGTAAATAGTTTTATATATAGTTTTGTATTTAGAAGATTTTGATTATATTATTGTTTATTGTCCTCTAGCCTAAGGTTGCCTGGAAGAGATCGCTTATAGCGATAAGGCCGCCTATATTGTTCAACAAATGTCTACTATACCTAGTTTTAAGTCTAATTGTATGGTGTGCAATAAAGAATATATAAATAAATAAATTGTTTGTTTGTTCGTTTGAAGTTACAGCCCACCGCGGCTGAGTGCAGTAAAGTGTTTGTGGTTTCCCTATTATTATTTGTTTGATTCCACACCCCCTGACGCCAGCTCGAGCCGCAACACTTACCTTCCCATTTAAAAAAAACCGAACGCTGAGCTATTGATGTTAACGGCTTACCTGTCCCCGTTCCAGATATTCGGCATCGTGCTGACCCTGCTGTACGAGTGGATGCTGGGCGCGGTGGGCGACCGCTGGTCCAACCTCACGCTGTGCGCGCTGCTGGCGCTCGGCACCGCCATCACCGCCGCCATCCGCTCCGACCTGCGCCGCCAGGCCGCGCAGAACAAGGCCTAGGCCTGAGCGACCGGGAACGAGGCCTGAGCGACCTGGAACGAGGCCTGAGCGATCGGGAGTAAGGCCTATGTAATCGGTATTAAGGCCTATGCTATCGGTATCAAGGCCTATGTGATCGGTATTAAGGCCTAAGAGATCGGTAATAAGACTTAAGTGATCGGTAATAAGGCCTATGTGATCGGTAATAAGGCCTATGTGATCGGTATTAAGGCACAAGTTATCGGGAATAAGGTCTAAGTGATCGGGAATGAAGCCTAAGTGATCGGGTATGCGGCCTGTATGATCGGTATTAAGGCCTAACTTATCGGTAATAAGGTATAAGTGTTCGGTATCAAGGCCAAAGTGATCGGTAATAAGGCCTAAGTAATCGGGATTAAGGTTTAAGCGATCGGTATTAAAGCCTCCGTGATCGGGATTAAGGCCCAATAGATTGGCAATTAGGCCATAGTCATCGGAAATAAGGCCTACTTATTTGGATATGAAACCTTAGTGGTTAGGAATTCTAAGGCCTATAACATTGAAAAATAGGCTTTAGTGATCGAGAATAAGGCACAATGCTAATAGAACAAAAAACAAGACCTAGTCGATTGGAAATAAGACCTAATCAATACAAAAATAAGCCCTATGCGATAATTGACGCCTCTTTGAGCAAATCCATCGGAACTTTAGGGCATAGATTGCACTAGTTTTTATTCCATGTTAAATTTTTCCTAAATAGGTAATATTTATGTACCTACAAGAAATACGCAACTACAATAGTTTCTCATTATAATAGTTCACAGTCGGTAAGTATAATGGAAAGTGCTATCACCGTTCATTATGCAGGAACAAACGCGTTATCAATAAGGGTGTGGCTCTTTGCTGTGTGGTGAATACAGTAACCACGCTCGTATGAAGAGAACGACGCTATACAATACAATAAACCTTGTGACTCTGTGACAGTGGCGTACCTAATTATAATGTGGCAAACCGGCAAAATGCCACTGACACTAGAGGGCTCCAGTCAAGAAGGCGCGAACTCAGTAATAACCTGTCAATTTTAACTATAGTAGGTAGGTATAGGAAGTATTATGGCCCCCTTCAAAAAGCCCGTTTGCCACGGGCCTCAGATGGCATAGTTATGACGCTGCTCCGTGAGTTTTCCTATATCAATACCTATAGGTACCTACCTACTTTTACAGATTCCTTAAATTAAAATATTTGGGCTGTATTTTCGTATGAATATTATTTATTAAATAAAGTTTTATGACATCCCGAATCGAATAACAATTGGCCAAACCTCACTTCACAGGAAAGATAAAGTATTTCACAGATTGCATTGGCTTGTTCTGGTGACAAAAATGCGAGAGCACTAATGCGATGATATAGGTATTATGTGAAATGTTCTTCTCGCACTTTCGTTATGATACTGGTAGCACAATTGACAAGAAAATATCCAGGTAGGTACCTACCTAAGATAAAAAAATATTACAATGTACCTACCAGATTATGTACTTCTAAAACTTAAAGATACAATTATGTGTGAAAAATCATTCCAAAAGAAATGTGGTCGTAGATTTAGAGAGTTGTAGCCAGTCTTCTGATCAGCCGCTGACAGCTAAATGTCACGTTGCACGACGGCACGCCGGCCGATCTCCATTTTTGTTTGCCGAGGGCCCTACCCTCTCCATTAAAAATAATAATATCTCAATGGCCACTGAACCTATATTAACTTAAAAAATATATTTGAATAGCTAAATACTTATGGAATAAGTAAGTATGAAAAGAAAACTATGAATACTAATTTAAAGTAACCTAAATAAATGATTAAACTGAAAGTTAGGAACAAATTAGAGTAAATTATTCGTTTCTCTCCGATTTTACGAAACATCTGCCATTTATATCAGATCAGTAATATTTTTAGCATAAACTAGACTTAATAAGCAATTTTTTGATGCCCCTAGGTAATTTATTCGTCCAACATATGTACGACAATAAAATAAAATAAACAAGCCGCTTCAACAAAAAAACCGTTCTTCCGGTGAAATTTCGAGAAAGTACGAGACGTTTGTAAATTAATTTATTTGCCATTATGCTATTAATTTAATGTCTTAGTGTTTTAAAATACTTTTAATAAACTAATTATTGTAATATCATACACATTTTTTAGATTAATAAATAATAAATTCCATAAAAAAATTTAAATACGTAAATAAATTACGCAATAATGGCGGCCGCGAACACTTTTTTTTCAATTCCAATTTGAGCGAATATTCTAATAATTATCGTAAGATATATAAAACTTATCGTAAAGTACTGACCTTGTAGATTATTTTCATGTATAACACTATATAAACACATATAAAATACACTAAAAATTACATTTGTAAACACGGAGCACAACACAAACAAATACTCACTGACAAGTCACTAACTTTTTTTTTTTTTCCAATGGTTGGTATTGCATTTCTCTATTCTCACGTCTCTCTAAGTTTGTTTTCTATTACAGAATTAAAAAAAAAACAGCCCTGGACTCTTAGCGCATTGAGCCACAGTGACAAATAACAGTTTTTTGATGCAAACCAATTGGGCCTCATTTGCGGCACGAACGTTTCGATGTTTTTGAATGTCGGGCCATTGGTGTTGCATCACCAGGAGAGTGGGATATTGTGAACATTATTATTATGTAACTATGGCTGTTATTCTAATATTCAAAGTGTAAAATGAGAAAAGTTATTAATAAAATAACGATGTTTTAAAAGATAAATATTGTCGTAATCAAAATGTAAAATAAGTGATTTTACGAATCGCCTAAATAATTGTTTCTAGCGAGTTTGTAACTAACAAATTTTACAATTCTATGGTACCTATTAGAGTAGAATTATAAACGGTATAATATAATAATATTGTATAAGTGAACAACCAAAAAGAATTTGGTAGCTATGTGTAACGCGACAATAAACGTGACTATTACATTTATACTTATTGAATAGACATCTTGCCAAATATATTGTGGTATTGGTCGTAGAAAATGAAAAAATTAAAAGTATTTTGTCTGTGAATATTTTAGTAAAAAAAATTGATAGTTTATTGAGGGAAATACTCGATATACTTATTTATATTAATTTTTAAAATTTAAAGACTAATTGTATAGGCATTTCATTTCATATAACTAGGTAAAATGTATCGGAATATTTCATCTCTTGAAACAGTGAAACTGTTTAATACATAGTTAGTGATACATTAACACTTATATTTTTTGTTAGTTATCATAATAATTACATTTAATTGATTGTTACTATGTAAAATATGATTAATTTGTAAATATTATGTAGTACGCGTTGTTTTGTTTACATGCCTAACGGCACGATGGCGTACCTAAAGAAAATCTTATTAAAAAACATTAACAACTTCTGAATTTCGAACAAAACAGACGTTATTTTTGAAAATTTACGTATTGTTGGGGATCAAGAGGTGACCAAAAACCTGGAACCTCTTTAGCTACGTAGAGACATAGCCAGTCTTAGTGTTCTCTATCGTCTTTACAATGGGGAATGCTCCGAAGAGTTATTCCAACTCGTTCCGCCCTCTCCTTTCCACTCCCGAACAACACGTGCTGGACAGCGTTGTCATCCGCATACCATCCAGACGATGGTGGCGCGCACCAAGAGGTTTAGTTCCTCGTTTCTGCCCCGTGCCATTAAGTCATGGAATGCCCTTCCAGCTCATGTGTTTCCTTCTTCTTACAATCCTGGGTTCTTTAGGCGGGGCGTGAAACGGCATCTCAGTGGGTCTTCAGGGTGAGGGCGACAGGCGCAATGGGCTCTATTGTGCCTGTCGACCTAACTTTTGGACCTCACGACCGCTTACCATCAGGTGGAGTGAGGTCATCCTGAAAGCTCTTCTTATAAAAAAAAAAAACCTACTGTAAATTAATACTGACTATCCGACGGTATATCTTGATGAGTCGCTACGTTATCGTTAAAAAGTAGGTTATACAATTTGGGATTCGTTTCAATAAAAATTATAATTTTATAAGTGCTTGACTCGGTAAAAAGTAGCGGCTACTTTTGGCTAGATTTGACACCTTCACATTCTTTAAGTCTCAAATAATTTTGGAATTGTATGGGCTAAATAGGTCATCAAAATCGTAATTCCAGTAGCAGGTATGTTTGTGATTGACGCTAGATATCTGTTAGTAAATTTATACAGATACTTTAATTATAATTATGTGCGATTGTAAATAGATGGCTTGACAATGGTAAAAATTAATATTCTTTAACTTCTTTTCATAAATCCCGCCCATTTGTCCCTCCCGTGTTTGTATAGTCGAACACAAATGGCAGAGATTTATGGTGTAAAAGGACGCGATCCGTTCAACGAACGATCGTTTTCGATTTTGGTGGTAAGATAATTGCGATTTCAAAATTATGTCTTAAATAACAAGATGTCTCTGTAACAATATTGTAGGAACATTTAATAACACCTTGAATTATTTACTCTTTTTTGGCAATTTAATAAATTATGATCTTATATTTTAATAAAAATTAATAAAGTTTTTGTAATAAATGGGTTATTAAAACTCATAATTGTATTTAGCTAATAACTATCGAATATAAGTAATAGATATCTAGACATTTCGCTGTTTGCCCCTATGGTCTAGTTAATAAGTAGGTAGTTAAGAAACAATGACTTTAACACTAATTAATTGGTTCACAGACTACAAATTTAAACAAATTAACTTTGATTAAACAAATTAAATTTGTGAGTAAACATATCTAACTTTTTTTGTATAAATGCATAATATCCAAAACTATTCAAATTGCAACTACACGTGAAACAATAATATTTTACTAAAAGTAACTCTTTCCTTGCATAGATATGATTATATCTTGAAATAGGGTAGGTACAAGGTCCTATATAAATGGACACAAGGCTTGTGATTAATTTTTATAACAGAAAATAGTCGTATCTGTTAGTTATGCGTATTTACTGTGAACCAAAGTCGTTTTCATTGTTATAATTTAAATTAAGCATTTAAAACATTCATAATTTAGATAGTTTTAGTCTCTTTTTTACTTTTGGTGAGAAAATCAGTATTAAAAATATTTAAACATTTAGACATAGTCCTATAAGTAGAATATTATAAAGCGTTGATTTAATGATTTATGAAAATACTTTGCAATGTTAATTTAAGTAGGTGCCCATTTAGTTGTGGAATTTATATAGAAATCGGTAAAATAGGTGACACTGTCTTTACTTTATAAAATGTCAACGATGGTGGATAGGAAAATTGATTTGTCTTGTTTGTCTACTTCAGGTACATACAGTAAGTACTACACATAACAGCATAGATAGTTGGACCTAGTTCTGCAGAAAGCAGCCAAATGATGGAAAGTACGAACGGAGATATGAGCGTTTTTCTGTCGAATGTTCCCCTTCAGTTATTTATGACTTTTCTGTTTATTTTATATTTGAGAATTATTCGGAAAAGTAAAGCAGATTTTTATATCATATCTACGACTATATATCGTTTAGCATAACACCAATAATAGTTGTTTTTTGATGTGGCTGTTTTATGCTAAATAGCTTATTTCATCAAATTTTGTACCGAATAAATAGCCAACTTACGATGGCTAGATGTTGGATGCTGGATGATGTAAATTGGCTGTATTCTGCACTAATTTAAAATGGCATAACAATAATATAAAGGACAGACTTCGTCATAATATACATATAGCTTTACGATTTCATGTAAAATAATGTTTGTAATTTGTGAGAAAACTAAAAAATCGTGTTAATTAAAAAAAAATAACACAATGTTTATTGTCTTCTTAGATTTATGAACACTACTTCTTTATTTAAAAGTGACCTCGGCACCCTCGGATTACGAAGTGGAGGAAATTTTCAACCAAGATCCACTACAATGTCGTCATGAGGACTTCAAAACTAAAGCGGGAGTACAGAATTGTAGTGAATCGGTAGTATGATCTTATGATTTTTGGGTCAGGAATCAAAGGGGGCAGATGTTGACAACTTTCTGGAACGTGAGGGGCTCTTCTTGATAAACTCTTTCTTCAAGAAGCAGCCTCAAAAAACGTAGACGTGGCAAAGCTCCGACACTTCGACAAAAACGAGATCGACTTTATTATAGCAGACAGGCCGGCACATATTCAGAGATGTATCCGCGATCAACGAGACCAACTCCGGCAGCGATGACGGACTTGTCTTGTCCGAGGCACTCTGAATTTCGACTTTAAAGCCGAAGGTGTCCGCTTGATGAAGTTCTCCAACCTGGAGAATCCATTTTCTGCCTTGAAAACTACCACTGACGTTAACCAGCAACTTAAAAATGTGATTCGTGTCCTCATGGAAAAAGGCTCGAGATTTTGCAACATTCAGAGTAAGGGTAAGGAGTTTAAACTTTTTGAGGGAACTCTTTAAGGTTAATGATACAACGATGTGACGACCCACGCGTCAATTCGTCAGGAAAATGGGTTTTCCCGGTTTAGAACCTGGAAATTACGGTACGGCTTCCTGTATTTCAACACTATTTCGATCGAGCAAAATCAGGGGTCTAAGGTGTACTTACAGTCTCTTGGAAGAAGCCACCTAAAACGCTGTCTTATTTGAAGGTAGAACTCCAGGGCCGTGGAATAAGAGTGTTGTTCTGTTCTTTAAAAAAAGTAGACCCTATTGCACGTCTATATAGTGTTTAAGAGTGATCACGAATCGTCTTTAGCAAAGATTCGACAAATTCCAACGGCCAGAACAAGCTAGATTTCGAAGAGTACCTATACGGCACATTCACACAGAGCGGCAGATTATACCTACCTATTTATGAAGAGTAACAGTATAATCAGTGCTTGTATCTAGCATTCATGGACTAAGAGAATGCCTTTGGCTCGATTGGAATCTGGTCTTTTCTGGAGTCTCTGCAGCGATGCCAAGTAGACTGGCGATACATCCAAATGAAGAAATGTGCATGTATCTGTCTATGAAGAAATCTTGTCCGTCCAAGTATTGCACAGAATCAGCAAACAAGGCCTGTAGGCAAGAGAATGTCATTTCCCATAATTGTTCACTAATGAAATGGAGGATATGGTTCAAGACGCTGAAATGGAAAGGACGTGGCATTAACAAACATGGTGAAGTGGCTGTCTTATACGTAACTCGATCCCTGATAACTCCTAACATTTTGAAATTTGTTCAAAACAGCCATATAGTAGGCTGACTTATGCAGTATTGGTTTTAGCAATTTGTGTCCAAATTGGCTGCATTTTACACCATGATGACTGTTTTCTACAAAATATTCTTGTTGGATGGCTGCATTTGACAGCTCATATCTCCGCCATTAAAAGAGATATCGAGATGGCTGTCTTTGCAAAAAATCCGGCATGTCGCATTTAGTATGGCTGTGTTAATAACTCGATTTTCGAAAAAGTGCCACATGGCTGCTTTCTGCAGAACTAGGTCCAGTTGTGCTTTAAACTAGGAACATAGTTGACCAAATTTTTATATATCGCTGAGTCCTGCTATAAATTTTGGTGGACTGTAATGTATGCATACCTTTTGTTATATACTTTCAATATTCATAATGAAAATATGCTTGTTATAAACAGCAGGTATCTAGGTGAAAACCTTCGCATTATTTAATCAATACATACAATTTAACACCTATAGGTGGTGTTGTCATCATAATGACAGGCGTTATTTCAAATCAGGCATTTGAGGAATCTTTTATCCAAAACTTTGTCCCTATATAGTGTGTTGTACAACTAAGGCATAAGGGCAATTGATATCAACATCATTACCTTTATAAGTAGGTACTTTCGAGCAACTGTTAAGGCACCTATAACAGTTTTGAAATGTTCAAGCTACATAAAAATGGACAATAAATTTTTAAACATAACCTTGAATAAATATACCCTACCCAGAAATAGGTATACAGCGCATGATATATTTAAACAACATTTTCTTACCATGGTATCTACTTTATTCTAACCTAGAAATTATTATTATATGAATAAAATGACAGATCAGATACGAATAGAAAATTATAAAATCTGTCCACCTTTAGTAAAACATATTTTGTTAAAATTTAGAATTGCAGAAAACGTTGTCAGGTATCTAGACACTTTCTAAAATTACTGATTTTGATAATTGTTTACGACTTGTCTAATAATAATTTGTTTGATTCATTGACAATTGAAAACTTAGAGATCTAAAAATTAATAAAAAGGTGTTTGTATGAAAATTAGAACTTACCAATGCATAGCATGAGGTTACCCTACTTGTATATAATTGAAAAAAGGCAATCAAATTGTATTTTATCCAAGGCCGATGCTTTGCTGTTTTATCGTGTCATTCTCTTGATATTGTACCCGTAAGTGATCGATGTGTTGATGTTTATTGTTCAATAAAAGTTGTTGATGATCATTTTGTTGTTATATTTCGTTTTATGGTAGACATCCTTAACACGGTTCCAGTCAAACTTCGTGAAAAATTTAACAAATAATTCTAGTTCAATGTTAAGTTTAGAGGTAGGTATATATTATTCATCAGCTATAATCAGTCTACTGTTTTACAAAGTAAAGTAATAAAGTTCTTGTTGAACTGAACACTTATTTAATTATTATGGCTTTGCATTCGCATAAATTGAGTAAGCGTACGTCAAGTCAAGATCATCGAGTGGAATGGAACGCACTTCGTGTTGACACTTTTTCAAACAAGCAGGTTGCTATGGCGCCCACATTTCAATTTCTTCCTCGATAAATTTTATTCAAATGAATTATTCAAGATTTAGTGGTTAATATGAAATTAAAATTTATGATCGTGAATATAAATGAAAGGAAGATGAAAGGGACCACTGTTGGTATAGCGTGAAAAGTATTGGTATAAATTCAATGGCATCTTAGTGTAAACAATAATCCACATTTTAGTATAAAATTTTGCGAATTGTTGAATAATGAATGGTTATAAAAAAGAAGAAGTCAAGCGTGATATATGCAAGAGTCATACGATTAGGTCTGACAGGGGTATGTATTATTCAAATCTACAAAATAAAGTTATTACAACAATAAAACTATTGTAGTTATTCTAAGATTGTAATTACAAAAAGTCTAATTAGAATGATCTAAGTACATGTATCTACCTAAACCCTACACTCTGACCAAGTACCTATTTCCTTTTACCAAGATACGATAAACAACTGTGAAAATCGTGTTTTACAGTCATAAAACTGTATCCTCTACTTTCTCCTGTGATGATTTTTAATATTTGTCTAATTATTGCCCTCATTATTTAGTATGTTTTGTAAGAATTAAGTGGCAACACTGGTTTGTCACATTGACAGTTGACAGCGCGCCTCTCTGGCGGCAAAATAGGCGGGGAAAAATGGAGGGGAAAGCTGTGCTGGGGGGACGGACGTTGCAAGCCGGCATTCGATTAGCAGCATTGACCGAGGATAGACGTCGAGGGAAATCTATGTTCGACGGTAGTCTTATAGCTCAGGTAGTGATGTGATAAGTTGTGATACCTTTATACCATTCGACAGATTGAAGTTATTATATTTCAGAAGCGGCATGATACCTGCAGCCTACAAGGTACGGAGTAGAAATACTCTTAAAATTATTTAATTAATATTAATATACGAGATATTAATATAGACAAGATATTAAAGGCCGTCACTGTAATTTTTCATTAAATTCAGCTTTTATTTTTCTCTTCTCTTCATTTCCATAATGATGCCGTCACGAACATTTGGTTGGGGCTACTCCCTAACAATGTTACTTGGCGGTAGTATTGAGAGTGTTTAAAATAATATGGCGATTGGATTACGCCACCACTGACAACAGCTTGAATAATATTTGATCAAGGCTACTCTTTGATAGTGCTATTCTTGTTGGTCTGCCTGAAATAATTTGTCGCGAATTCTATTTGGTCAAGGCAACTCCTTGATAATAGTCCGCGACGGATTCTCTGGCAAACGTCGGTGCTAGAATATTTATATTTATTGCATAAGTGTTTTCTGGAGCAGACCGCAACTTGAGTAATGTTCGAACAAGGCAACTCTTTGTTAATGTTACTCTTGTAAGCCTAATAAGGTTTATCGCATGACCCATTTGGTTAAGGCTACTCTTTGACAATGTTGGTCTGCGATAAAACGTTAGACTGCGGTCTGTATTAGAAAAAACTAGACGTTTGGTTGAAATTGCGCCGTTAATTGAAAAGATAAGTTTTATGAAGAGAGGAGAAAGTTAGAGTTCTTAACCTTTAGAATAGGAAGAGTAATTTATCGATAATAATAACAACTTCATTGAATATAAAACACTGAGTTACATTTTGTATATCACAACTGGAAAAAAAAAACAGTATTTTATGCTTGCTACCGCCAGATATCGCTCGTCCGACTAATTAACAATGCCTATCGCGTCATAGGAATCTGAGCGTTAAGTGTAGCGTAGAATGAGGTCAAAATGCTATGTGTCAGTACAGACTGATTGTAAGCGGCGCATTAACTTTTTATGTGTCCATTTGCTTACTTATGCGATAATGCGATACACAAATTATTATAACACAAGCTAGGCTGAGCCTGTATTATACGTACGTATTAATTCCTTCCCAATGTCTTTTAGTAAATACAACGTTATAGGTATACTAATGAAAATTGATATATTTGATTTGGTTATTTCTGGCCTTAGTGTTGAGTAAATGGGGCCTATGTTAGTTTAAAATATGTATGTTCAAAGATTACTTCGCTAAGATTGGATACGCTTCTCAAAATTTAAGGCTATAAATGTCGTGGACAAAACGTTACATGTACAAGAGAAGGCTATGTATGCCACTACCCGCAAGTAATCTAATTTATATGTGTGAAGAGAGGGGTGTTAAAGGTCTGATTTTACTGAAACTGCTACCGCACCAGATTCTCTTGTGTACACACACACACACACACACACACACACACACACACACACACACACACACACACACACACACACACACACACACACACACACACACACACACACACACACACACACACACACACACACACACACACACACACACACACACACACACACACACACACTTACTTTAAAAATATATGAATATCATTATGTAATTTTTAGTATGTACACAATGAAGTACTTATTCAGCTTTTAGCTCTTAATACTTGAGCCGGTATGGTTTGAGCCTAATGACCTGAAACATGTGTATTCAATTGCCTAGGCCAGGCATCCGTCTCATCACACAATATGTCACAAGTTTTATTATAGCCTGTTAAATTTAATGTACCCTGTGAAGAGAAATAAAGACTCACGCACACGCACACACACACTCACACACAACACACAATCTGATGTTATATTGATTAAATTTGTATTTTTAAAGAAATCTGTAACAACAGAGCCAAGGCCAATAGGCCTACATATACTAATTGATGAAATCTAATGGATACGCTGTTGATTTCGAATAAATGAATAAATATTATATTAAACAAGTAATTGGAGGCTATGTATGTCTCTACGGAGCTATGTATGTTCCACAAGTAATTGAAGGCTATGTATGTCTCTACGGAGCTATGTATGTTCCACAAGTAATTGGAGGCTATGTATGTCTCTACGGAGCTATGTATGTTCCACAAGTAATTTGAGGCTATGTATGTCTCTACGGAGCTATGTATGTTCCACGAGTAATTGGAGGCTATGTAAGTCTCTACGGAGCTATGTATGTTCCACAAGTAATTGTAGTTTATTTATGTCCTTAAATAAGAAAAGACGCCCCTAAGAAGCTATGTATGTTTAATGATATTTGAGTCCTTGGATGCCAATACAGAACTATGTATTCCACTACTATACAAAATTGGTTACGGGAACTAAACTATGAGGATACAGAATCAATATTATCAGACGTAAAGTAAGCTAAGTTCATATACCCACATACACACCCGCGTCACTCTCACGCATACACACACACAAACGCCCACACACTCACACAAATGCGGAACCCAATAAATGCTAGCTTTCCTCGATCAACAGGTGGGACCTGGAGGCCTGAAATGCAGGGTCGCCCTAGATTAGGCTCCAGATTACACGCTAAATAATTTAATTTAATGATTCAGTGCTAATGAATTTTACCAATTATAATTTAACTATAATTCTTTATTTCAAATAATTGCATACATTAGATGGCATTCCTAAACTACTTGTCAGTTCGATAACAGGGATGTAGATGATGTTGTAGGTTATTAATTTAATCTTTATTTCACAAAGTAGGTAGACAATGTGTTCTGGAATGGATTATGTCGGCGGTGTAATTTTCTCTTGCACAAATAATGCCAACTGACGACATGATGACTACTCCGCCTAGTAAAGTCCAAAGAGCCCAAGACACAAGCAGCAGAGGGGACCATTGGTGGATGTCGATGCAGGCCAACAGCTCGTCGTAACCATGTGATGTTGTCCGTTGTCATCAGGGAAGTCTTGGTGGCTCGTAGTATAACTTTATTTATTTATTTTATATTCGACTGTACTTAAACCTATGTAAGTACATCTATGCTCGTAGATTGACACTATCAAGAACCCGGGGCGGTCGACTTGTTTTTGTTTTAATATTATTCTTTTTATTTTTGCATATAAGACATTCATTCACTACAGAGATACATGAAGAGAGAATTTAAAACTGGGCTGTGCCAGTATCAACTTGTTAAAATTAGTGAGTAGCATCGAAATGAATAGGTACTATTGAATTTCTAAATTTAGAACCTGCGTAGGTATATTTCATTTTAGTGCAAGATTTATGATAATTGGCATTTCTTAAGTAAGGATGTTGATCTCCAATGTATTCTTTTAAATGGGTACCTATACTTGAATGGTTCCCTAAGTGAAGCATGTTAGGTTTAGACTAGGCTTCGTCTACGCACGAGACGTGTGGTCCTCTTATGCGAGGCAAAAATTAACCTATGTATGTCGGCGGACGGTGCCTCCGTCGCATGGGCCGTCGTTGTGGTGCCGAGGGTCGTATAGATAGAATAAACAGTCTTTGTTGCACAAAAGACATTTCGGACATAACAAAGGACAGCTTAGGTAGTTTTGTCGCTTGTAGCGATCTGTACCAGATAACATTTAGGCAGAGGAAGGAAGTTTTTTAAAAGCCACGGGCAATCTAGTACAATATCATCCAATGTTACTATTAAGTACTTTATAAATGGGCAAGCCAATTGCATAGTTATACGAAGTAAAATAAACATAATCTATAGACATCATTAAAAAAAATCTATGGATATAGCATATTAAATTGATGTGGCATTCGTATTTACACTTAAACACACACGTATACAATACATTCGCATACATATAAGTACATACACTCTCCGGCGCAACGGGCACGATGGGCACAACACAAACCTACCTAACTGGGGGTGGAAAACTAAGGTTTGCCCCCCTATTGTTATTAATATAAAACCGGACCTTCCAGTTCATTTCACATAGATAGATTTAAAGTTATAAATTGTAATTGTTCCTGCGATACAGGCCTTGAGGCTAGTACAGCGACAGCTGACAATTTTTTTTAAGGATTTTGTTATATATTTGGTTTAGCTCATTTGAGTTGTATGCAGAACGATTTGTATTATTGGATAAACATTTTTATTTTTACACAACACATGTAGGTACACGTACGTAATTATTATTTATATTAATAAAAAAAGCGGTAACGTTCTAACTATAGAAATGTAGGGCACTAGGTACTCTAGTCCACTTATAGCAACTCGATATCTAAGTGTGGCGTATTGTTTACTTTCACATGCGTCAAAATATTTCATGAACTGTTCCCGCAATACGAGTATTAATTAATGGACTTGCCTCTAAGAGTAAGAATTTATTTATTTGCTAGAATGCGGTACATATTATTACAGATGATATGTATAATGGAGAACTAAACACATTCACTCTTCAGAGTTGTCAAATGAAATAAATTATTAGATTGGATACATAATTGAAATAAATTGTAACATGCCAAATTAAATTGATTATTAAATTGAGTATATACAAGTGAAATAAATTATTATACGTCAAGATAACTAAATTATTAGAACACCTCTTTGTACTACCGGAATAACATTTACCATATTTTCAAAATATCATTAAAATTGAATTAAACAAAGCAAGTCACACGTGTGGTATAAAACAAGGTTGAATAAGCCATATTCTAAGCATACCTATACTTTAAAAGAAAACTTACTAATTGTTATATCATTTGCGTTCATGGGTAACTTATTATATAATTTGACAGCCATTGACCGACTGTTCCTTGAACGCATAGCTGTTTTCATTAAAGGCATGATTAATTTAATTGAACGTATAGACGTCTATCTCTAGGAGTACGTGGAATGTCATACAGAGTCTTAAATAGCTCTGGGTGAGTTTTAACCTCGTACATATAAGCAAGGGACAGTGAGTACTTTCAATTGTTTGAACAAAGTCTAGTGAAATAAAACTGTCTGCTGGGTAACAAATAACTTTGGGGTTTGAGGTTTTCTAAGAGGAGGTGAAGGGAGATTTGGTTAATGGTGGACATGTAGGCAGTTAAAGGTTTGAAATTGGGAGGATCATTAACTTTCAGTAAAACACTTTAATGATTATGTTCCAACATTGGGACAATGTCACTGAATTTCATTGGGCTTGGGATAAGACCTGAATTTACGTATCTACTCATTAAATTGGTTATTAGTTATAGCTAATGTAGGGAAATGGTGTGAATAATTTATTTTAAGACCATCATGGGAGATCATCGGTCTTTACGAACTTTATTTCTTGAAGGGTGTATGTAGATAGGTAATCTATATGGGATGTCTACTACTTGTTTATGGATAAGCTTGTTAAAAAAAAAAGGTCACGCTATATCCCTGTGATCATTACAGTTACGAATTTTTCTAATACGATGAATTACAATTTGATCTTCCTGTCATAGTGAGTGACCTAAACCATTAATCTCAGTAAACCAAATCAAATTCTTTGTTTGTCAGAACAGGTTACAATAAAATAAACAAATAGTTATAGTTGGGTCTGCCTATAAAGGCGTACAAATATATTTGGTGTCGGAAAAATCTTCTGACCACCGAGAGATAAGACACAACACAAGGAAAAATATTGTTATTTATTTGTACCTACGTGTGAACGTACTTAGTTGCCACGGACGATTGCAGGGGTTGGTAAGTCTGAACGTCGTGGCCAGTTTTCAGTTGGACTTGACACAGTGGATTGGTCAGTTTTCAGTGCTGCACAGTGGCCTCTCCCAATGGTCACCACTTTGATCATACACCGTCAAATTTATTTTGTATCTTGCATCAAGGCTTTGACCATGAATTGTAAACAAAACTACCTTATTTATATCAAATATCATCACAAGGTTTCTTTTTGGTGCCAATGTGTATTCCTTATTCTCCTTGTAACACGTTAGTGGAGATGTTATTAGTAAAGTATTTGAATCTAGAGCAGCGTCTAGTAGCGGCTAGTTAGGCTTCTCTTTTTCTTTCGTACACTTATGTCTATCTTGTACATAGGCACAGTAAATAGTTAAGTGTGGTGTACCTAATATTAGGTTTTATTAATTTCAGTTTTATTTATATTTTATATATATAAATATATATACATCTAGCTGTTCTACTATTTATTTTAAGACATTTGTTCAATTGTTCTTGTCACATGTTAGTCTCAAATGGGCATACTTTGAAAACTGTGTTAATCAATTAGAATACCAGCACCGAATGTGATGATTTTATACTTGCCCGTTAATGATTAAAACTGATGTGGTATACATATATATTTTACCAGGAAATGCAAGGGGTTGTAATTTAACAGTAATTTGTTGTTATAAGTCAAACTGTTTTTGTGTTATTCATTTTGTTGTAATATCGGGTTCTCATTTTATTTATTGAGATGGCGCTTTAGCACTATTGGTTGAATCATATTAAGTGGTTGTTTCGATTGGCTGTCCTTGAATAAATAAATAATTATGTAGTGGTGCGTCGGGAGACGGCACGTTGTCGGATGGCCGAATGTGATGATTTTTAATATTTGTCTAATTATTGCCCTCATTATTTAGTATGTTTTGTAAGAATTAAGTGGCAACACTGGTTTGTCACATTGACAGTTGACAGCGCGCCTCTCTGGCGGCAAAATAGGCGGGGAAAAATGGAGGGGAAAGCTGTGCTGGGGGGACGGACGTTGCAAGCCGGCATTAGTGATGGGCCAACTCGGAAAAAACAAAACTCGAGTCAACTCGAGTTAAACTCCACGTAACTCGGGTTGAACTCGAGTTACGTAACTCGAGTTAACTGGATGGACAAGTAAATGTTTTTTTTTAGTTTTCTCTAAATTATTCAGTCAGCTTGGCATAAATACTTTAAAAAATTGGAACAGACAAATGATATTTTTATCAGTTTCAATTCTTATTTTTTATATTATTTATTTATAATGTATTGGGAGAGTTAAAGTTGTACCTACTAACTAAAGAAACAAAAAAAGTTATTGTTTGGAATAGAATCATTTATTTAAGAATTTTTGGCTCGAATTTTAATTAAAAATAATATTTACTTAGTTACTATGAATTAAACTTGCTTGCTTGTTTGTTATGAATATCAAACGAACGCAATGAACATAGTCTCACTCAAATGATCGGCAAACTTCGCTCCATGTTTCGAACTCGAGTTAGAGAGAATTCAACTCGAGTGGATTCGAGTTACTCCCAACTCGAGTTGACTCGAGTTAGGTACTCGAGTTAACCATCACTAGCCGGCATTCGATTAGCAGCATTGACCGAGGATAGACGTCGAGGGAAATCTATGTTCGACGGTAGTCTTATAGCTCAGGTAGTGATGTGATAAGTTGTGATACCTTTATACCATTCGACAGATTGAAGTTATTATACTCCTTTCTATGAACATACTTTTTAACTAATAAAATTTGGCTAATCCACAGAGCCATTCAGAGTGTGCCCGTCAAAGCTGAGCAAACGTGAATTAGAAGACCTGTACTTCACTGTGTTGGAGAATAACGTGGACTTGAAGAGAACCATCAACGGACAAGAGGACAAAATCAAGGCACTGTCCACAAAAGTGCAAAGGATGACTGTGGCACAGAGGATTGCCCCTGGGGGGAGGGATAATGAATGCTGTTCTAATGTCAAGGCTATGGTCAATGAGCAGAAGCAATCGTGAGAAATTTTTCTATTTACTAAATGGCCAAATGTATTAATAGAATGATGATATTTCATGTAAAAGATTTCCATTGTGTTTGTTATTATGGTTACTTGAGGGAATAAACAGGTCCATCAAGTCGGTCTGCTATTTTAAAGAATGCAATAAGATGTAATGAAGCATTTTTTTTTCTGTGTTTTTATCTGCAATCAGTTTTCTACTATAAGCAGATGAGTTCCTGGCTTTTTGTCAGGTATAGGGCTGCCTCCAGCGAGGGCAGGCCCTCTTATTGTGTAGTGCAACGGCACTACAAACGGAATGAAGCATGTATGCAGTGGGTGGCTGGTATCAGTAAAGTTATATAGGTAGGTACTGTGAAAGCTTAAAACAGTAAAACATTTGGTTTTTATACAGCATAGCAGATCTAAAGAAGGCAAATGAGCGGTTATCGGAGAGGGTCAGAGTACTGAACATGAGGTTGTGCTCCACAAAACAATTCCTTAAGCGGAGTCCGGCCTCTTCTATGTCTCGGTGCACGAAATGTTGCGCTCAGCCAACTTCTTTAAAGTAAGTTTTGATTATATATTGTAAAATATCATTTCAATTGTATGGTATGCAATAATATGCAGTTATGTAATACAAATAGAAAACATGGGCAACCAATGAAGTTTTATAGTATTGTAACTAAACTAGAAGCATCTTGAGACTGTCTAAAAACTCAGGTCCATTGCCAGAGTGACTTGGGCTTCCTTTTAAGCTCACCATCAGGCAAGAGGAAGCCACTATGCCGAGTCAATATAAAGAAATATGAACATCTAATGTTCATCATTACATGGGTCCATTAATGTCCTAATGTCTTAATTGAGTTGAATGCCTTGTGCCTATTTTATGTAAGTGAAACATTCAATTATCTGTTTAGTTGTGCCAGCAGAGTTCCTCCCAGAAACCCTGGGTTTAGGCATTTAGAATATTGTTTCCCGGCTGATTAATATACTTACTTGTTAATAGTAACATAATTATTTTTCCACAGAAATTCTTCTGTGAGTGTGTTGCATCCAAAGACTGACAACAACTCGAAGAGCCCAGGGGCATCTGGCCAACATCTTGATAAGTATGTTTTGAAAGTTTCCTATGTAATTTGGATTACCAATAATAGTCTGTCAATATAACAAATTTACATACATTTGTTCCTAATTGAGTACATATAGGGCCAAAACAGCATAGATAAACAAGGGGAAATAGGCTCCCGTCCCTAGGAAACATTTTGTTTGTAAATTGTATGTGTGATGTATTACATATCAGATAAAACCTTCCTCCTTTTTTTAAGTCGGTTAAAAAGTAATGTTTATTTTGGTTCTAAATCAGCCTTAGTTATTGAGCTTAGGCTCAATACGTTACGAATACGAGCCTCATACTACTTGTGCAAATAAAAATGAGCTCTAGAATCTAGCTTGTCATCACAGTTGTCAGTTTGTCTCTTAATATAACCTTACATATTTATTTTTTATTTGATTACAGGGATGGTGGGTTTTCGAATAGAACTGTTGAAACCGAAACTGAGCAGGCAGAAAAGTAAGTTCTTTAGACAATTATTTGAAATCTAGTATACTGTAGATACTGTTAATTGAAATGCCTTTATCATCTAGGGAGGACCCAGAAAAACTGTGCGACGAAAACAAATGCCGAAGTCAGATTGAGGAGTTGAAGCAGAAAATCGTCGATTTACAAGAAGTAAGATGAATAAACTAGTATTGCATGTTGCTATTTTCTTATGCCACACCAGCCGCAGAACCGATAACCGTTGGGGTAAACGAGTTCTGGAGTGGAAACCGCGTCACGGCAAACGTAGTGCTAGACGCCCTCAGGCCAGGTGGAGTGACGACTTGCGCAGGACGGCTGGCAAATACTGGATGCGAGAGGCCCGGACTGATCGAAGTGGCGAGCATTGGGAGAGGCCTATGTCCAGCAGTGGACTGATGTGGGCTGATGATGACGATAATTTTTTTATCGTAGAAATGCACTTGATCAAACATCTGTTGTCATAATAAGCATTTGTAGGAACAGACTTGTCCCTACGAAAAGTGGAAGTACTTCCGCCGAGCTAGGTGATCGTGCTCGGGGACCGCGGTCCGATGGACCATCTTGGTTTTTCGTATATATAGCGAGTCGTGATGAAAACTTCGTTTACGCGTTGTAGGATTCTGTACAATTTTTCCATTTTTTATTGCCATCTGTTGTTAGCTGGCGGAACTTGCATATTGTAGCGACGTGGAGGTTGTTGTAGCGGTGTGGAGATAGGTGTCGCTACGTGTCGCTACAGCACTCCCCTCCTAGATGGAAAGTCTCGTCTCAGCAGGTCAGCAGTCTGTTCAGCGTCGTGCCCGAGTAGACTCGAATCCGCGGTGAGTCGGGATGAGCGGTGTGCGTGCGTGTGCTTCGGAATCCTCAGTGAGGACGGATGAGAAGCGTCGGTGCCGGTGTGCTCGAATTCGCAGTGGGTCGGAATGAGCGATGTAGGCAGGAGCAGCTGCTGCCACGTCGAGGATGTGCCGCCGTTGATCCGGACGTAGGGCTGCGTAGCGTCGGTTGCACGGTGTGAGCTGCCGCTGAACCAGGGAGCGTCGAAAGCTGCGGTGGTTCACGAAGGCGCTGGTGATGAGGGCTGCTGAAGACTGCTGCTGAGGATGGAGAGGCTGGAGATGATGCGTCGTCGATGCAGGGCTCGCTAAGGTGGATGTCGTCGGTTTCCATCACGTCGGGCTCCATCTCGTTGCGTGTTCATCTTACGTCGGTGTAGATCACGTCGGGGTCACCAATTGTAGGAACAGACTTGTCCCTACGAAAAGTGGAAGTACTTCCGCCGAGCTAGGTGATCGTGCTCGGGGACCGCGGTCCGATGGACCATCATGGTTTTTCGTATATATAGCGAGTCGTGATGAAAACTTCGTTTACGCGTTGTAGGATTCTGTACAATTTTTCCATTTTTTATTGCCATCTGTTGTTAGCTGGCGGAACTTGCATATTGTAGCGACGTGGAGGTTGTTGTAGCGGTGTGGAGATAGGTGTCGCTACGTGTCGCTACACATTGAAACCTACGACACACTCACAACGAATGGCTTTGTTGTATGATGGTTGTAGCTCACAATTTGTGTCTTTTTCTATAATTATGGCATCGTATATTCGCGGTTGGGCGATGTAGGTTAGGCGTCAAAGGATTTAAGTCCAATGCAACAAGCGATCACCTTCACCTTCAACTGTCGCGACCTGCCGTGGACTTGTCCGCTTAAGTAAGATTCTTCATCATCAGCCTATAGCAGTCCACTGTTGGACATAGGCTCCTCCAATTGTTTGCCACTTTGTTTGATCTTGGACTGATGACTAGCTTTGCCCATTTTATAGCTCTCATAACTGTTTAGTTTGTTAGTGTATTGTGATTTTAAATACATTCCTCAGATTTGTGACTTAAACCTACCAGGAGCTGTCGAAGAGTCACGAGGATTACTCGACGCGCATCTCCCGTCTGGAGGAGGAGGTTGTCGAGCTGCGTGCCGAGAGGGAACGCTCCAAGACGCAGAGGGTCAGCAGCGAGCAGCAGCTGCGGCTGCAGCAGGAGCAGGCCGACCGCCTCGCCGCCAGGCTGCGCGCCGCCGAGGCGCACTACGGTACGTCAGCCCGGTCTACTGGCAGCAGCAGCGGCTTAGCAGCGGCAGCAGCTGCGGCTGCAGCAGAAGCAGGCCGACCGCCTCGCCGCCAGGCTGCGCGCCGCCGAGGCGCACTACGGTACGTCAGCCCGGTCTACTGGCAGCAGCAGCGGCTTAGCAGCGGCAGCAGCTGCGGCTGCAGCAGAAGCAGGCCGACCGCCTCGCCGCCAGGCTGCGCGCCGCCGAGGCGCACTACGGTACGTCAGCCCGGTCTACTGGCAGCAGCAGCGGCTTAGCAGCGGCAGCAGCTGCGGCTGCAGCAGAAGCAGGCCGACCGCCTCGCCGCCAGGCTGCGCGCCGCCGAGGCGCACTACGGTACGTCAGCCCGGTCTACTGGCAGCAGCAGCGGCTTAGCAGCGGCAGCAGCTGCGGCTGCAGCAGAAGCAGGCCGACCGCCTCGCCGCCAGGCTGCGCGCCGCCGAGGCGCACTACGGTACGTCAGCCCGGTCTACTGGCAGCAGCAGCGGCTTAGCAGCGGCAGCAGCTGCGGCTGCAGCAGGAGCAGGCCGACCGCCTCGCCGCCAGGCTGCGCGCCGCCGAGGCGCACTACGGTACGTCAGCCCGGTCTACTGGCAGCAGCAGCGGCTTAGCAGCGGCAGCAGCTGCGGCTGCAGCAGGAGCAGGCCGACCGCCTCGCCGCCAGGCTGCGCGCCGCCGAGGCGCACTACGGTACGTCAGCCCGGTCTACTGGCAGCAGCAGCGGCTCAGCAGCGGCAGCAGCTGCAGCTGCAGCAAGAGCAGACCGACGACTTAATTAATTTCCGACCCACGGGAAATGCCCTGACGCATACATCAGGGCCCTGGGTACGGGACACCTAGGTTATGTGGGGCTTACTCCTGTCCCGCGGAGAATACCCACTTAACACGACGTTGGTAATATTTGGGGTGTATGTGTGATTTATTGCCCCCCTTTACAACAAAGTTATCCAACGCCCCCCTACTTAAAAGTTGCGATGTCTCATTATAACAAACGTATTACAGGGATATAAGGGAGCGACCTATCATCTTTTCGCTCCAAGCCAACCTTATTTGCCCATGGTGCATCCTGCCGAATAACAAACGAGGCGCTGGCAACCGACTGGTGGCGGTATAACCATCACAATTGAAGGCGTAGCTAAATACCACAGACCGATGACGGGCAGCAGCGTCACCGGAGCGAGAGGCTACGCCCTGCGATCGCCGACCCGCCTGCCCAGCGTGGCGATTATGTGTATATCCTCCAGATGTTTGCCCTAAGTAGAGAACTCCTGGAGAGGCCCATGTCCAGCAGTGGACTTCAATAGGCTGATGATGATGATGATGATGATGATGATTACAGGTGAGCTATCGATGGAGCTGGCGATCGAGAAGCGGAAGGTGGCCGAGTTGGAGACGCGCGTCAAGGCGGTGGACATGTCGGTCGCGGTCGCCAAGACCATCGAGGAACATCTCGGCAGTATCGACGTAAGCACACACACACACACACACAGACCCCTCTTTCCTAGTAGGCACTTTGACGTAAGTGTTCAGCGCCGCGGTCGATATAGTCCTCCCCGCGATCAAACACAAAATCCCTAGTTCAAGAGAGGTAGGGCATAGCGAATCTTCGCTCGAATTGAGCTGCCCGTCCGGGGAAGGACCACCCTACAGAATACCGCAGCCAAATGACCTCCGGGTCGTGTTTCTGCTGGTGAGTAGGGTGACGGGCCGGCATGGCGGTGGCAACTGACCAGTTACTTGCCAGTTGTTGCATAACTAGGATAAATTGTTAAAAATAAGTAATGGTAGTTTCCACTTTTTGTTTTCTCATTCTCTTTGTTTCATTATAATTAAGTTTATATTCACAAATTTTAATCAACCAGTATAATGATCTTGCTGTGTACACCAACTTTAGATTACTGTCTAGATTCGTAAGTTGTTGGATATAATAATGATGTTGCTATTTTGATTGTAATCTGTGTGTGTACCTTTCATAAATAAATAAATAAATAAATAAGTTGTCACAGCGGCTTGGGCTTCTCTTTGTTTCTGTCATATCTAACAAAATAATTAACAGACTTAAAAAAAAGGAGGAGGTTCTCAATTCGACTAATTTTTTCGTTGTATAATGTTACCACATATCTCAGAATTGTAAACCGATTTGGAAAATTCTTTTTTTGTTTGAAGGGTGTACCTAGTCCACCACCATGGGACCACACATTGCCATTGCCCATTTTTTTTTTAAAATGCTGTTTGCTTAGAACGAATTCTTCTGTTTCAGCAAATAAAGAACGAGATAGAGAATCAAGGTCTACAAACGGCACGTACGGACGGCACGGAAAAGGCCGTATCGCCTTATTTCTCGCCAAGGGACAAGTCCTCATCCAGGGTAAGGGACCATTGATATGCGGCTAGGCATCCCGCATTCATAAATCTATCTATCTTCTATCTATAGACTTATAATAAATAATAATAAGATACATTTTTTTTGTAAATAAATACATATTATATGTACATAGAAAACACCCAGACCAATACAAACAGACATGTTCATGAACACAAATGTTTGTACTGATCTGTTCTGATGTTTGTACTAAATCTGTAGAGATGTCAATTCTGTACATGGAATATATTTTCAAAATAACTATCAGGGGGTGATTAGTGATCGATACTGATGCCAAAAATGCAATCAGTTAAATTTTTCTCTGTCTGTCTGTATGTTCGTTATAGAAACAAAAACTACTCAACGGATTTTAACAAAACTTACTACAAATTATTCTTCATACTCCTGGGCAGGTTATAGTATACTTTTCATCACGCTACAATCAATAAGAGCAGAGCAGTGAAGGGAAGTGTTGAGAAAACGGGAGAAATTTTTATGTGTATGTTTGAACGCTCATCACGCAAAAACTACTTAATGGAATTTAATGCGGTTTTCACCAATGCATTCTAGCTAGCTAGAGATCTATTAACTAAGTTGCTGTCTGGCATTTGAAACCGCATCATATGTGCTAAAGTGCATAATAAATGATTAATTACAATGCAGCGTCGACGATCAGTTTACTATCCTGCGATTATTAATCTCCTTACCTCCTAGACAAGCTCGGTGGCTCAATTGGTAGTGACCCCTGCCTTCTGAGCCTAGGGTCGTGAGTTCGATTCCCACCCGGGACAAACATTCGTATGATGAATACTTGTGTTTGTTCCGTGTCTGGGTGTTTATAATTTGTATTTAAGTATTTATTTGTGGTACCTTCGTTGTTCTGATACCCATAACACAAGTGCTTAAGCTACTTACTTTGGGATTAGAGCAATGTATGTGATGTTGTCTAATGTGATGTTGTCTTTGTAGCCTGCTTCGTTAACTATTTGCAGCTAGAAGTGCCTGGAGAAACGCCGGGACTGTCCTCTGACGCGACGGAACAGGCCGATGAAAATAAAGTGTCCAAAGTGTCCGACGATTCCGGCTTCGTCGCCGAAAGTCCCGATGCTGAGAAAAATAACAAGGTATTATGCGGAAATAGTAGTTATTTATCATCATCATCCAGAAACTGTAGACATCCACTGCTGGAGATTGGTCTCCATCAATGATATTTGTCATTTGAGGGGGTTAACCTTAGTTAGGAGATGTAAGGGAGCGACATATCAGCCTTTCGCTCCAAGCCATCCTCACCTGCCTGCGGTGCATCCTGCCGAACAATAAAAGGAAGGCTCTGGCAAACCGACTGGTGGCGTTAAAACCATCACGATAGAAGGCGTAGCTAAATAGCACAGGCCGATGACGGGAAGCAGCCTCACCGGAGCAAGACGCTACGCCCTGCGATCGCCAACCCGCCTGCCCAGCGTGGCGATTATGGGTATATCCTCCAGAAGTTTGCCCTAGGTGGCGAACAACTGGAGAGGCCTATGTCCAGCAGTGGACTGCAATAGGCTGATGATCATCTTCAATATCATCTGACTGACGTTCTTTGCTGGACATAGGCCTCCCTCAATGATAATTGTCAGGGGATTCACCTTAGTCCCCATGCTTGGAAGGCGGGTTGATTACCCCATCATCATCAGTCTATTGCAGTCCACCGCTGGAAATAGGCCTCTCCAGTTGTCCGTCACTTAGGGCAAACGTCTGTAGGATATACCAATAATCACCACGCTGGGCAGGCGGGTTGGCGATCACAAGACGTAGCTTCTCGCTCCGGTGACGCTGCTGCCCGTCATCGGTCTGTGGTATTTAGCTACGCCTTCAATTTATTGTGTGGTTATACCGACACCAAACGGTCGCCAGCGCCTCGTTTGTTGTTCGGCAGGATGCACCACGGGCAGGTGAGGTTGGCTTGGAGCGTTATGATGATAGGCCGCTCCCTTACATCTCCGTTGTCATGGGGGAGGCCTATGTCCAGCAGTGGACGTCTGCGGGCTCATGATGATAATTTTGTTCCATAGTGAATAAGGCAAATAGTATTTATGTTTATCTGTTTGTGTAGGTTCTAAAAAACCTAAATGAGGAGCTCGGCAACAGGATTACCTTCCTTCAAGAACAATTAAACATGTTGAAGCTATCTGCTGTAAGTAGATGATTTTACATTATTATTTTACTACTTTAACGAATTGTGATGGAACGTAGTTTAAATATACAGGATTTTTTTAATCACTTGGTATCGTTAACTGAATCCATTTCCGTAAAAAAAATGTTGATCATATTTTTACAACAAATTCATTCGGCTGCGCAATTTTAAAACCCAGTAAGGGACATTTTTTGAAAAAATCGGGTTTTTGCTGAGTGCTGTTTATAATGTGATTACGCACGAATTTGCATATTCAGATTCTTAATTTTAGGTTTAGAAACGAAAATACCTACCTAGCATGTCCACTGATCTGGTTTTCAGTGACCAAAACCGGCTGTAAAAACCATTTCAAAACCTAGCAAGGCACAACGGCAACTTTAAAACCTAGTAAGGGACTGTCCCTTGCTAGGTTTTGAAATTGTCATTGTGCCTTACTATGTTTTGAAATTGTCAATTCAAACTGAATTAGGCGCCTACGTTTTAGTAACTCATAGATAGCGAGCGTGTGCGCTGCATTGTGTGGTTCAACTTAAATTACTGCTGATTATAATGTCTCGAAGACAATTTTATAGATCGAGATTAATTTTTAGTGCCCTAAAGAACAATAATATGCTTCGATAAGTACAAAAAAGCTTTGATCTAACATTGTGTTGATGAAATCAAATTTTTCCTTACCAGAAAACATGAAACGTTTGACCTAATACCTTTATTAGGTAACTAGCTGTGCCGGCGGCGTGGATATTGGGTTTCAAATTTTAAATTAGACTTCTAGCAATACATTGATCAAAACCGCATTTAGTTCCATGCATTAGTTTTCGCGTGATGCGCGATCAAACATGCAGATAAAAATTTCTCCCGTTTCCCACACACTTCTCGTCACTGCTCGGTTCCTATTGATTGTAGCGTAATGAAAAGTATACTATAACCTGCCCAGGAGTATGAAGAATATTCGTACCAAGTTTCGTTAAAATCCGTTCAGTAGTTTTTTTTCTATAACGAACATACCGACAGACAAAAATTTTACTGATTGCATTTTTGGCTTCAGTATCGATCACTGATCACCCCCTGATAGTTATTTTGAAAAAATATTTCATTTACAGAATAGACCTCTCTACAGATTTATTATAAGTATAAATTTAAATGTTTCATGTTTGTTGAGATATCCTATAATACGAGTATCTCTGTATCTCATTTAAATTATGTTTTTCCGTTAATTAACTTGTATTTAAAATCTTTTTGCTGACTTACTAGGTTTATAACTTGTCATATTGAAAATTTGTAGCTCATCAAAACCAGAACAAAACCTAGCAAGTGCCTTTACTAGGTTTTAAAATGGTTTTTTGGTCATCATTTACTCGTAAAAAACAAATAAATCATTAGTAAGTGCTTTCTAACGTGTACTATTAAGTAATAATGCTGGATATTATATTTATTTGAAAGCCAAGGATATGCCACACATTTCAAGCTAACTATCGTCAACGTAAGTTGCATAGTTTAGTTACGGCACGCTCTCAAAGTAGCGGAGACGTTTTTTCGCTCTCCTGAACATTTTGTGTCATGTCCCTTACTAGGTTTTAAAATTGTGCACCCGCATTGTCCTTAAGTCCTAACCAATTATTTTAAACTAGCTGTGCCATAGAAGATATATAGGATAGATCTTCAGACTTCGGAATTTAGGCACCATTTTATGGAAGTCCGTTATTTTTAAAACCCGATATCCGCTGGCACAGCTAGTACTCAATATTTTAGTACTGATTTTAATACTTGAAGAAATAATACATATGCAGTGATTTTCTGTCGTACATATAGTAAATACTTCTTTTTTTTATAGTAGCTCGACATAATGGCTTCCCTACGCCTGATGGAAAGCGAAAGAGAAGCCCAAGTCGCCGTGACAACAGGCAAGGAACTGGTCAGTTACCTGTCAGTCAGCTCCGGAAACCCTACTCACCGACAGGAACATGACCCAGAGGTCATTTGGCTGCGGTATTCTATAGGGTAGAGGTCCTTCCCCAGACGAACAGCTCGATTCGAGCAAAGATTCACTATGCCCTACCTCTCTTAAACTTACTTCTTTATGCTGGATTCAATTAATGTTGTCTTAAAATTTGACATTCGCATTCCTTAATTACACCAGAATAAGGTTCAAATTACTGTGCGCTATATCCCCTGGCTTGGAGTTACCGATGCCTGTATGTCGTCGCATTCCAGAGTCGGTCTGGAGAGATGAAGAGGGAGCCGAGCAGAGCGTTACGCTACGAGTCCCCTCCCAGCAGCCCGTGTCCGCCCCAGGACAACGACACAGAGAGCACACCGCGAGCGACCCCGTACGATAGACCTACTGTGGAGGTTTGTTGGGTACATTGACCATTGTTGAAGATATTTAATTAGTTAGCGACTCGGTAATGGAACAGGGAGAAAGGTTACACTCCATCCCTCCCCGGATGTAAGGGACGACCTATCGCTCCAAGCCTATCATCTTTTCGCTCCCACACGCCCGTGAGAACACGGGACACAAAAGGGACATAATGATTCATTAATATATTTATTACGTCATATATATTTTATTTTATTAAGTACATGACTTTTAAACTTCGTCACGTATTTTTGAACAACAACTTAATGTTTGTTTATTTATTTAGTTTGCTGTGAGCAGGGGAGAGAGGTCCTGATTGTGATATTTTTAGGTAGTTACAATGGAACTGAAAAATAAGCCTTGTGTAGGTAGTCAAGGAAGGGATGCAAGGGAGCGCCTTTTATCATTTCGTTCCAAGCCAACCTCACCTGCCCGTGGTGCATCCTGCCGAATAACAAACGAGGCGCTGGCAACCGACTGGTGGCGGTATAACCATCACAATATCACAATAGAAAGCACAGCTAAATACCACCGACCAATGACGGGCAGCAGCGTTACCGGAGCGAGAAGCTACGCCTTGCGATCGCCAACCCGCCTGCCCAGCGTGGCGATAATGGATATAGTCTCCAGATGTTTGACTATAGTGCCGAACAACTGGAGAGGCCTATGTCCAGCAGTGGACTTTGATAGGCTGATGTATGGATTTCAAGTCATATGGTTGGTGAATAGTGGCACAGCTCTTCTCCGCTCCGCCTCAGTAGAACGCAACCTAATTATATAATATAGAAAAAAAAAACCAATCCAATTAGTTGTTCAACACATCTCAATACATCTCACTCCACTTCAGTAGAAAAATATAATAATAATAAATATCACACAACATCACATACATTGCTCCGATCCCAAAGTAAGTAGTTTAAGCACTTGTGTTATGGGTATCAGTACAACGAAGGTACCACAAATAAATACTTAAATACAAATATAAACACCCAGACACGGAACAAACACAAACGTTTATCACACGAATGTCTGTCCCGAGTGGGAATCGAACCCACGACTCTTGGTTCAGAAGGCAGGGGTCACTACCAATGGAGCCACCGAGCCTGTCGAAGAAATATCATTAGTTTATTTTTGTTATCTCCTCGTAGCTCCACTTTTGAAACGCATCCTTAGTTGATCAGATGATTGATGTGAATTGATGTTACATAATTAAATAAGTCCACTTACAATTACAGATGACGCCGATCATCAAGTCGAAAGGTTACTTGATAGTCAGACCGGATGCGGACGAAAGAAAGTCCTCTAAGTTTAGCGCGGTAGAGCGTAAGGGCCTAAGTTCCTCGTTGCCATTCGGCCCGGAGGACAGCAAAGTTTCGCGCAAAGTCAGCATAAATACAAGCTACAGACACGTGCTTCCGGCTGAGGAGTAAGTACCAAACAATGTCACATCTATATCTTCTGGTGTCACTGAAAACCAGCGTCGGGGCGCGCCCGCGCCGCGGCTTATGCTGAGTGACAGCCATTTTGGATGCATAATATTGTTTTAGTTAAGTTTGTTTTTAGGGTTCCGTAGCCAAAATGGCAAAAACGGAACCCTTATAGTTTCGTCATGTCCGTCTGTCCGTCTGTCCGTCTGTCCGTCTGTCACAGCCGATTTACTCGGAAACTATAAGTACTACAGTGATGAAATTTGATGGGAATATGTGTTGTATGAACCGCTACAAAATTATGACACTAAATAGTAAAAAAAAGAATTGGGGGTGGGGCCCCCCATACATGTAACTGAGGGATGAAAATTTTTTTTTCGATGTACATACCCGTGTGGGGTATCAATGGAAAGGTCTTTTAAAATGATATAAAGTTTTCTAAAAAACATTTTTCTTAAAGTGAACGGTTTTTGAGATATCAGCTCTCAAAGTCGTAAAAAGTATGTCCCCCCCCCTCTATTTTTATAACTACGGGGTATAAAATTCTAAAAAAAATAGAGGTGATGCATGCTAATTAACTCTTTCAACGATTTTTGGTTTGATCAAAGTATCTCTTATAGTTTTTGAGATAGGTTGATTTAACTGTAATTTTGGTTAAGTTTATTATATTTGCTGCTACGGAACCCTTTGTGCGCGAGCCCGACTCGCACTTGGCCGGTTTTTTTTAAGTATTCATAAGTTTTATGTTCCAAATAAAAATTATTTCATTTCATTTCATTTCATTCATTATCTATGCTTATAATAAATCTGTAGAGAAGTCAATTCTGTATTTGAAATATATTTTCAAAATAACTATCAGGGGGTGATTAGTGATCGATACTGATGCCAAAAATGCAATCTATCTATACTTATAATAAATCTGTAGAGAAGTCAATTCTGTATTTGAAATATATTTTCAAACTATCAGGGGGTGATTAGTGATCGATACTGATGCCGAAAATGCAATCAGTAAAATTTTTGTCTGTCTGTCTGTATGTTCGTCATAGAAAAAAAAATTGCTGGACGGATTTTAAAGAAACTTGGTACGATTATTCTTCATACTCCTGGGCAGGTCATAGTATGCTTTTCAATCACGCTACAATCAATAGGAGCAGAGAAGTGACGGGAAGTGTTGGGAAAACGATGTTGATAGCGCATCACGCGAAATCTACTGCATGGAATTAAATGCGGTTTTCAGCAATGCATTGCTAGAGGTCTAACTTAAATTTTAGGTACTATTTTATGGAAGTCCGTTATTTTTGAAACCCGATTTCCAGGCGTGCGACGCCGCCGGCACAGCTAGTATAGAATAAAAACCGGCCAAATGCGAATCGGACTCGCGCACGAAGGGTTTCGTACCATTGACTAGATTTCAAGCGTTTGCCTGAAATGCGAAGCCGGGGCGGGTCGCTATTAATTAGTGTAAAGTAAAAATAGCCCTGAGTATTTTGTGAATATTTAATTATTTATTTACCTCCTATTTGTATTATTTTCCATCACCGCTCGTATAAATCATATTATTTTGCCAAACAGCTCCAAATATGTGAAGGAGACCAAAGAAGCGTTCCTAAAGGCTCAGAGTTCGCAACCCTTGCAATACAACTCAGATTTGGAGCCGAAATCATCGGCGGATGTATCAACGCGGAGACCGAGCAAAGACGACGCACACAACAGCATGCAGATACCCGGACCGCTGCCCGTAGATGATGTGAAAATAAGGTAAGAATATTTACAAACAATACTTATCTATGAAAACTAACAACACAATGCAAAGTGTTTTTCATTTTATAATAGCGCAGTAATTACTCGTTTATTCTTATCTTAGGGACCCACCCAAAATCTACCTGCGACCCACACTTAGGGAAATACTGTTCTATTCTATTCTTGTCAGCGGAATGAAACCAGTCGAGAGCTCCCGCAAGAGACATCGCAACAAAAACGACGAGAGCATACCGAACAGCTCCAAGAAGGACAGCAAGGACAGCAACGACTCCAACATGAGCCACGTCAAGGAGGTGGTCAGCCTGGACCTTGATGATGGAGGCTTCGACGCGCAGCCGTCGCAGGAGCAGCCGCTGGAGAGGTCCTTCAGCAAGACCTTGCCGGTGGACGGGCCCTACCCGCGGAAAAATCTGCTGCTCGGCGAGAGCAGTGTGCAGATAGCGATGAGCAAGCGACTGCTGGACGAGGAAGCGGAGAAGGATGAGGAGAATGGAGGGCTGGAGACTGGGGTAAGTTTGCGCTGATATTCCTGGTTTGTCTAGGTCTGGAAGGGAGAACCTGAAGGTTGAAAGATAGCTATAAGACTTTGACGACACAGGCTTCGATGCTGAAGCAACCTCTGGAGCCCTACCCAAAGAACAATCTGCTGCTGGGCGAGAGCAGATTGTTCCTCGCGTGCAAACGACTGCTGAATAATAATAATAATAATAAATAACCAAGACAAGCCACGCTGGGCCACACAGCGCCACCTAGCCCCAAACTAAGCCGAAGCTTGTACTATGGGTACTAGACAACTGATAAACTTACTTAGATACATTTTTTTTTGTAAATAAATACATATTATACATAGAAAACACCCAGACCAATACAAACAGACATGTTCATGAACAGAAATGTTTGTACTGTGCGGGAATCGAACCCACGACCCTTGGCTCAGAGGCAGAGGTCACTACCAAATGAGCCACCGAGCCTGTCAAATGAATGAGGTGAAGAAAGATGAAAAGAATAGAAAACTGGAGATTGGGGTATGTTTGCGTTAAAATTCGTGTTCGGAGTTTGTCAAGGTTGGTTTGTAAGAGAGAGACCTATCAACTTCTCACTCCCAGCCACCATCGCCTACCCCTGATGCATCTGCCGAATAACACCGCAGCTCTGGCAACTGCCAGATGAGGCCGATGACGGGCAGCGTCGTCACCGGAGCGATTAGCTGAGCCCGCTATCGCCATACCGCCTGTTCAGCGTGGCGATTCAGTAAATTTTGCCCAACTTGGCGAATAGCTGGCCTATGTCCAGCCTGGTGATTATGATGATGTGATGATGATTTGAGACAGATTGTACTTCATTAACGTCATAATGTGTTGTCCAGTTATGTTTGTGTTTTGTGCAGTAATGAATATCATTGTATCTAAAGATTAGCTCCCACTTCCAGATGTCGACGTCCCGCTCAACGAAGCTGGCGGACAAGGAGGGCGACCTGATCAAGGTGGCCGGGCCGAGCCTCATCGACAAGTCCATGGAGGATCAGATGTCGTACTTCGTGCCCACCGCCATGCGCTCCGACGCCGCGCAGGACAACGGCGACCAGATTGGTGAGACACATAATTACGAGTGTACCAGTATGTGCAGGATTTGCGAGTGACTCTGTGCACAATAGGCTTGTTGCTTTGCCTGTTTAAAAATAAAAGACACGTATTTTTTAAATTTGTACTAACAAAATTGTAAGTTCACCAGATTGTAAAATGGAAATAAAGTTGTATTATCATTAATGTTATAGCTCGTTTAAATTACGCGTGTTGTCACGCGGTTTGGCATTTTTACGGTGCGGAGTGACGTAAAAGACTCCCACTCCTAACTTTTGATGCTTTGTATCTTTACTATTTTTTATTTGAATGAAAAAAGGAAAAATACGTGTCCAATACATTTTTATGATCTAAAATACGGACTAAATATAATGTAGTTATTTTGACCCCCAAAATATCCCTATTGTTTTATTTGCTTACCCATGTACAATAGGCTTAATCGCATGCGCTCGTCTCCTTCACGGAAGCTTTCGCTTATTTCTTAATCGTCATGGGTTTGCGCTTATCAGTACATGTTTCGGCTTAGTTTGGTGCTAGAGGGCGCTGTGTGGCCCAGCGTGGCATGTCTCGGGTTATTTATTTATTTATAATATACAAAGCTTGGTCACTCACTCACTCGCACGCTCGCTCGCTCGCACGTAGAGCTGTGCGGCCGCTTCGCCCGCGTGTGCACGTGCGCGGGCGCGCGGCGGCGCGACGTGGCCGTGTTCCGCACGTGCAGCGGCACGCTGCGCTTCCGCACCACGCCGCCGCTGCCCGCGCCGCTCAAGATGTGCCCCTGCGCACCTGCCAGCATCCCGCCAATGGACGACGAGGCCGAAGACGCCGTCCGTTGCGACAAAGGTACCGATATTTTTTACCTCAGGAATGCCTTGACGCACACATCAAGGCACTAGAATCCAGTCTTCAATCTATCTATCTAGTGACTAGACTTACCGGCAGAAACACGACCGGGGGTCATTTGGCTGCGGTATTCTATAGGGCGGGGGTCCTTCTCCGGACGGGCGGCGGAAAGTAGTAAACACATGAAAACGTTTCCGATACATATTCCTTATTGAAAGAAAGAAAGATTTTTTTTTATTAGGTACCATAAATGACAGCTATGATCATCTGTCAAACATCTGTCACATTAATAATTCTTTAATGCACAAAATACATGATTATGTAAGTACATACAAAAAAAAAATGAGTTTGTGCGTTTATAGAGTGCAGCAGTAGAAAAAACAGGGGTTCCCAAAGTAGGCAGTGCCTGTAGCTTGTGGTAAACCTATAGATTTCAGTTAAACTACTTTATGCTGAGCATTTTTTTAAATTTAGTTTAATTAACTTAGCTATCCATCACTAATGTATAAACTTTTACGGGTAGGTACTTAACAATATATTCATAAAAATCCTAACATCACTTTATCAAGTTTTCCGTGCTTAAATAACCCCGCCTTGCCTTGGCAACAGTGCATAGTTTTATATCAACACACGTTCCCTGCTCTGATAGATACACAAACGGACGCAGGCGCACCCCAGGACGGGCCGCGCAACAGATCGGCGACGTACAGCAAGGAGGACGCCAAGACTTACTCGGTGCCGCCGGCCTCGCCCGACAACACCGACTGCGAGATATCCACGCTCACCGACCTGCCCTCCGAGAAAGAGGGTATGTTGTATCACTGATTTGTCGACTATGTCATCATCATCATCATTGTCATCATCATCAACCTCAAAACTTCTGAATATACGCCTCCCCAAAAACAGTAATTGGGATGTGGGGTGACATCCACAGGAAAGCTTTAAATACCGTTAGATTATGATCTATCTAGCGAGATTGTAAACTGTCGAAATATTGTGAACTGTAAAATAATGCTTACATTTTAACTGTTATTCGGTCGGTAGACTGTTATCGATCGATGTGAAATTCATAAATTAAAATGTCAAATGTCACGCGACTGCATCGCTACAAGAAGTCGCCGTGGGCGAGGGCCCTTAGATATTATATCCAGAATATTATATATTGTGTACAGAATGTTGGTACTTGAAAAGGTGAAATAGTGATGGTTTATTCCTGGACTTCAAACAGTTTGTATCGAATAAGCGTGTTTTGTCCCCGCGCCCGCGCATCTCGCCAGTCGCGCAAAGTATATGATCGGTTGTCTAGTACCCATAATAAGCTTCGGCTTAGTTTGGGACTAAATGGCGCTCTGTGGCCCAACCTAGCATATTTTGCATTATTTATTATTGTTAGTCAAAGTCAAAATAATCTTTATTTGTATAGGTTTTTATGAAAAACACTTACAAATCGTCGAAGCTACCACCGGTTATATTTTTATATTTTTATTTGCGGTTATACGATTACATACATACGTCACATAGTAAGATTGGGCCCATAGGATTCAATTCATGCTCAATCTCGGCAGGGCACGGCTCCGCATTGGTCATCGGCCAACCGATCCGAATGACCACAGCCGGCGATAGGACCTGTTTCAATATACAGATTGCGTTTGTCCTACAGTGATATCTCGCAAATTGAGGGTACGTGTACAGGGAATTTGTTTAACTATATTATTAACCTACCAATTTGTTTTGGATATTTGTATATTATTAATCCAACTTGTCGCACGTTCGTTGGCAGAAATGTAGCTCCTTGAACGTCGGCTCCCCAAGTCTTTTTACAAGGCTTAAAAGTAGTATGTGTGTGTACTGTAGCTGAATATCGTAATTTTAGAATTCTGTGGTAGGTAATTCCAAACTAAAGGTATATGTTCCACAGGTGGTTCTCCCCGCGCCCTGTCTCCCGGGGAGGAGAAGCCGACATCCACCTTCACCGAGACCTACTCGGCGCCCACCAACACTGAGTACGGCACTCTGAGCGAGGGCGAGTTGCCTGGAGTCGGAGGAGGTAAACTTGAAAATATTTATACTCTTCTTCAATTATTGTCTATCCTACGGAGCAAAGACCTTTAAAAAAAGTTGAAATGCACTTGGGCGTGAAGTACAGTACCACGCACAGTACTGTCTGTTTCACAATACAAATGTACATCACTTGAGAAATGAGTTACGTCCCCCGCACACCCTTCATACCACCTGAAGTTGACTCGCGAAACTCAAAGCAAAATGCCGAACATGCGGTATCTATTGGGGGTAATCTGTGGTTAACAGTAACCTCGCCAGACAGCACCACGGTGCCGATCCGGTAAGCTGTGTAGTTTATAGTAGCTCGTCCGTACACAGGGAACTACAAGAGCAGAGTAATAGGCCACGCCCACTTATGATGTTGAAGTGATGACGTAGAGACCCCGTTCACAGTTTACAGTTGTCTTTTTTTATGATAGAGGGGGCAATCGGGCCTGAAAGTCACCTGATGGTAAAGTGATGGTGAAGTTGTATAGGCTTCTAATTTTTCCTTGATTTTTGTATGGTATCCTTGCTGATCCACTCCTTCCTAGCTTCTTGTTTTCGTTCGTCAGTCCTTCTCGCGTGATAATCTAAAGGTTTTTTATAATAGCTTTTTGCGCGTATTTCGTTGACCCAATTGGTCGTTTACTCAGAACAAATCGGCAATCAAGCAATAAGTTAGCAAGAGTTATGTTATATTGTTTAAGTGTTATATTTTTATGAAAATATTATTATTAATGTTTTAATTTTCAGGGCGAAAACTATCCGTTGGTGAAGCAAAAGTAAATTTTCAAGAAAAATTAAGGTACACTGAACACTTCGTTTTATTTTTTAGATAAAGATTACTTTGAATAATGTTAAAGCTTTATAAGCTTAAATTAAAAAAGAGGGGTGTTAATAGATTAACCTGTTACACAAACAAGTCAAACTTATAACACCCCTCTTTTTGCATTGTATGTACCGACCGTGTTTTTAAATATGTTTTTTTTGTGATCAACCGCTTATAATCTCGAGCAATTGTGCCTGCTTCGAGCGGTTAGTTATCAATGGCAACTTCAAGCTGTTGACTACAAACTCGAGCTTTTTCTTTTCTTTCTTTTTTTAAACACATACATTGCTCTAATCTCAAAGTAAGTAGCTTAAGTACTTGTGTTATGGGTATCAGAACAACGAAGGTACCACAAATAAATATTTAAATACAAATTATAAACACCCAGACATGAGACACGGAACAAACACAAGTATTCATCACACGAATGTTTATCCCGGGTGGGAATCGACCCTTGGCTCAGAAGGCAGGGGTCACTACCAATAGAGCCACCGAGCCAATCAAATGCTGTTGTCCATGTACGGTTACTCTGTGTGCAGGAGGGGCGACAGCTCGCCAGCTACTGTGCGCATGGAGGAGGCTTTAGCCGCCATCGGCGAGGAGCTGGCGCTGTGCCGCGACCTGCTGCAGGCCAGGCCCGCGCGTACAGCTGCGCCCGCGCACCAGGTGCCTAGCCACCGGCCCGCGCGCCGACCACTCACCCGGTGATCTGCGAAACGATACCTCATCATCATCAGCCTATCGCAGTCCACTGCTGGACATAGGCCTCTCCAGTTGTTCGCCACTAATGCCCCGGACTCACGTTTCATCTGTGACTTGTGTGGCAAAAGCTGTCGTGCAGCCATCGGACTGTTTAATCACAAAAGAAAATGCAGCACGCTACATCAAACCTAAATAAGGCACTGCAACAACAATCATCTGATAATATGCTGTGGCCAATTATTACTTCAAACATCTAGACTTTACTCATAATCGCCACGCTGTGCGCTGGGCAGGCGGGTTGGGTATCGCAGGGCGTAGCTCCTCGCCCCGGCGACGCTGCTGCCCGTCATCGGCCTGTGGTATTTAGCTACACCTTCAATTGTGTTTGGTTATACCGCCACCGTATACGTTTATATGTAATTTAGTGGTAATATTGTAGTAGATAGTAGTTTAAGCGAGTAGTGGTATACTTGTGCGATTTTATGTAATACCTCAATTAAATTCTTAAAATAATATTTAAAATAATGTTGTTCAAGCTCATAATACCTATTATATTTTTAGACAAATTATTTAAGATATAAATTGATATAGAACAAAAGTCGAGATTAAAATTCTACCATTTTCTTTAAAAAAAAATTCATGTAAGTAAATAAATAAAATTCTATAGTTCAGTACAGATCATATCAATATTCGTTATTTATTACGTACCAAATATGTGTGTTAGCCCTAAGTGGTATTCAATACGACGCGAGTCAGTATACGTTAAAAATTATTATTTCAAATTGATCATTACAAATGATTGCATTCCTACGTGCATATACATACATGCATGAACGGATAATTATAACTCTTTATTCTTGTCAATATAACGTACAAAGAAAATTACTAATATAGAAGTAGTATAGAACTTTTGAAACTGAAATATAGAAGTAAGATATATTAAATGTAATAAAATAATGAAGCGAAAGAAAAATTCAATTTCTATAAAATGCGTTTATGTTGTAAAATTAATAATGGAATCTAACCGTGTTTACTGGGTCACAGTTTTATTTGAAGTAGAACGTCAAACAAAGTATATTTTTCATTAAATATGTTGACTAAAAAGTTTCTACAATAGTTTATTTTTGTTAAAGATTCTGTGGCTATTTTTTTTATTTGTCTTCCATAAGAATAGGAATATTAAATTATGTTAATTCAACGTATTTTTCGTTACGGTACAATTATGGCATAATTATGTTAAAAGACCTTGGAAATATAACTTCTTGTGCTTGTTTGTTAACGTTTAAGTGTATCGTTTTGTTGTTTTAAAATTCTAGTCAACAGTGTATGACGTAAACGATTATTTTTAAAGTTCAGTCATTATAGATTTTGACCCGTGAATATTCAGTTCTTGGGGTTGTATGGCTCAGTGACCACCCCGGGAGACCTACGAAAAAAATCCAAGAACTGATTATTTTCGGGTAGGGTCGGTTTTTTGGATATAGTAACTGGACTATTAGTACAAAATCTAGATTTACTTGTAGTTTTTCCTCTAATTACTACTGGGAATTAAATAATATGGTGATGGTGGACTTATAGTATTAATATATACAATTTATGAGCATACGCATGATAAAGTCTGTTTCGTTACGTACCTGCTCTGTATTTTTGCATAGTAAGAAATAAATGTTATTTTGTAATTTGTGTTTCATTAATATATTGTCAGTAGTACAACAAAGGTAGATGATTCAATTCTTGAACGTAGTTAGAAGTATTTACTCGTAGATAGATAGATATTCTTTATTGCGCACCATACAATTGACTTAAATCTAGGTATAACAGACACTCGTTGCACAATTTAGGCGGCCTTATCGCTATAAGCGATCTCTTCCAAACAACCTTAGGGTAGAGGATACTTGAAATATAAAGGGGGTGAGTGGGCTACATACAAAACTGGAATTGAGGCTAAACGATATATATAAATACATAAATAATAATATATACATAATTAATAATATATACATAAATAATAATATATACATAACTAATATACCTACTATATGGAACTCGTAGTTAACTAACTCTAATTATCTATGTAGAAAATTATAATTTTGGAAGTTTCGTTTCTGACTCTCATCATCAGCCTATTGCAGTCCACTGCTGAACATAGACCTCTCCAGTTGTTCGCACTTTGGGCCAACATCTGGAGGATATACCCATAATCGCCATGCTGGGCAGGCGGGTTGGCGATCGCAGGGCGTAGCTTCTCGCTCCGGTGACGCTGCTGCCCGTCATCGGTCTGTGGTATTTAGCTGTGCACCTTTAATTGTGATGGTTATACCGCCACCAGTCGGTTGCCAGCGCCTCGTTAGTTATTCGGCAGGATGCACCACGGGCAGGTGAGGTTGGCTTGGAGCGAAAACATGATGGGTCGCTCCCTTACATCCCTCGGTCGTTTCTGACCCTGGGACTCTTCAAAACATGTTCCTGAAAACTCGGTTTATAAAGGTCGGTAAATCAATTGGTGTTCATCATCATCATCACCAGCCTATTGCAGTCCAGTGCTGGACATAGGCCTCTCCAGTTGCTCTCCACTCAGGGCAAACATCTGGAGGATATGCCCATAATCGCCACGCTGGGCAGGCGGGTTGGCGATCGCAGGACGCAGCTTCTCGCTCCGATGACGCTGCTGCCCGTCATCGTCCTGTGGTATTTAGCTACGCCTTCAATTATGATGGTTATACCGCCATCAGTCGGTTGCCAGGGCTTCATTTGATGTTCGGCAGGATGCACCACGGGCAGGTGAGGTTGGTTTGGAGCGAAAAGATGATGGGTCGCTCCCTTATACATCCCTCGGGCGTTTCTGACTCTGGGACTCTTCAAAACATGTTCCTAAAAACTCGTGTTATAAGGGTCGGGAACTCAGTTGGTATTACGTGTGGTCTATGGGATCCGGTCCTTTGACGATTAAAACATCTATAGGATATCTTTGTAGGTCACAGGTAGATATAGGAAGGAGGTGAAGGTGAAGTAGGAGGGCTGTTGTTGTTGATGAAACCTTAATTTAATCGAATCACTACATAACTCAATCTTGAACAAAATGTTAGATGCGCCCTTTTCCCGTATGACGGCAGTATGTAGGGGGCAGCGCAGGATCGGGCAAAGTAGCGAATAATTGGGAGGTTTATGTCCAGCGGGGGATTGCAAGAGGCTGATGATGATGATGGTGAAAAAATAAAATTAATAAATAGGTATTTCTGCAAATAGATTCACTAGTACATAATACTGAATAGTTATTTCTGCAAATAGATTCACTAGTACATAATACTAAATAGTTATTTCTGCAAATAGATTCACTAGTATATAATACTAAATAGTTATTTCTGCAAATAGATTCACTAGTAAAAATTTTTGCCACGTCACACTTTTTTTCCTCCCAACACTTCGATGTTTAGCCTAAAAGATATAGTGGGTCATCATTATCATCATCATCAGCCTATCGCAGTCCACTGTTGGACATAGGCCTCTCCAGACGTTCGCCAGTTGGGCAAACACTTGGAGGTTATACCCATAATCGCCACGCTGGGCAGGCGTGTTGGCGATCGCAGGGAGTAGCACCTTGGTCCGGTGACGCTGCTGCCCGTCATCAGTCTGTTGTATTAAGCTACGCCTTCGATTATTGTGATGGTTATACCGCCATCAGTCGGTTGCCAGCGCCTCGTATATTATTCGGCAGGATGCACCACAGGCAGGTGAGGTTGGCTTGGAGCGAAATGATGATAGGCCGCTCCCTTACATCTCAAATATTTCTTATTCTTACTTGCAGGAGAAGGCGTGCAAGGATGCGTCGCTGATGACTGAACTGAACCCGGGCCCCATCGCGCTGAAGCGCGCGGCCGCGTCGCCGCGCATCGGGGACGCGTTCACGCCCAAGTGCATCTTCACGCTGCACATCGGCACCGTGGTGCTGTCTGACGAGGTTACTGTAAACGCACCCCCGTAGGTTACTGGGGCCCTACTACAAAAAACGAAAACGATCGTTCGTTGAACGAATCGCGTATTTTTGCCCCATAAATCCCTCTCATTTGTCCCTCCCGTGTTCGAATATATATCTAAATATATATAATTCAAAGGTGACTGACTGACATAGTGATCTATCAACGCACAGCCCAAACCACTGGACGGATCGGGCTGAAATTTGGCATGCAGGTAGATGTTATGACGTAGGCATCCGCTAAGAAAGGATTTTGATCAATTCTACCCCCAAGGGGATTAAATAAGGGATGAAACTCTATTCCACGCGGACGAAGTCGCGGGCACTGCTAGTAATATATAAAGCTTTAGGCTATATAACAACTATTCCACGTGGACGAAGTCGCGGGCACTGCTATAAATACATATTATACATAGAAAACACCCAGACCAATACAAACAGATATGTTGATGCACACAAATGTTTGTAATGCGTGGGGATCGAACCCAGGATCCTTGGCTCAAAAGGCAGAGGTCACTACCAATTGAGCCACCGAGTCAGTCTTCTAACGTATGTACATATTGCATTAACCCACGTGTTCCGTACCGGCAGGCGGTGATAAACTCGCGCAACATGTCGCTGGTGCTGACGTGGAAGTTCTACGACCAGAACGTGACCATGACGCGCATGAAGGCCGGCCGCGTGGTGCTCTTCGACTTCTCCACCGAGTACGACGTCAAGATCACCGACCAGTTCCTCAACTACATGAAGCATGTCAGTACCTATATTTTTTGTTTTGTTTAATAGTACCTCGATATAATGGCTTCCCTACGCCTTATGGAAAGCGAAAGAGAAGGCCAAGTCGCTGTGACAACGGACAAATAACTGGCCAGTTACCTGTCAGTTGCCACCGACATGCCCACCCACCCCTAACCCTCCACGAGCTCCGGAAACCCTACTCACCGGCAGAAACACGACGTCATTTGGCTGCGGTATTCAATAGCGTGGAGGTCCTTCCCCGGACGAGCGGCTCAATTCGAGCAATTATAAGACTCTTACAGTGGGTGCATTTGCATTAAAATAATATATATTAGTAGTCAATAATAATAGCAGTTGTTCATCATCAGCCTATTCATCAGCCATCAGTTCACTGCTGGACATAGGCCCCTCCAGTTAGAGACTAGGAGGTCTTGCCTATAATCGCCACGCCGTACTGTAGCTTCTCGCTCCGGTGACGCTGCTGCCCGTCATCGGCCCCTAGAATTTAGCTACGCCTTGAATTTTGATGGTTATACCGCCAACGGTCGGTTGCCAGTCTCGTTTGTTATTCGGCAAGATGCATCACGGGAAGGTGAGGGTGGCTTGGAGCGAAAACATGATAGATCGCCCCCTTACATTCTAGACCTATAGTAGTTATTCCTAATACCAATGCAATAATTTATTGCATTACCTAATTGACTACTAATTAATTGATATGTACCTTTGAAACTTATTTTATAAGCGCTATGGAGTATTTCTGTTAGTTCGTAAAATGTTTGCAAACAAATAAATAAATGTGATGTTCGCCAACCCGCTTGCTCAGCGTAGTGATTATGGGTATATCCTCCAGGTGTTTGCCCTAAGTGGCGAACAACTGGAGAGCCCTATGTCCAGCAGTGGACTGCGATAGGCTGATGATGATAATGACCGCACCACATAATAATTTGTGTGTCTCTAGTACACTACGTTCTACTGACAGCAGAACATTTCCAGGACGAAATCCAGTTGCTGATCTGCGAGCTGGACAACCAGTGGGAGCCGTTCGCGAGCTGCGCGCTGCGCCTGCGCGACGCGCTGCTGCACACCAACCGCCGCGCCGACATGTCGCTGGCGCTGGTCAGCTTGGCTTTATACTATTGTACACGTTGTATATGTCGTGGCCACATCGTAGAATTGCCCATTTCATGAAATGTTCACTGTTTGACGATAGGGCCAGCTAGACGCACTGCTATTTCATGAAACGATCAATCACAATCGATCATAGCGTGGAATAGGCCTGTGTCCGTAAAAAATGTAATTAGTCCGTCTTTTAGATTGTTCAAAAATAAAAGACACGTATTTTTTCATTTGTAAATTAGACCAAAAATTACAAAGATATAGCCCGTTAAAATTACGCGTGACGTCACATAGTGGGAGTATTTTCGCCACTAAGTAACGTCAAAGACCCCCACTCCTAAATTTTGATGCCTTGTATCTTTGTTTTTTTTTTGTTTAAATGAAAAAAGGAAAAATACGTGTCTAATATATTTTTATAATCTAAAATACGGACTAAATACAATGTAATTATTTTGACCCTGGAAACACCCCCATTGTTTCATTGACTACCGGTAGATTGCCATATTAGCATATTTTAGTGCTAAATTTGGTATATTTTCTTCCTGTTTAGCATATTATTTTATCTTTTAACATAGGAATAGCATATCAACAATTTGGGTGAAACATCGAGATTTTTATAAAATTCATGTAATTTTTAAAGCGGAGGGAAGGGGGTGCAACTAAAAAAGCACTGTACATCACAGATCTGAAACAGTAGGTTTGGTTAGGTTAGTTGTTTACGATATGGTTAAACGTGGGTGACCAAATCGCTTATCGTTTATTGATTTGGTTACCATTAGTTGGCCACTTCATGAAATGATCAATTCATCGATTTGGCCACAATATTATGCGCAGATTATAGAAAGAGCTATAATTGGCGTCTCTCTGCGGGATCGGATCCGAATCCACGCTAGTACTCGTTTACTCCAACGGTTATCGGTTCTGTAGCTGATATGGCCAGGCGCTACCTCTATAACCAGGCACTACCTCTACAGCTTGCTATTATTATTGTTTAAAAATTAAACATTTGTGTACAGAGTTAGAAAACCAATGAGGTTTATGTTGATACCTACTGCTGATATTTGCATCTATACAATAGTTAAAATTTAGGGATTCAATCATGGGCGCGGTCCACATTTTATCGCATTACACCGCGATTGACCTGTAAAACTCTTAACAGTGTAGCAGCACAATGCAATACGCAGCTCATGTTTATGTATAGTTACGTCCAATAATAACCCATTATTCAACTTTCTTAATAGACAATACAAACAGGATCCGCTTCCTGCCATCAGCCAATGAGCAATCCTTCCTGTTTACTCTGACTTCTGGCTATTTCCGCGCAGCCGGCGCAGCTGCCCTAATCCGCAAATGGAGTGGCGCGCGCTAATGTTTTTGACATTAAAATTTATAGACGAGATCCGAAGCGACATATTTCAGCTATGAGATTATCATCTGCTGTGTGTCTATAAATGTCGTATTACTAATGTCTGTGCAATTCTCCCATTAGATTTTATTCGGAACTAGCTGCGCCCCGCGGTGTTACCCGCGGTTTCTCGATCTATAGAGAACTATCCTTGGACTTCAACGAACATTTTAAAAAAAGAATTGGCCAAATTGGTCCTGGCGTTGTTGCGTTATGCGCTTAGCAACACATTTTGCGACTCATTTTTATATTATAGATTTGAATTCATACATAAAGTTGAATGATGAATGTAATGTTGGCTGTAAAATTAAGCCAAAACGAAATGCAATATGGAAAGTGTAACCTATATAGAATAGTGTGACTGGATGGAGGGGGCGAGCCGCCGAAGAAAAGATGGATGGACTGCGCGAATGATGATATGGCTGAGAAAGGAGTGAATGGGACGATGACGGCTGATAGGGATGAATGGAAGAAGAAAACAATTGCGCGACCCCAGATAATGGGAACAGGGTAGGCGAATTATGGCATAAGGTTTTTTTTTTATAGTGGCTCGACATAATGGCTTCCCTAAGCTAATGGAAAGCGAAAGAGAAGCCCAAGTCGCTGTGACAACGGGCAAGTAACTGGTCAGTTACCAGTCAGTTGCCACTGCCATGCCGGCCCAACCCTAACCCCCCACGAGCTCCGAAAACCCTACTCACCGGCAGAAACACGACCCAGAGGTCATTTGACTGCGGTATTCTGTGGAGGTCCTTCCCCGGACCCGGAGGTTGATGAATATTTCGAAATAATATCTCAAAGGGCTACTGGATTGGACGATAGCGATTTAGTTGCTTTTTAAACTTTCCATCGGGCAAAAATACCACTGAGTTGTGCCGATATATAAAAAAAATAGGAATTGCCATGTTACCTAATTTTGTAATCAAAATATTACGCGAATAGTGTCTAAAGTCGCAATTTCTGCGCCTGTCATTCAAATTGTCTTGAATAGTCATTGAAATTGTGCGTTAAAATGCGTGCCGTAGTAAGTACGACATCGACATAACTCTGACGCCTAAACTGGGAATGGGTATAGCTTACCCTAAGTGTTGCGGAGGTCTGATGGCAGTCCCTCTGTGTAAAAGCTTAGCCCTCGCCAAATCTCTCAGTTTGAGAAGCCGACCCTGAGACAATCGGGAAAAAGGCTAGGATTATGATGAGTTAGTACGACATAGTGAGAACGAACATTTTTAGTCTGGCTGCCGGTTTCCCGAAAAATCAACTAGTCCGATATAATACTCGATTGGTAGTGACCTCTGCCTTCTGAGCCAAGGGTGGTGGGTTCGATCCCCGCACATTACAAACATTTGTGTGCATGAACATGTCTGTTTGTATTGGTCTGGGTGTTTTCTATGTATAATATGTATTTATTTACAAAAAAAATCATCATCATCCTAGCCTTTTTCCCGATTGTCTCAGGGTCGGCTTCCCAAACTGAGAGATTTGGCGAGGGCTAAGCTTTTACACAGAGCGACTGCCATCAGACCTCCGCAACACTTAGGGTAAGCTATACCCATTCCCAGTTTAGGCGTCAGAGTTATCATCATCTCTGATATGATGTAACGACTGCTATCTGAGTTGGTAAAGATAGCACCCGGGACCAACAGCTTAACGTGCCTTCCGAAGCACGGAGGAAATCGGTGTCAAATTTTGGTCACCCATCATCGGATTGACCGCGCCAATGGTTGCACAACATTTGCGATCTTTGTTAAACGAACAAGACCGCGGCGCCACCGAGCTCCTCAGAATTTACAAAAAAAAATATCTAAGTAAGTTTATCAGTTGTCTAGTACCCATAGTACAAGCTTCGGCTTAGTTTGGGGCTAGATGGCTCTGTGTGGCCCAGCGTGGCATGTCTTGGGTTATTTATTTAATAACGAGTACTACAGAGGCACGTGTTGTCGGCAGATGGCAGGGCCTCAACTGCGGCAGGCGCGCGCGGCCAAGGACGACCTGGACTCGGGCGACGAGGTGGGCGTGCTGGACCTGTGGTGCATGCTGCGCGTGGACCCTGCGCTGCTGCCCGTCATCAACCGCGCCATCGCCAGGGTACGTATGTCCTATATAACTAGCGGGATTTAACGCGCATTACCTTTTTGAACCTGACGTTTCGGCCGTGTTACAAAGGCCGTGGTCACGGGGAGTACTGGTGCGCGTTAAATCCCGCTAGTTATATACATTTGCCTAGACAACAACTTGCCTAGACAACTTGCCTAGACAACTTTTTCAGTAATTGCAGTGTAAAAGAAAAATGTATAATTAATTTTGTCAACTCGGACCATGCCGGCCAGTTGGTAGTATTGGAACAGCAAAGTGCTCGCACGACGTCTAGTTTTATTTGTAGACCTGTCACCGCGAACCGCATAAAAAAATTTAAGATAAATATTAATGAAAAAGTGCACATTGTGAGCGCTGATAATAATATGCGAAATGACGATGTTGATCAAATGTATGAAAATTTGTTTGATGTTATTTCTAAAGAATATAATAGTGTATTTACAAAGAAAACTATAAAGGTCAATAGTTCTAAAGGTAGATTTAGTGAATGGGCAACACCAGGTATTTATAAGAGTAGGCGCAGGTTGTTTGAACTATATGATACAAAAGCTAACTCAAATGACCCTTCCATTATAGAACATGTAAGAAACTACTCAAAGGTATTCAAGAGAGTATGTGCTATAGCGAAATCAATGTTTCTTAAAGATAAAATAAAGAAAGCCAGCAATAAGATTAAGGCGACATGGCAAATAATCAATAGGGAAACTTGTAAGAGTAAAATTAAGGATCGAAAGTTCTGTTTGAAAATCGACGATAAAACTGTTGAATCGGATGTTGAAGTGGCAAACGCGTTTGAATCTTTCTTTGCCAACATTGCATCTAAAACGACGGACACATTAAATTCTAGCCCGCGTCTTGCTTATGACCTCCTCAACACATATTCTGTCGAATGTAAGGTAAAGTTTAATTTTCATCAAATCGACGCCCTAGACATTTTGGATGCTTTCAGAAAGTTAAATATTAAAAAGACTGAGGATTACTGGGGACTTTCTGTTGATATATTAAAAAATATAATCAGCATTATTTCACCAATTTTGGCAACAATTTTTAATAAATGTATTGAAACTGGGCATTTCCCAAGTTTGATGAAACTTAGTAAAGTCATACCACTATTTAAATCCGGTGATAAGTGTGACCCATCAAACTTCAGACCAATATCTATACTGCCCGCTTTAAGTAAAATTTTCGAAAAAATTATATTTAATCAATTAATAATCCACTTACAAGATAATGATATATTGCATAAGAACCAGTATGGATTCACCAAAGGTAAATCCACGACTGACGCTGGTGTAGCGCTCGTAAAACATGTATTTGATGCATGGGAGAACAAGCAAGATGCTGTGGGGATTTTCTGTGATTTGTCAAAGGCATTTGATTGCGTTGATCATCAGACACTACTTGTGAAGTTAAGTCATTATGGTGTATCGAACGACTCGCTTAGTATGATACAGTCTTACCTGATAGGAAGAATCCAAAAAATTGATGTTAACGGTAGTCACTCCTCTGGAGCCCCCTTGCTTATGGGTGTGCCCCAGGGCTCAATATTGGGACCTTTGCTCTTTTTAGTATATATTAATGATCTTCCATGTTTTGCAAAAGACTTATGTGAGATGGTGCTATTTGCCGATGACACATCTTTAATATTTAAGGTTGACAGACAAAGAGAAAATTTTGACGAAGTAAATGATGCTGTCTCTAAAGTATTACATTGGTTTACAAGTAACAATCTGTTACTAAATGCTAAGAAGACTAAATGTATAAAGTTTTCTATGCCCAATGTCAGACAAGTCAAAACTGTCATTAACATAAATCAAGAACCCATTGATATCGTTAACTCAACAGTGTTCTTAGGTATCACCTTAGACTCAAGATTGCAGTGGGCTCCACATGTTGCTGCCCTTGCAGGACGACTTAGCTCAGCTGCATATGCTGTTAGGAAGATTAGACATTTGACTGATGTCGACACTGCGAGATTGGTTTATTTTAGCTACTTCCATAGTGTTATGTCCTATGGCCTTCTACTGTGGGGCTCAGCGGCAGACATCCAGACCATATTTGTTTTACAAAAGAGAGCTATCAGAGCCATATACAAACTTGGCCCACGTGATTCTCTTAGAGACCTTTTTAAAGAAATAAATATCTTAACTGTCGCTTCCCAATATATCATGGACTCTTTAATCCATGTTTATAAGAACAAGCACAAGCTTCCTAAAAATTCAGATAGTCATAAATTCAATACCAGAAACAGGCACAAGCTAGCTATTCCTAATCTGAGGCTGAATAAATGTGGAAAGTCATTTATAGGGCTTAGCATAAAAATGTTCAATAAATTGCCTCAATGTATAATTGATCTACCCATACAAAAGTTTAAATTATATATTAAAGGATGTCTAATAAAGAAAGGTTATTACAGAATTGAAGACTATTTAAGTGATAAGACTGTATGGTCAACTGCCAAATAAGCGGATGCTGCTCGCCTGCACTTTATCATAATAAAATTATAACCATTTCATTGGTTGTTTATATAGAGTCATATGTAACTTCTATTCTATGTAAGCTACGTCCTTCAGTTAATTTATTCATTTATTAGTTTTATGATTTTGCCAAATATTTTATATTGGGGTAACTGGACTAGTCATGCTCACTAAAATGTTTCTGGGGTGGTGGCGCTGTGTGGCGGGTCGTTACACTCCCTCAAATATGGTTGAATGAAGCGATGGCTGGTACACACGTCATACTTGTGAACAGGTGCTGCCTTGGAGACTGGTCTACTCCTGATTGCCCTATATAGAGTATGTTAAGGTTAATTTCTTTTTTTTAATCTAATTTATAATTAATTTTGTAAGGCCCCAGACTGTATGACGTGGTCGTAGTTAAAAGTATAAATGTGATAATAATATTGTAAACACCATTTTGAAAAGAGCAACTACACGAGTTTCTTGCCGGTATCTTCTCGGTAGAATGCTGCTTTCCGAACCGGTGGTAGCTTCGACGATTTGTAAGTGTTTTTCATAAAAACCTATACAAATAAAGATTATTTTGACTTTGACTTTGACTTTGACATTACTAGCCAAACCGCCCTCGCTTCGCTTTGGTTTGTTTAGGTTGCTATGGTAACGTTTTCAATACACGTCAGTTTGAAAGATAGCTTTTGGGTAATCTTTTCACACCTTCGGTTACATTATTAAACTTTTAGCACGGATCCCTAACGTTTTAAAATTAATCCTACTGCGGCCACCGATCCGCCTGCTAATCGTGGTGACTAAGTATTGCAAATCCCCCCAAATGACCATTGTCATTGGGAGAGGCCTATGCCCAGCAGTGGGCATTTTCAGGGTGATGATGATTATGATGATACGCTGCTGCCCGTCCATTTCATGCTATTGCCTTGGTCGTTTTCTACGACACCCACCGGATGAGATGCTACAACAACACCAGAGATATCTATCGCATATCACGTGTTTCTTGTGGCACGTGCAGAGCAGTTCCCCGCTGGGCCTGCCGGAGCGTCGCGGCAGCGCGAGCGGCTGCAGCAGCGGCAGCCGCGCCTCGCGACAGGTGCGGCCCAGCGGCGCGCGGTACATGGCGCAGGTCACCGCCGAGGACCACTCCGCCGAGGACCACCTCTCGCAGGACCTGGACATACGGCTCAAGCGACTCGAGTACACCGCCTATGACGCGCCTGTAAGTCATCATGATGATTGATGATGATCAACCCACATCAGTCCACTGCTGGACATAGGCCTCTCCCAATACTCGCCACTTCGATCGATCCCGGGCCTCTCGCATCCAGCTCTTGCCAGCCGTCCTGCGCAAATCGTCACTCCACCTGGTCTGATGGCGTCCTACACTACGTTTGCCGAGACGCAGTCTCCACTCCAGAACTCGTTTACCCCAACGGTTGTCGGTTCTGCGGCTGATGTGGCCAGCCCACTGCCACTTCAGCTTACTGATCCGGTGAGCTATGTCGGTAACTTTAGTTCTCTGCCGGATCACCTCATTTCGGATCCGATCTCGCAGAGAGACGCCGAGCATAGCCCTTTCCATAGCTCGCAAGTAGTTAGCCTGTAAGTGGAGGCATCGTATACAGTCACAGCCAAACGTCATATTATACGCTACAGTACACACAGCGGCGTCGGCTCTCATCATCATTGTAGTAATAGGAGGTCCACCTAAAACCAGGACCTGGACGTACACCTCAAGCGGCTCGAGTACAACGCCTATATGATGTGTTGTCAAAGTGAATAATCCTAAAGTATCAAGATGCCAGGGTCGTAATTAGAATAGGAATAACTATGACGTTATTCGGATGTCGACTGCTTATTTGCTGAATAAGTCAAAAAGAAACTTGGCGACTCATTCAACTGCTGAGCAGGTATCTTGGACCTGTATGAAGCAAAATCCCTAACCTGATGAAATGACCATTCATACCATGCCCATGCATGGTGCCGAAAAAGTAATTAGTCCGTCTTTTAGATTGTTAAAAAATAGCAGACAGGTATTTTTTCATTTGTAAATTAGACCAAAAATTACAAAGATGTAGACCATTATTAAAATTACGCGTGACGTCAGATTTTGGGAGCTTTTTCGCAAATGAGTGACGTCAAAGAACCCCACTCCTACAAATTAATGCCTTGTATCATTCTTATTTTTTGTTTATCTGAAAAAAAAATACGTGTGCAATATATTTTTATAATCTAAAATACGGACTAAATATAATGTAATTATTTTGAATCATTCCAATTGTCGGCAGAAACGGCTACCAGATAACATCAGCATAGGATCGCTGAGTAGACATGCCGCGCCCTCTCCGATGGCTACCGGCAACCGCCTGAGTTTGGTAAGTTATTTAGTTGCCAGATAAATAGGCTTAGGTGGCACAGCTAGAAGTAGACTTGCCCCAAACCATCTGTACATCTTTTACAAGGACCGTAAAGTAGCAGGCCGTCATGTTGTACAGATCAGTTAACTAAAGTTTGTACACAATTTCACTATACAGTAGCAAAAGTAAAAATAAAACTGTCCCCTTCACACTTACCATAAGAAAGAGAGAGGCAGACTTTCTATGATGCGCATGTAGGACGATGTCACGCCGCGCTTATTCACAGACACTAGCATTTTTATAACCCAAGACAAGCCACGCTGGGCCACACATCGCCATCTAGCCCCAAACTAAGCCTAAGCTTGTACTATGGGTACTAGACAACTGATACACTTACGTAGATACAATACAAACAGACATGTTCATGAACACAAATGTTCGTACTGTGCGGGAATCGAATCCACGACCCTTGGCTCAGAAGGCAGGGGTCACTACCAAATGAGCCATCGAGCCAGTCTACTAACTTTACACTAATAGTGCAGTCAATGAAGCATTATAGGTCCGAATTTTTTTACTGTGAACCGAATTGCATACAATTTTGGGATTAGGTTCATCTTACCATTAACTTCAAAAGTGAAAATGATTTGAACTCCGCCACCACCATGGGGGTGGTTGCCACCCCTTCTCGGGGGTCAATGGTTGTTTTTTCAAAATAACCTCGGATATCGATTGAAGATCTAATTTTAAGCAAAAAAGTTTCTATAAAGTTTCTCGAAAAATCTAATACTTTTCAAGTTATTGGCAATTGAAAATTCGCAAATTTTTCACGATTTTCATCAGTTTTTTTCAAATATCTCCAAAAATATACGTTTTATCGAAAATTTTATAAGGAACGAAACTGTAGCAGGTAAAAAAATGAACAATTTGGTTTTTTACAAAGTATTCTAAGTGCAATATTAAGCTAGATATTAAAGATCAAAGCCGTTTTTTATTTTATCTGAAATTTCATCGATGTAGTCAATGCCATCTAGCAGCGAGCAAATGCATTTTATGCTTTCTAATCGAAAAGGGTTTTGTAGTGCTTGAAATAAGCTTTAAAATGAGCTTTATCAAAAGTCTTTTGCACGTAAAATAAGTGAGCTATATTGCAAATAAGCGGAGCATCGAATGTTTTTTCTTTTCAATCAATGGGTTTAAATAAGTGCCATTTCCACCAAAACTAAAATTAATCATATTCCGCCTAGAATTAACTTTATTATGAAGAGTTTTATAGATTGTATTAGTTTGGCTGCTTTAGGACACACGATTAAGGGGGGCTGTGATTGCGCTGCCACGCGCTCTTTAAACAATCATATCTCCGTCAATTTTTATTTGATAGAAAAAGCAAAAAAACCAAATTGTTTGTCATAAAAATACCTAAATTTTTTATCCCTACACTTTTATACGTATCTGTCGTCATTTTTGAGATATTATGAAAAAGGGGTGGGATTTTTAAAAATTTGAAATTCTCGATTTTTTTTCAATCGTGACTTTTTTGAAAACTATGTGTCCTAAAGCAGCCAAACTAATACAATCTATAAAACTCTTCATAATAAAGTTAATTCTAGGCGGAATATGATTAATTTTAGTTTTGGTGGAAATGGCACTTATTTAAACCCATTGATTGAAAAGAAAAAACATTCGATGCTCCGCTTATTTGCAATATAGCTCACTTATTTTACGTGCAAAAGACTTTTGATAAAGCTCATTTTAAAGCTTATTTCAAGCACTACAAAACCCTTTTCGATTAGAAAGCATAAAATGCATTTGCTCGCTGCTAGATGGCATTGACTACATCGATGAAATTTCAAATAAAATAAAAAACGGCTTTGATCTTTAATATCTAGCTTAATATTGCACTTAGAATACTTTGTAAAAAACCAAATTGTTCATTTTTTTACCTGCTACAGTTTCGTTCCTTATAAAATTTTCGATAAAACGTATATTTTTGGAGATATTTGAAAAAAACTGATGAAAATCGTGAAAAATTTGCGAATTTTCAATTGCCAATAACTTGAAAAGTATTAGATTTTTCGAGAAACTTTATAGAAACTTTTTTGCTTAAAATTAGATCTTCAATCGATATCCGAGGTTATTTTGAAAAAACAACCATTGACCCCCGAGAAGGGGTGGCAACCACCCCCATGGTGGTGGCGGAGTTCAAATCATTTTCACTTTTGAAGTTAATGGTAAGATGAGCCTAATTCCAAAATTTCATGCAAATCGGATCACAGTAAAAAAATTCGGAGGTTAGCCAGTATTTTTCGCTTCATTGACTGCACTATAACTAGTAGGTAAATAAACGTGATGAATGTGCCAGCTTTAGTTAACTGACCTGTGTGTGATCATTCATTTACATTGATCATCATCTTTCTGCATAACCCAAATGCTTTGAGCATGAAGATCTCCTTTATGTCGTCCCTCCTTAATGTCGTATATCGTTTGTCATTTTCCACAGAAACCGAAACCGGACATCAGTGTAGGCAAAGAGAAAGAGGAGCGGCGGTCGTCTTTCGTTAAGGATTCTGACACTGATGAAGAAAGTCCTTGGGTATGTGAATCATTTGACTCAACCAGACAGACCGATGACGGGCAGCAGCGTCACCGGAGCGAGAAGCTAACGCCCTGCGATCGCCAACCCGCCTGCTCTGCGTGGCGATTATGAATATAGATTATGTTTGCCCTAAGTGGCGAACAACTGGACAGGCCTATATCCAGTAGTGGATTGCAATAGGCTGATGATTATGATTATAAAAAAATTAAAAACATACTTGTGTACAGAGAAGAGCTCGCTATGCCCTAAGAGAGGTTGACTTTACAAGCAATAAGCAAAGCACCATTTGTTGTCAAGGTGAAGAACCCTAAAAATGTCAAGATGGGATCGTAATTAGGATACGTACCATTATTGTTACGTTCAGATTTGATTTTGTTACTTTTTTACAGAAAGAGCATCAGGACTACAACATAGGCAGTGAGGCGCGGCGACGTTCCTCTACTAAGAGCCCTGCAGATGAAGATGAGGTTTGAGGAGAGCCATATTACGGCTCATTACTTAAATTGATATCAGACAAGATTTAGATTTATCCGATTCTAGTGTAAGTAAGGCATTTATGTTATGGGAATCGGAATCAACGAATTCACCTCAAATATAATGCTTAAGTGGCGAGACAACTAGAGAGGCCTAAGTCCAGCAGTGGACTGCAATAGGCTGATGATGATGATGATAATGCTCAATTCCAAAAGCGTCCTTAGGTACATGGAATCCGTATGAATATGTGGGACCATAGAAAAGACCACAAATGAGATGGAAGGATGAACGGATGGTTGGATTTTGACGGCCCAAAACAGGAATAAGTGGAGGGGCAGGCTTTTTTTCGTCGGGAATGCCCTGACGCATACACCAGGGCCCTGATACGAGACACCTGGGTTATGTGGGGTTCACTCCTATCAAGCGGAGAATCTAAAGGGGTTCCGTACCCTTCACACTGCCTGCGCGTCGGCAGCATACGTAGGGAGGGTTTAGGCGCAAAGGAAAGACGGTGTGCTCATTACACAGTGGGAAAATTATGACACACGAATGCAAAATCGGTCTTCATCACGTCTTTTTTGCTCCTACATTATGTACGCCTACAACTTTAAACTCCCTCATAAAAACACTTACAAATGTAGAAACAACGACTTTTACGTAAATAAATGGTTAAAGAATTTTATTCCCAATAGCTTTTGCCCGCGACTTCGTCCGCGTGTTTAAATTTATACATACAAAAGTTTTTTCCCGCTAACTCCCGTTCCCGTGGGAATTTCTCAAAATACAGCCATAACTAAACTTTATATTTACTAAGGTACCTGCATGCCAAATTTCAAGCGTCTAACTTAAGCGGTTTAGATTTTTCATACAAAAGGATTTTCCCGCTAATTCCCGTTCCCGTGGGAATTTCGGGAATTCCTTTCTTAGTGCACCCCTACGGTACCTAAGCTACGTCCCTTCCAAATTTCAAGTGCCTACGTTTAGCCGTTTGGGCTGTGCGTTGATATGTCAGTCAGTCAGTCAGTCAGTCAGTCAGTCAGTCAGTCAGTTTCTCCTTTTATATATATAGAAGATAAGACAATTTCACATAAATTAGAATATTATTAACATTATGCAACTAAATATAAAAATATAGGTAAACTAAATATAAAAAAATAAACGTAGTTCGAGTGCGTCTACAATAAATATAAAAGATCCTAATTTGTATGACAGGGCCCACGCTCCGATCCACCTCACGAGTGGCGCACGCGACCAACGGGGCCTCCTCACATGGAGGAGGGCAGCTCGGTGAGTAACTTGTTTTGTTCGCAACACCAGGGGGCACCACACGCGTGTTGCCGACCTTAACCCCCGGCTGCCGATGCAACACTCACCCCACGAGCTCCGGACACCCTACTCACCGGCAGAAACACGACCTTTATCCATGGTCATTTAGCTGCAGTATACTATAGGGTGGGGGTATATATCCGGGAGGCGGCTCAATACGATACCTTATATTTCTATTCCTAACTAACTGGCTGCGCCCCGCGGTGTTACTCGCGGTTTTTCAATTCGAATTTTTCTCGCCGTAAAAACCCTAATTGAACTTCAACGTACATTTAAAAAAAAATAATTGGCCAAATTGGTCCATGCGTTACTGAGTTATGCGCTTACCAACACATTTAGCGATTCATTTTTATATTATAGCTAAAATCCCGTTATTTCTTCCAACTGTTTTTTTACCCACAGCCACTCTCATCAAGTTACTCAAATCTGACAATAGTTTAATTGATTCCTAGAACATTTTTATAGGAAAATTGTTACGGAAAAAGGGGGTATAGGTTAATGTGTGGTGTGCCCCGCTGTATCTTGATTGAATGACATTATTTCCCCATAATCATCTTCACCTTTTACTCTTCCAGATGCGGTCAAATCCTTCCAAGATAATCGTTAACGAGGTGGTTAGTATCTTTTGATTTCAGTTTTTTTTATCTTTGTCGAAACACTAATTTTACTAAACAATTTTGTCCTTTTTTTCAGACAACAAAAATTCGGTCAGCGTACGAGGTGAAACAGGCATTGGACGCAAGTCAAGTATGATTCGTTTTGTATGTCATATAGGTAAAAAGTCTATGGTAGCTGACCGGTAAAATTACACGGGCCCCCGACCCGTGAGGTCCCCAACCAAAAGGCCAAGAGGTCAATAATGACCAAATTGTAATTAGTCTGTCTTTTAGTTCATCCAAAAATAAAAGACACGTATTTTTCCTTTTTTCATTCAAATAAACAATAGCAAAGATACAAGATATCAAAAGTAGGGAGTCTTTGACGTCACTCGCTCCCGTAAAAATGCTCCATCGAGTGACGTCAAGCGTAATTACAACGGGCTATAACTTTGTAATTTTTAGTCTAATTTCCAAATAAAACAATACGTGTCTTTTATTTTTGAATAAGCTAAAAGACGGACTAATTACAATTTTTAGCCATAATAGCCTATTTTTACAAAAAAATGCCGGCAGGGCTGTAACTTCCAATATTGCAGATGTACATGGGTGGCGGTTATGACTTACCCATCAGGTGAACCGTTTGCTCTTCTGCCCCCTATTTCATATAAAAAAATGATTTGCCACCGGCCTCAGATGATATAGTTTCACCGCTGGTCATACACTGCAAATAGATAAATAGATTGTAAATATGTTCATGACTGGTTACAGGACGCAGTATCTCAAACGCATTCCGGAGGCAGCTCTTGGGTTAGTAGTCACTATCTGTATTTAAAAAAAATGTACCAGATATTTAACACCAACCACACCAGGTCTCAAACTAAGTTCTTCTCTTGTACTATGAGAACCTGATGACGATCCACATCCGAAACAAATAAGAATTCACACGAGTCACATCACCCCGGTTTCTCGTTTGACACCCTTCATCATCATCATCATCAGCCTATTGCAATCTCCTGCTGAACATAGGCCTCTCCAGTTGTTCGCCACTTAGGGCCAACATCTGGAGGATGTACCCATAATCGCCACGTTAGGCAGGCGGGTTGGCGATCGCAGAAGAACTTCTCGCTCCGGTGACGCTGCTGTCCGTCATCGATCTGTGGTATTTAGCTACGCCTTCAATTGTGATGGTTATACCGCCACCAGTCGGTTATTCGGCAGGATGCACCACGGGCAGGTGAGATTGGCTTAGAGCGAAAAGACGATGGGTCGCTCCCTTACATCCCTAGTTTCGTTAAATCCCATCTTGGTGGATATCGCTCTACAGCAAATCTGCCAAAATTCAAATTTGTAGGTGTGATTGCTTCTCGTCGATGAAATATGAATAATATTGCTTATTAAATGTCAATTTAGAGTTAGATATGTCAAGTTGTGTTGTGTTGTTGGAACAGAGAGGGCTGGTGACGCGGCGACTGATCCCGAAGCCGAAGCGCAGGAGCAGCGGCAACAGCACGATTACTACCGTACGTACACAACTTAATCCTACTTCCTACTATCCTACTTATCCTATTCCTACTTTCCTACTAATATTATAAACGCGAAAGTTTGTTTGGATAGATGGATGGATGTTTGTTCCACTTTCACGCAAAAACTACTGAACGGATTTCAATGAAACTTTACAGTAATATAGCTTATACGTTGGATTAACACATAGGCTATGTTTTATACGAATATCACGCGGGCAGCAGCTAGTAATAATAATATAAATGCTAAAGTTTGTTTGGATGGATCGGTGTTTGTTCCTCTTACACGCATTAATTACTGAACGGATTTTAATGAAACTTTACAGTAATATAGCTTATACGTTGGATTGACACATAGGCTATGTTTTATACGAATATTCACGCGGGCAGAGCCGCGAGTAGCAGCTAGTAAATAAATAAATAACCTAAGACATGCCACGCTGGGCCACACATAGCCATCTAGCCCCAAACTAAGCCGAAGCTATGCTATGGTACTAGACAACTGATTAAAGTACTTAGATACTTTTTTTTTGTAAATAAATACATATTATTATCAAACACCCAGACCCATACAAACAGATATGCTCATGCACACAAATGTTTGTACTGGCCAAATGAGCCATCGGGTTATTAATGAGTCATTATTCCCGATAAAAACTGCTTTTTGCCCAAAAATTTACTATTTAAGCATATCATTAATTATACTCATAGATCTTCATGTAGTTTACCTCTGTCGTAATACGGATGATGACAAGGTATGAAAATGAAGAAAATAATTAGTCCGTCTCTTAGATAATAAAAAAATATAAGACCCGTATTTTTTGTTTTGTCGAAATAACAAGAAAATACTTAGATATAGCGCATTAAAGTTACGGAGTGGGGGCTAACTACGTCACGTTAGAGTATATTTTGTACTCTAACGTGACGTCATGTGACATTTAAAATCAATGTATCTTCGTAAGTTTTTGAACAAGAGGCAAAATAAAAAATACGTATCCAATATTTTTCATTAATCTATCTGATGGACAAATTATATTTTAGTCATCATCCCAATTGTGTTTTGTTTTTAGAAAACTGAAGATGTCAAAGGAACATTCCCGTCATTTTTCAAATACTACTCGCGGGATGCCAGCGGTGAGTTTGTTATTCGGCAGGGAGCGAAAAGATAATAGGTCATCCCCTGATTATTTATTTATTTCATAAAAAAATATTTTCAGTACCAAGACTGTCGAAGTGTTCAAAAGGATTTCCCGCCCCGATAATGAGGCCCTCCGTGGATATTACGGAACCCACCGAATTTGGTAAAAAAAATATGATGGAACTTCGATTTTAAGGCTTTGACACAATAGAAATACTATCCTTTGCCGGTCACCGGTGACCTCACGGACACGTGATAAATCAAATCTTAACTAATATTATAAAGCTGAAGAGTTTGTTTGTTTGAACGCGCTAATCTCAAGAACTACTGGTCCGAATTGAAAAATTCTTTTTGTGTTGAATAGACCATTTATCGAGGAAGGCTTTAGGCTATATAACATCACGCTGCAACTATTACGAGCGAAGAAATAATGGAAAATGTAAAAAAAACGGGGAAAAAATAACTATTCCACGCGGACGAAGTCGCGAGCACAGCTAGTCCTTTTTTATAAAGGAAACTGTGTGCGCGTTAAAGACAAACGTCATTTATGTCGCCTGGTAGTATGTGACAATGAGGATGAAGTTAAATGGAGCACACGCAGACAGTAAGTCTGCATCATCAACGTCTTTGATATGTCCCTGCCACGCAAAGGGCACGCCTTTATTTTCGTTAGGAATACCTTAACGCATAGGTATACCAAGGCCCCGGGTAAAGGACACCTGGGCTCTTACGAGTATGTGGGGCTCGCTCTTATCTAGCGGAGAATAGCCCACTAAGGCTTCATTCAAACATACGGTTTCCATCCGCGAAACCGCCATCAACCCGCTACTCCTGTTCACACTACCCGCGCGGCGGCGCGCGGCTTTCACACTGCAGTTTGGCGGGTAAACCGCTACCGCACGGCTGCCGCGGCGGCTGTTTGCAGTCGGTTGATTTGCGGCCGCCGCGGGCGGATACCTGTCAATCTGATCCCAAAATTCCGCATGTCTGAACGGGCGCTAAACGGTGGTACGCTATAACAAGCTTTAGCAAGATTTGCATTCTCGTCCCTTTCTGTCGGTTGCCGCATTGTCATTTTACTATCTTAAAGTGCTTCCTTATTTATAATTATTATTTTCCAGTACCGAGGATGTCAAAATGTTCAAAAGGGAGCCCGGCGCCCATAATGAGGAACTCTAATGATATCGCGGAGCCCACTGAACTTACCAGAGGTAAGTAAATAGAGGACCTTGGCCTAGGTACTAGAAATATATTTTTTAATTGGGAAGGGTACCGTACAAAATGTCTCCGGTTGTAGCTGATCTACGCTATGACTACTGTAATATGCATCCTCATGGGTGAGGGACTATTTCCTAAATATCTCGCAAACTACAAGACGAATTGTATGTTACCCACATTAATTAATAATTTCTCGTGTAAGTGACTGTATGGTTTTAAATGAGATGATTTTTATTACTGGGTTAATTATTATTGGAGGTTGCAGGTTAGACTAAAAATATAATAAAATAAAGTTTTTAGTGAACTAGAATTTGTGTTTTAAATTAAACAATTTCATTACTGTATTGTATATTGTATACTAGTAGATATTGGTATTCATTTCAGCTGCTAGAACAGAAAATACCTCGAAAAAATCGGTGACGTATACAGATTGGGAGAAAGACAACACGGTTAGTGTTACTCTTTAATTTGAAATTCATACCGAATTCTTCTTTATACCTGATTTATTATTATTATATTTTTACATTGTTATTTTCCGTCATCGACCTGTGGTATTTAGTTAGTTACGCCCTCAAGCGTGATGGTTATACCGCCACCAGTCGGTTGCCAGAGCCTCGTTTGTTATTCGGCAGGATGCAACACGCGCAGGTGCGGGTGTCTTGAAGCGAAAAAATGACTCCCTTACCTCGAATTAAGATGATAGGACACAAGTTCGTCCGTGTGTGGAGTATTGCTCTCATCTGTGGAACGGTTCTGCTAAGTACCTATTGGAGGCTCTCGACAGGTTGCAGCGACGTGCTGTCGGAATTGTTGCCGATCACCTACGGATAGACCCTAGGGTCTTAGTCGCCTCGAGGTTCTAGAACCTCTTCAACTACGTAGAGACATTGCCAGTCTTAGTGTGCTCTACAGTCTCTATAACGGGGAAAGCTCCGAAGATTTGTTCCAACTAATCCCATCCTCCGATAACCGTTGGAGTAAACGAGTTCTGGGGTGGAGAACGCGTCTCGTCAAACGTAGTGTAGGACGCCCTCAGGCCAGGTGGAATGACGATTGTGACGACGAAGTGCCAGCACTCATTATTCGCATCCAGATGCGAGAAGCCCAGGATAGATCAAAGTGGCGAACATTAGGAGAGGCCTATGTCCAGCAGTGGACTGATATAGGCTGATAATGATGAGTCCCATTCTCTCCTTTCCTCTCGAACAACACGTGCTGGACAAACTACGCGCGTCGCCCCGCGTCTCCTCAAACGAACCCTTATCCTCATCACACAGGTGTACTACGACCCCAGTGAGGACCAGGTGGGCCAGAGCATCGAGATCACGGTGATGTGGCTGGCGCTGAACGAGGAGTGCGACGCGATGACCAGCCCGAGCGTGCAGCGGCTGTACGTCGCGTACTCGTTCCTGGGCCGCAGCGGCGCCGACCTGGAGACGCCGCTCAGCCTGCCCAAGCCGGCCAGCTACGTCGACAAGTGCTTCTTCCAGTTCAGCAAGAGTGAGTGATGCTGTTGATACTATAGACACCAAATTCCTCTACAGTCAGCCCCGGGCTCATCATGGAACCAACATCGAAGCTATTCGGGCTCTGGGACAGCTTGAAGCTGAGATGTCCGTCCCGTCAGCTTGCCCAAGCTCGCACGCTACGTGGATAAGTGCTTCTTCCAGTTCAGCAAAAGTGAGTGACGTTATTGATGCCATAGATACCAAAATGCCTCTTCACTCAGCCCTGGCTTCATCGCAGAACCAGCATCGACGTGGATGTTAGTGGTTCTTCCAGTTTATCAAGAGTGTGTGACACTATTTATACCATAGACACCAACATGCTTCTTCACTCAGCCGCGGCCTCATCGTAGAACCAGCATCGACGCTATTCGGGCTCTGGGATAGCTTGAGGCTGAGATGTCAGTCAGCCTGCCAGCTACGTGGACAAGTGCTTCTTCCAGTTTAGCAAGAGTGAGTGACGCTATTGCTACCATTTGAAATCCGATATCCACGCGTGCGACGCCGCTGGCACAGCTAGTCTGTAATAGTTAAAGAGTTTGTAACACTTTCAATACGGATGATGACAAGGTATGAAAATGAAGAAAATAATTAGTCCGTCTCTTAGATAATAAAAAAATATAAGACCCGTATTTTTTGTTTTGTCGAAATAACAAGAAAATACTTAGATATAGCGCATTAAAGTTACGGAGTGGGGGCTAACTACGTCACGTTAGAGTATATTTTGTACTCTAACGTGACGTCATGTGACATTTAAAATCAATGTATCTTCGTAAGTTTTTGAACAAGAGGCAAAATAAAAAATACGTATCCAATATTTTTCATTAATCTATCTGATGGACATTAAATTATTTTTTAGTCATCATCCCAATTGTACTCCGCAGCGTTTCAGCTGAACGACTGCGACCTACCGCTGCTGGGGCACATGGCCAAGTGCCGCTCCGCGAAGAAGACCAAGCACGACCCGCGCGACTGCGTGGTGTTCTCCGTCATCAGCGAGCCGCCCGAGGACCCGCTGGGCCTGGAGAGCTGCGAGGACATCGGGTGAGTGGTACACGTGCAGTGGTCTCTGTTCTGTTTTTTTTTTATAGTAGCTCGACATAATGGCTTCCCTTCGCCTGATGGAAAGCGAAAGAGAAGCCCTAGTCGCTGTGACAACTGGCAAGTAACTGTTTAGTTACCTGTCAGTTGCCACTGCCATGCTGGCCCAACCCTATTCCCCCACGAGCTCCGGAAACCCTACTCACCAGCAGAAACACGACAGGGAGGTCATTTGGCTGCGGTATTCTATAGGGTGGAGGTCCTTCCCCGGACGGGCAGCTCAATTCGAGCGAAGATTCGCTATGCCCTACCTCTCTTAAAAGCCCTAGCCCTGTTTGCTTGGTTATGACAACCAACAACACAAACTATGTACATTTACTTCGTTGGCTCAGTAACCCGAAATGGGTGATGGCCACCGAAATCTAAGACCATAGGCTGTTCGTTTTTGTTTTGTGTCAAATTCGTTTTTTTTTTTTAAATTTTATTATTATCGTTGCCGTTAATTAAGGCAACCAGCATCTTTACTGTTTCTGGTAACGTATTCTTTATACTATATATTTATACAAAATTACAACATTCGGAGTTGTAGCGCTATCGAGGATTCCTTGGAAACTACACTACTCATTGGTAGATATTAAGGCGTCCCGTAAGCAAGATCTCATCGGATACAAATCAAGTTATCAACACGTCCAGTAGCCAAATCGTGACAAAAAAAGAATTAATTAATCCACTCCACTGATCTTAGTTGTCCTCTCGAATGCTCCTTCTCCCGCCGTGCGAAGTTGTTGCTTTGCATTGTCCTTGTAACATTTGCTCCTCCCCTTTACCGTGCGAGATCATTACCGTGCATTATTAATATCCAGATACGCGTACCTGTACCTGGGCGACCTGGTCGAGTACAGCGCCGGTAGCGACACGTACACCGAGGTGATCCCGGTGGTGTCCGCGCGTGCCGGCGAGCCCGTCTGCGGCGTGCTGGCCGTCAAGCTGGACGGGCTCGACGTGCTGCGCCGCTGCGCGCTGCTGGCCGACGACCAGCGCGCGCCGCAGGCCTGACCGTGGGCACAGTGAAGACGCGCAGCACGTGAAAGAAGCACACGCAACTTGCTTGCGAAGCGTGTGCAACGTGCTTGCGAAGCGTATGCAACATGCTTGCGAAGCGTGTGCAACGTGCTTGCGAAGCGTGTGCAACGTGCTTGCGAAGCGTGTGCAACATGCTTGCGAAGCGTGTGCAACGTGCTTGGGAAGCGTACGCAACGTGCTTGAGAAGCGTGTGCAACGTGCTTGCGAAGCGTGTGCAATGTGTTATCGAAGCGTGAGTGTCGACTTTTTTACTATTATTACTACAATTCAGTGCCCTTTCTTAGCACTTATTTATTATATTATATGCTTTCACACTTATATGTCACGAACAAATTGGCATTACGGAATATTTTTTTTTATACAGACAGGGCAATCGGCCCTGATGTTTAGTGATCAATTCAGCCCATAGATACCGCAAAACGAGAGGAGTAACAGATGCGATGCCGGTCCTTGAGAATTTTGTAGGCTCGTTTTAAAGGTCCCTAAATCGTAACCTAACCTAATTTAAACTTATTTTGTACAGGTAAAGCTTGCGAAGCGGAAGATCATATGCTAAGACAACTACTTGGGCTGCTTGGGCGCCTAATTGGTAAGTTATAATTTAGAGAGTAATCAGTAGAATCATAAACTATGTAATAGGTTATGCATGATTTTTTGGGTCTTTTTAATAAAATAGTGCATTATGTACTCACAGCTTCAAATTTCAACACAACTGCGACGTAGCAGTCAGTACATAACATGCTACATAGTGAATGTTGCATGTGAGTACAGTTCATAAAAGTTTTAATTGTGATAATAAAATAAATATAAATATTACACATCATCACATACATTATTCCGATCCCAAAGTAAGTAGTTTAAGCACTTGTGTTATGGGTATCAGAACAACGAAGGTACCACAAACATATACTTAAATACAAATATAAACACCCAGACACGGAACAAACACAAATGTTCATCACACCAATGTTTGTCCCGTGTGGGAATCGAACCCACGACTCTTGGTTCAGAAGGCAGGGGTCACTACCAATTGAGCCACCGAGCCAGTCTCGAGGCTATGGAACGAGAATGTTTAAAATCTTTTAAATACTCGTACATTCATGTTAAAACATTTTAACATGTGCAGTTAACTTACACAGTAACGCATGTAAACAATTCCTTTACCTTGCTTGTCCTAATCCTGTTCATCCCCTCCATTCCAGATAAACTCCATTCACGTTGTTTCCTCAACACAAGACCAAATTGAAAGTACTTTGAAATATTGTAAGAATAATGTATTTATTGTAAATTATTATTAAACGACTTCCTTCTTCAGTCGATTGGTATCCATTGATAATGACTTAAGAAAACCTACCACCTGGTCCCACGCTAAAGTACCTATTCCGTTATTATGGTATAAGGATTTTTTTTTATAAAAAGAGCATTCAGGATGATCTCACTCCACCTGATGGTAAGCGGCCGTGAGGTCCAAATGTTAGGTCGACAGGCACAATAGGGCATACCCACCGCACATAAAAAAAGGATAGAGCTAGTGACCCAGGGCAGGCAGGGGCAGGGACGCGGTCGTATATCTACTTTAACACTGCCCGTATTTCACCGCGAGTACACCACGACTCTCAAGTTCTGAAATGTTCATTGCCTGAACTGCTGTCGTTTGTAAGTCGTGCAAAATCAACATGCCAAAGTGCTCTGTCAAAAACTGAAAAATTATCTTTAACTGCAGTACAATTTACGAACATTAAGTCTTTATTTCATTATGTGTTTGTATTTGCTTCTTAACGCACACATTTATAACTAAAATGATCGGATACTCTTAACATTTGAGTTTGTAGGTGAGTAGATATTAAGGGTTGTACTACATCTGGCAGCACGGAATCGCATTTGTTCCGGCTGCTACCACGTGCTGCAGTATGCTGCCGCATGCGAACGCGCGCTGTCGCATTCCGCAGATAACAAATAGTAAGTGATCGGAGGATGCGTTACCATGCTATCGCGCGCTTCAGCGTTCCGGAGTCTCCCTGCCGACCATTGCATTTGGACCGTGATGCCGATCGCCTCGAGGATTCCGTCGCGTGCTATCGCATTATTCTTTCTGTCTCGGTCTAGCTAATAGCAGTTCTAAGCGACTGAAAGAGAAAGGGTGACGGAAAAAGCGATTCCGCGCTGCCAGATGGGGTCCAACCCTAAGTATGTCCCTCTACTATTTCGACAGTCTCAAACGATAACCGATCGATATCGCCGTTCAATAGTCGGTGCGGCCACAAATCTGTCTCGTTATCCGTTAGTCCCGGGCCGCACCGCGACCGGCGCGCGCGCAGTCCCGCTCTAACCGCCGCCCAGCGCTCGCGTCTCGCGCGCTCCGACCGTCGACCGTTTCGTAATACCCCCCAACGTACCCCAGTGTGAATAACCCCTAACCCGTGCACACAACATGTTTACATACAGTGCGTGAAACAAAGTGAAAACTGTTAAATAAACTTATAAACACAACGATAACGAAACTTTACCCTTCAGGTGGCAAAGCTCTTGTATGATAACAGATTCGCCTATTGTGATCGTTGGTTGCCACTTGAAGTTATGTATCATATGATAAACAAACGTTTACCTAAATATAAATTAAAACAATCATTTAAACAGTCAACAAATCAGATTTACTCAATGAAACTTTATCATACAACACAGCTTACATTAACTACACCACAGATTCTGAAAGACGACGAAAAATGAAACTACTGTGTTGAATTGAGATTGTGATTGAATCTGTATTGAAAAGCTCACCGAGAACGAGCTAAAAGTACATAAATACGCTAACTTTTGCTAGTGATGTAGGATTCAAGGCAAAAGCCTTCACGCGATATTTTCCATTCAATTAGATTATATAAATTGGCCATTGACGACACGTTCACTTCAGAAATTTCCGATAAAAACTATCGCGCGTGCAATTTTGATAATGTACCTACGCGTGTTGTAAAAAGAGACATCGAGTTTCCGTTTAAAACCCAGATTACACGTTGTCACGCTAAAATCTTCAAAGTGTGATGTTAAATCTTCGAGAAGAGATTAATCGGTCAATCAATCTGCCGACTGCATAGGCGCTAAGCGGCCTTGCCCCACTACGGTGCCAGAGACGCGACGCATTTAGACCTGCCTATCCGGCTTGTATCCGACAAACTTTCTTCGCGATCAATCACTCAATTACAACCCTTACCACCCTCGGGATAAGACTCTCGGTGGATGTGCAGATAAATCAGCCGGGCGTAATCCCGGCAAACTTTCGCGTTTCAAAAGTCAATGGATTACAAACCTTAATCTTGAGTGATAAAGTCTGTATCGGCCGGTCCGTGGCTGGTGGATTTGTAAACAGCGTGGAACGCGGACCTGATTGGGCTCTGTGCACTGACATTTGGGTTGCTGAAGTCTTTCTATTCAGTCTTATTCAGACCAGTTGCATCAGCTAATAAAAATCTAGTCCGTCTGCTCGATCAGTGATCGAACATTTATTTTATTCGTATCTGTCGTCAACTACTTTGTAATTTTATCTATTGCTTCTAATAAATATTTGCAAAGGTTTATGTTAGATGCTACGATTGTTTTTGACTACGTTTTCGTAATGCTATTTATGTAAATCGTAAGTATATAACTTCGTTCAGAAATCTAAGCTGGAAATTGGTTTCTCTAGATCTCTTGCCGCAAATTCTCTTTCGCAAATTTTAGAAATATCACTGAACATGTTCTCCTTTCAAACAATATATCTCTGCTAAAAATCATTTAGAAAATTATTCAAATTTACTGCCGTACGCTTATTGCAAATGTTGCTTAATTATAGCTAAAACCCAGCGTTCTATTGGCGATAAATAACGCTAACTCAATGAAATATTGTTACAAACGCATTCAGTCTATTTCTATCTCCATTCAGAGCTGTCTGAAGCGTTTCGTAAACTCATAGCGGGTCTGTTTATTTACATTCGCTATTGCTTTTATAAATCTCTCAAGGAGCCGCAGCACTAGCGGTAGTATTGTGATCGTTTGTGTTGCGTAAATCGTGTTTCTTTCCTTTGAATACACTGCTGTTGACTTAAATATTGTTGTCGTGACATCTAATCTCATTGATTCTTTTTTCTTTTTCGTTTCTGGTCTATTAAATCTTATTGTTGTATTTTTGTTTAGGGTTACTTCGTTGTATGCACTTGTCTTGTTTAATCTTATGAAAATCACTTCTGTAGTCAACTAGGTATCTGCTAGTTGTATGAACAATGAACATTTTTGTTATTATAAACCATTTCTAACCGAATTTGATACAAAGTTATGTAATCTTTATTTCGTTTCAGTTATTTTGACCGTTAATGTTTTCCGTAGGTAATATTACAACTATTTTTCCGTAGAATTTTTAAATGGAAAAGTTCTTTGTACTGTATCTTTTGTACTTAGATACGTGTGTAAGTAATTATATGTGTACCTACCAACGTTTAACCGTGTAATAACATCAATGTGGACAATAAAACTATCATTCCCTTCTTGATGATTGTAGTGTCGGCTGTCAGTTCTTTACCGGGCCCGTGATTCATACTTTAGATATATCTCTGATCCATCGTGACATTTACGATCACAATGCACGTCGCATAGGGCGACCTGATTTATAACTGTCCAATTAATAAAATTAATGTTCTCTTTTCATCAATATAAATATTAATTCGGTTATGTTCATTCAATAAGCGTTATAATTCATACATTTGTTCATTAATTTCAAAAGTAGACACGAAGTTATCATAATTATTTAAAGGCTAGAAGTACGTAGTGTAGATGATGATTGTAAAAAAAAGAAGTAGGTATGAAATACATTTGTAATCTATGTCGGTTATAAAGACGAATGCAAGAGGAAAACATTGCGCCGTTCCCAGAAAATCATATATTAATGATGACTCTCGAAGTCCACTGCTGGACATAAGCCTCTCTAGTTGTTCGCTGCATTGCTGATTCCTGGACTTCTGGCATCCAACACTTGCCATTGAGAGGTGTTTCCTATCCAGAACTCGTACCCCAACGGTTATCGGTTCTGCGGCTGAAAGTGTCAACCCACTGCCAATCCAGCTTACTAATCCGGTGAGATAATGATGGTATCATCATCAGCCGTCAGCAATTGCAATTGTTTTTTTTATGTATTACACAGAAAAAAACATACATTCATATGTATGTTATTCTAGCCCTATCATTAGGGCGTATCTTAAACACGTCTGAAACCAGGCATTGGTTTGACTAGACGTCATATACTCACACTATTTATTATTTCTCCTTATCCCGTCGAAGTGCTAGTAGGGAAAAAAATGTTTGTCGTGCAAAAGTACTACTCGTGAATCTATTTGCAGAGATAAACTATTTTATTTTATTTATTGTTCGCCACTTCGATCGATCTTAGGCTTCTCGCATCCAGCAATTGCTAGCCATCTTGCGCTAATCGTCGCTGTACCTGGCCTAAGGACGTCCCACACTACGTTTGCCTAGAAGCGGTATCCACTCTAGAATTTACGAGACTTCATCTAGGCCCACTGCCACTTCAGCTTACTAATCCGGTAAGCCAATTATGATATCATCATCATCAGCCTATTGCAGTCCACTGCTGGACATAGGCCTCTCCAGTTGCTCGCCACCTAGGGCAAACATCTGGAGGATATACCCATAATCGCCACGCTGGGCAGGCGGGTTGGCGATCGCAGGGCGAAGCTTCTCGCTCCGGTGACGTTGCTGCCCGTCATCGGTCTGTGGTATTTAGCTACGCCTTCAATTATGATGGTTATACCGCCACCAGTTGGTTGCCAGCGCCGCGTTTGTTATTCGGCAGGATGCACCACGGGCAGGTGAGGTTGGCTTGGAGCGGAAAGATGATAAGTCTACTCCCTTACATTCCCACATTATGATATGCTTAGGTAATATTCAAAGCATTGAACTTATTCGCTACATTCTCATAATTTAACCATCGTCGCATAGGCTGAGTGCCTCGCGGCCGTGGACGTGAGTCAGCGGTAATATCGTAGTATTTACGAGTGCGCGTCGTAGGTGGCGCTAATTAAAGCGCTGCTATTTCAAGTGCGTGCACTCATTGAATATTTGCTTACTCCAGTGTGGTCCTGCAGGGTTGGCAAAGCTTCTATCAGATGGGTCAGCAACGAGCGTATGATACTCGTGTGTTGCAGGTGTCCATAGGCTGCGGTAACCGCTTAACATCAGGCCGTAGACTTGTCTGTCATCTGTGCTTTTCACATAAAAATAAATCATACAAATAAATAACTCAAGACATGCTACGCTGAGCCACACAGCGCCACCTAGCCCCAAACTAAGCTGAAGCTTGTACTATGGGTACTAGACAAATGATAAACTTACTTAGATACATTTTTTTGTAAATAAATACATATTATACTTATAAAACACTCAGACCAATACAAACAGACATGTTCATGAACACAAATGTTTGTACTGTGCGGGAATCGAACCCACGACCCCTGGCTCAGAGGGCAGAGGTCACTACCAAATGAGCCATCGAGCCAGTCAAATGAATATTTTTTGACCCTGATCATGTACTTTTTTGATACATTTGTGAGACTCTATTAAGAAAACTCACTCTTTGGCTCTACAAATATGGTGCGCACATTATCTTGGGGATTTGTTAGTTGATAAATTATTTACATTGCAATATATCTGACAGCCACTTCGTCTGAGTTGATTTGTTTTATGATAATCCCATTCTTATAAGAATGATGAAAACTTGTCAATTCGAGCTATGATCCACCACGGTTATGGAATGCCAAGGTACCAGGTATGTCTGAAAAAACATGGCCAAAACCGGAATAGCCTAAAATTAACCAACTAAGTAGTAGATATCTAACTTTGTGAACCCTGTGCTTTTGACTCGAGCTTTATACAGTATTCAAAAAGCACAAAAAGATGAAAAATAAACAAGTGTCGCAAAAGCTTTGTAAAGTGTCCTTGTAATAAAAACATATATTAACATTTTATGTAGGTGAATAGTAGAAGGTAAAATATTCTGCGAAATAGTAAGAACTATTCCTAGAGATGTCAAAAATTCTTCGTCAAGGGCGCGCTCCTCGATCGCATCATTCATCAATTACGCATACTTTCCTGACGTATCTATAATTAGGATGCGAAACTCTGCATTGGTTTACGCTACAACAACGAATGGAGTACCTATATCTACTTAATATTGTGGAATTTTAGTTATATTTGTCTGTTTTGTTACTGAATTTAACGGCTTTTTAAAAAGTGGCAAATGACTGCCATATTATAGTACCTATCTCTTTTTTTTTTCTAGAGGGAAAAGTATTAGGCCCCTTCACATTGTGTCTGGGAGGAATCTGCGTGCTGTGAGGGACCTCCTAAAATAGGAAGGCTTACTCACTAAATCCCCTAGTGGACAGGACTTGCAGTGATTTGCTCAGAAGCATACCTACCTACGGCCGCGTGCTATTAAAGTACCTCACTGGATTAACACATTAATTCTTTTTTATCCCGAAGAAATGTTACATTACTTTAGCTTTAGAAAGAACACAATTTGATAGTTGGTTTGTTTGACAACTCAAAATTACTTTTTTATTGCTTAGATAATTTGTGTAAATTTGTGGTTCAACGACACGGCTTCTTTGTGTAGCTAAAAAAAACGGATTATGGTTTCCTCGTATTCCCGGTCTATATTAGTACCTTGTAGGATTTACGACGCTATCCTTAGCGTGTACCAGCTGCGTCGTCCATCAAAGGAATTCTCCCATCACTGTCGTGATACCAGTTGTCTCCGGGCCGTCGGTCGGTATCCGAATGCCTTAGCGTCATTGGTCTGCGTCTGCGCCAAATCCAATAAACATTTTGTCACTTTATCGACCGTCTCTCGGTGAATCCAGCGCACTGTGTTTGTGGAGTACTTGGTCTTGTGACATGGTATTTTTATTTGAAAATTTGTTTTTAAAATTAACTCAGATGTAAATCGGTACAGTAACAGTACATTAGCACATGAATATCTAAGTATACTTTCTGCAATTGTCCTGACTAATGCTCGGGCCATACTAACGAGAAATGCCATTAATTATCGCGATAATGGACGTTAACCATAGGTGTAGCCACAACTTAACGGGATAATTTTACAATGGCATTAACAATGCCATTTGGCGTTAGGCGATAGCTCAGGTGGCGGTACATCAAAGAGATTAACCCGAGAATTGATGCGATGAAACGGCCACACTACGTATTGTCAGTGTGTGTCGAGAGCGCAATGGGAGCGGACGTATTTGTTTTTTACAACGGATTTACCTCAAAATCGCACGTTTTTGTCTTGGAATACGTACTATGGCGACGGAGTGGAGTAACGAGAAAGTAATTACTTTTCTCGAGATTCTGCAAACAGAACCATGTTTGTGGGATCCGAAACTCAGAAGTTTCAAGAACCGTGGAACGCAAAGTGATGCTTGGCGCCGAATAATGGAAATATTACCTTTTCAAACAACTGTTGAAGAAATATTAATACACCGACAAATAAAAAAAATAAAAAAAATTAAACGCCGTATACATTGCCAATAATGAGCATTCACGTTGACCGTTGAAGTGTAGCCACCCACTTTCAATGCGAAAAAAATTATCGGAATAATTATCGAGATAATGGCCATTGACGTTAAACGGTAGTGTGGCCCCAGCATAAAAGACCAAAGTGAAAAATAATAAGTTCGCACTTACTATGTGAACTATCCACTATTTTCAATCAGTTATCTATAATACTGACACGGGTAAACTGATTATTCTTAAATACATTCCTGATAATACAAGTCATTTAAAGTATATGTGGCAACACAACCGGCCGTTGTAGAAGTCTTTGTTGTAGGGGATCCACTGCAGGACGTAAGCCTCCCCGCTTACGTCCTGCAGTGGATCCCCTACGGCTGAATATGAAGCTGATGATGAAAGTTTATGTGACAATACAATTGCATTTTATATACACGATGTATCTGTAAAAAACTTGTAAAATATAGTTCTTAATCGCTCTAGAAAATAATATTATAATTGTTGACTTGTCGTCCGAAGCTGTTTAAATTGTCCCACTGTGCAACGAAGTTAGCCATAAATTTAATGGACCGGACGGGTCTTGGGTAATTATAGACAGATGTGATGTTTACACCGCACAAGGCCGCCCAAGGTCGGAGCAAGGAATGTTCATTCATCAGCATTTAGAACAGCGGTCTGGTTGGAAATGACAGTGACATTTATAACGTTGTCTCTGAGGGCATAGATCTGAAAGAAATATATGTATTTTGTGTGCTTATAATCTTATGAACATAAGGACAATAGCATAGTACAATTAAATATACAGAAGAAGTAAACAAAATTATATCACAAAGTTAATATGTACGCGCTTTCTTATATTTGTTTCGCATTTTGTTCACTCTGGAATATCTGGTTTTGTCACCTCTTATTAAGACAACTGAAATTTGATGGATTCAAGGAGAAAACTTACGCTAATGATGGTGCAGGGGAGTACTATAGTTGATGAAACATTATTTAAACCTTCAATCTCCATTCATAGATTCATCGGCAGGTCAAGCTAATCGAAGCGATTTGGCGAAACACTAGTCAGCGTAGTATTTCAATTGTTGCCTCATCCTGGGAGATGTTTACAATGTCTCGCACGATATTGGCGAATAGGTCACCGCACACGACCGTAAATAAACATCTACAAATAAGTCCAAGTCCTAAAATAGATCTGACTAAATATAGTAAAGCGTCGTCTGAGTCAGAAGCCCAAACGTTCAACTTTGTCCGTCTCCCGGAGCCATAACTCGCGAGTCCGTCCATTTGGCAGGCGCCGCTGGCAGCGCGATGACAGCGCTTGCGACACGCATTCCCGATGCGCTTGCGATTGTGCCCGATACGAATCATTCTTGCTCACATTATCTACATGCAGGTGTACGGCACTTGCCAATTGCCAAAATGGATTGGCTTGGCTTTTGAAGATAAGAGGTAAATTGCAAGGATTGGTCGAATGGCATATCGTTGCCAACCTAACCATTCTGGTCCCAAGTAATCAGCATCCGTCTACTACTAGTCATCTTTTCAAGTTTATGTGAGAATTTGCTAGCTCTTGGTGCTCAAAATATCACACGATGCAACTGCCTAAAAGAGGTCTACTCTTCAATACCCCAGTACATTCTGAACATACAGCCAATACTGGTAACGTTGGATGGACTAGACTCTCCGTATTTAGTAAAAATATCAAACGAAAACAAGCATGCTCCATCCTCCACATCATCACTCAACATCAGGTTTGATTGTAGTCAAGTGCTTTTTTAGAACTAAATAAAAAAAGAAGAAAAGAAAATAGCAATTAGCATTTGCAATATTTGTCTTGTATAATTTTACACCGCTCTCTAATAAAATTCGGCGTAGGTACCACAGATGTTTTATGTACCTATTTACGTCAATCGGAAACCGTTCATATTCCCGGGATGTAATATAACAGCTAGTACATATGTGTCACTCCCCGGCTCATAAATTATCTCTGCACCTAAAATCGCTTCGTTTTACTACGGATTCGCAAATACCATTAGAAATAACTGTGACCACGGGATTATAAAATTATAACGGCTACAATCATATCTAAATGATTATAATATCCTATGATCTTAGTGTATAACATAAATCTTAATTAGTTTACTATGTGAACGTATAAAATTATTATGTACCTGTACCATTGTGAACTTATTTCTACATTAGGTATATCATTTTTATGAGGTTTCTATGAAAAAAATACTACCTTAGAGTGATGTAAAGTACCTAATGTAGGAAAAGCTATGATGAACAAGTAAGTACCTAGTAATTCCAAATATACAATACTTATAAGTGAAACGGATTGCGAAATGAATCGAAATTGTGCGACAGTGAAAATTTAAGTGTAGTGAGTAGAGAAAATTGGACGACATTGGCATTTGCAAGAGTGATATAAATACACACAATATGGAGACGGAACACGACACCACAGACATGATGAGCAAAGAGGCGATAGGTCAGTTTACACGAATCATTTGCGATGGCAAACAAAGCTGTTTACGCGCGATTCTGTTGCTTGAGTCGTCTTAAAATTCGAGAGCAGAAATAATACGTCTTCTGTTTATTATTTTGTACATGCCGCGTAGACTGCCTGCACCTATCCATAGGCAATACGGTGTATAGTAGGCACTATTATGTCATAGAAAAACTTACGCATACAATTTGAAGAATTTCAAGTGAAACAACCTTGCGAATATCAGGATTATCCAGGATAATTATTTCTGGTCTTGAATTTTAAGACATTTCACCAAATTTAAATGGGCATTAATTACTTTCGTTAAGTAGAATCTCTTTCTTGGTAACAATCCTGTCGATGTTTAGATGGAAATTAACAAAGCGCTTCTGCAAGTTTCTAGATCTGTGTTTTTTAAAAGCAATTCTATACTTCCGTATTCTAATTAAAGGCTTTTTTGTACAACATTATGAAACAGACAGAAGTAAGTATAATGTTTTAAGATGCAAACGTGGTGTAGTAGTATGAGTTATATTTAAAAAATTTAAACTTATTAAAAGAAAATATGAAGAAATTAAGTGATGTTAACTCATACATATGTGGCTATTTCTCCTATGCTTAATTTTGTGTTTGGTGGACAAAGAAATCAGTATGTCTATTGTCTATATCAATAATGTTAGCCTCTAATGCCTATTCTAATATGGCATGACACGCTGTTCGTTAAAGAACATGTCGTTAACAACAGAAATAAAACCCAAGATTATTTGTTTTTTGGGGCTAACTTAGTAGTATACTCTTGTTAAGAAAAACTATATGCAGTGTTATTTCCCTGATTCAGACATGTCTGTTGGACCGTGCCATCGAAGTTTACCCAATCCATGCATGGATTTGGCCCTTTATTTACCAACTTACCTCTATCATCATCAGTTCCAAATTGATGATTCTAGCTGTTTACGTGGGTAATGTGATGACCGCTTTTTACTACTGGAATTTGGTAGAAAATGACCTGACACCAACAGACTTTTCTTCTCACATAGTTTTTTGGTTGCAACACAATCTGAAAACCTTGTTTATCCAAGGGACCTTACACCACTGATCTGAAACACTGATCTACTTACTAACTTCGTCAGTACCACAACACTACCTAAATGACACAACAATGCTTAACACTCTTTTTTTTACAATCCTCTGTTTGTTCAAGTCTTGTTAACTAATTGCGCTTTCATTAGTCGTTAACCCTTCAATAGCTTCTTGCACTTCCCTTTATTAGTAAATGTACGTATTAATTAAGTTGTATAATGTGATTTCAATGCTTCATTATAATAACCTTACTATTCCTGGGTGCATGTTATAACATGAATTATAAAGATATTTTCTTCCTGTGTAACAGTTAGCCTATTTCACGATTTGCTGATATAATCTGTGATAGTTATGAAGGATAAATTACGAGATTAACAATATTGTACGACACAAGAACAGTTTTCGAACATCAAGGAATTAAAAGCAAATAGTGAAATTGGTTTCGTTATAACTGTTAAGTTTACCTACTGTGAAGGCCATTTTCTGAAGTAAAAATCACATACATAGAACACGAATTCTACAACGTACATATTGACTAAGTGATGTTTATTTTAGTGTTGGCGAAATAAATAATAAATATTGCATTAGGTACTCATGCTCATGGCAGAAGATTTCGTGTGAACTTAGTTAGTGATTTTTTATTTCAGAAAGCCTAATAAGATATTTGTTAGTCCCGTGATGTGTTGAATATATCTCTTAAATATATAGGATGTGAAAAGGCTTAAGATAGCATTACTCAAATACGTATAGCTAAGTTGGTCATTACCTATTGCCTCTTTGGCACTATATTCATTCCTCCATTTTATAATAGAATTTTTAATCAGAATAAAATAGCAGCGGCGGTATCGATGTTTCCCATCCGATGTTTTTCTTTTTAATGGTAGCTTGACATAATGGCTTCCCTACGCCTGATGGAAAGCCAAAGAGAAGCCCAAGTCGCTGTGACAACTGTCAAGTAACTGGTTAGTTACCTGACATATCATGTCATATGATGTCATAGCGTCTTAGCTCCTTTTATACTATACATGAAGTAACTAATGCCTTTTCACATCCGTCAAGATACAAGATCATTTTAGTTCATTTTTCAACATCAATGGTTCCATCATGTATGTATGTTTGTAAATATGTAACTTCCGATTGTACCAGATCAAATGTTCCTAACATCTCCATTTCGTAGCGTGCCGTAAGCTTATCGCGCCGTAGCGCGTAGCCGTAGTTGTGCCGCGTAGCGCAGTGTCGTAGCCCGTAGGTGCTAAGTGAGTGTGTCGTGCGCAGCGTTCGGGGAGTGGGTGTCGCGCTGCTGCGTGCCGGCGCTGCTGCGCGCGCGCAGGCGGCCCTCCGAGACGCGCGCCCGCGCGATCACGCTGCTGCGCAACATGGAGGTGAGGCTTTACAATTTTTTTTTATATATTAGGTCAATAGATCGTTACTATTTTTATAGTTTTTTGCCTGCTGTTTCCCTAAAGTGGATTATAATTTGTCGCAAAGAAACGTTAGATCGCGCGCGTCAGTTAATTAATTTCTTCGTAGGTTGTAATTTGAATAACGGGTTCTGTTTTTTTTTTCATTTGACTAGAAAACCCCAAAAACGCGGGAATAATGATTATTAACTTCTTATTTAGTACCCATACACAGTTCCATGGTTTTATTTTCGGTCATAGTTAACTTTCAAAAGTTCAAAGGTTCTCCGATTTTTAAACCCTTTTCCTCGATGCGATGTAACCAATCGTACTTTCGCTAGGGCTATGTTAAGGTAGTTAGGTCCTGAATAAGAACGTGACCTTTTCTCAAAACTAATCTCAATATTTAGGTTGTTAGATGAGTAGATCTAGCAAAATTTTTGTGTGAAATTTTCATGAGAAATACTAACTATGAGACATTGTCGTTGACATTGGCAGACATTGTATTTAAAAGCGCTGACACATCAAACCCCTACCTTCTACGAGTATAAATATTGCAACAATTCGGCCAGTTGTCTGGCCGTTAATCATACGTAATAGGCAAGGAGATAATGCACTTTGTCAGTTCTGACTCGTAAATCAGCGAGGGGAAGCAGACCGCTTTATTCGTTAGCGTTTATATACGAGCGCGTCTAGCTGAAGTAAATGAGCCATGATAGTTTAGCACCTGCTACATTGCAATGTGCAGCAGTTTCTTATGTGTCATTACTCGTGTCTGCATAGATTCAAAGTAGGTAGGTAATCTTCAGTAGGTAAGTATATAGTAATAGCAAAGTCCCTTGGCATCCACAAGAATCCAGTAGGTTTTTGCTTAGACAATACATAATTTGACATAATGTATATGAAAATATATATTTTACATTGACCAGACCCCAAAGTAAATAGCCAAAGCATTTGTAAGTATTATGGAAATCGGAATCGACCAAGGTACCTTTGGTAGCCGTCAAGGTATAGCTGGTTTTAAGAGTTGGAAGTTTTTCACGGTACGCTTTGCGCGCAATTTCCTGCCACATGCAACGGTTCCTTGGAATCAGCTTCCAGCTGTGACTTTACCGAATGGGTACGACGTCGGGTCTTGCGTAAAGCGAGCCTATAAGTTACTCGAAATGGCGGCAACTCACATGTGATTCGCCTGGCCTTGTGGTCTATGGGCTGAAACGATCACTTACTATCGGGGTCTTGTGCTCCCTCTGTCAGATATGTGAAAAATAATACAAAATTACGACACAGAGAAACACAAACATTCATCACATAAATGTTTGTTTTGATTTAGAAGGCAAGGTTACTTCCGAATGAGCCACCAGACCAGTCAAAATGGTCAACTTTTTCCCACTACCAAATGTTTTAGGTAATATTCGTTAAACGATTTATTTCCATGCCCCATTTTCGTTGTTAGCCCAAAGCTTGGAAATAATATGTTTCGGTATTCCATTTCATTACTGCTAAACAATGGAATAGAGTAAAATTAACAAAGTACGAAGTCACGCATATGAAAATTAAAACATTTGGAATACTGTTGCGTCGTAAACTACAGCGAATACTATACCCAAACTGTGAAATCAGTTTTATGACTCTTCTAGCTTTGTGCCCAGTTTCCAGTAGAAGGTTCTTGCGGTTTTCTTTATGTATTTTAGTTAGGTAGCTAACTAATACATAAAGTACGTAATTTTATTACTAGTATAATACTAGTTAGGTAGGTACGTAATTTTAATTACTAACTAGCAAACTTGGCGAACTCCGTTTCGCCACCAGATGGCTGTAAAATTTTTTTTTCCTTAATTTTCTTTGGTATAAACCTCACGAAGCCCGGACCTTTCTAACGAATGCAAAACCGTGGAAATCGGTTCGTGCGTTCTGGAGTTATAGCGTCAGGGAGGAAAACCCGACTTATTTTTATATACTACTAATATAGTACTTTTAGCAAACTTCTACCTAATGTCCTTCTTTTTAACTTGGTTTGAGAAGAGACCGCGTCCGGTCTGACTGATTCTTAACTTTGTTGTTGTATTTTATTTATGTGGAAATTTGAAAAGTACGTGTTTACTTTGTTACGTTGTGATTGTATATTGTAATGTCCCAATACAATAAATATTTCTTAATGTTATAGATAAATCAACATTATTTATTGCACACCAAACGGTTGAGGAGGCCTACGTTCAGCAGTGGACGGACCAAGGCTGTTGATATTGATTGATTGTTTGAAACTAGACACAGGCATATATTAACGTACAATTAGGCGAGAGCTCTTTCGTCTCGATAAGCAGCAGCATGGTACCCCCGGGATGGCTGGTGGTGGTTGCTGCTTAATATCACACAGACCGCTTGCTCGTCTACCAATAGTGGAAATTCATTCTGAAGAGATATAATGATGTATTTTCATAATAATTAATAATTGTCTAGCTAAGACTAATTTATGAATGAGCTGATGAGTGGTAATATGCTGCGTATTCAATTTAATATATCAAGTGCGAGTAGAGTTTATTGTTTGAATGCCAAGCGCAAATAACAAACACGCCTATTTTTAGTCTGAATGTTTTCCTCTGTTTTGAAATATTACAAGTTTGCGTTCAGCGACATCTATCGGCGAACCCGAAAATTACTTGATCGAGATCGTTTTTGTATCAACTGGTTTAAATTTAGACGCAAACCTTAGCAAAGTCAAGAAGTTCACACGATATTTGAGAGATGGCGCTGTGCTTATATTCTTGGAATGTTACTTGCGCGCGTTACATGTAGGATGTATAGATACTATACATATTTACTTTCCTTATTAGAACAAAAAATAATATGCACCGTACTGTGTCCATACCCATATGATATAATCACCCCGCAAAGTGACTCTTGCGCTTTCCATTTGGCGACGGTAAAAAATATTTTCCTATTAAAATATTTTGTCATATCTAAAAAAAATGCTTTGTATTCATAGAACTATTATTATGGCTTGTTTTATTACATTGATGAATAGAAAATATTACTATGTAGCGAACTCCTTCATTTTCAAGTCCATTTATAAACAGACAGTAAAATAGGCCTATGTATATAGGTAGGTACCGTGAAGTCTTTGGCGATTCGTGTTCACCTTTAATTAGTACAAAATGTCTCCCGGAGAGTGGAGGCCCGTTTAGCTAAACGAGAAGTGGTTAACGAATGACCGGTGTCTATTTTTCTATTTGTCTTTAGACTCACGAGTAGTTAATTAGTTTTCGATTCAAATTAGGTCAAAATAATTACATTATATTTTGTCCGTATTTTAGATTCTATAAATATATTGGACACGTATTTTTCTTTATTTCATTTCATTTTCACAAAAGGAGCGTTCAGGATGACTTCACTCCACCTGATGGTAAGCGGTCGTGAAGTTCAAATGTTAGGTCGACAGACACATTAAGGAAAACCCACCGCGCATGTCGCCCTTACCCTGAAGGCCCACTGAGATGCCGTTTCAAGCCCTGCCTAAAACACCCATTTAGGTGTTTCAGGCAAAAAGTGTCAGCTCGGCTGTAATGCGTCCATTTTAATATAAACATTTCCACCGGCAGCGTATATGGTTTCAATCTTAGCAGTAAATAAGAGAAAATGTTACAAAATAACTGATCAAAGTCGTAGGTAACACGTTTAAAATGACATTCGTATTGCATCGGCCGCTCATGAAATCCACAACAGAATCCAGTGTGATCAAGCTTTGACACTGAGCAGGCTGCCCACAGCGAGAAGCTTCCATCTCGCAGCCCTAATTAAAGTACAGTTTTCCAAACTATTACAGTCATACTTTACAAGAAAAAATATTCAACGCCCTCTTTAGGGATATCATTACACTCTGTTCCACACAACACCACTGCACGCCCCCAAAAATAAAATCGCGGGTACTTTAAAAAATAAATAACCCAAGACATGCCACGCTGGGCCACACAGCGCCACCTAGCCCCAAACTAAGCCGAAGCTTGTACTATGGGTACTAGACAACTGATAAACTTACTTAGATCATTTTTGTTTTTGTAAATAAATACATATTATACATAGAAAACACCCCCCACAAAAAAAAATAATTAAAAGTAACAAGCCCACATAGAATAATATAAGACTCTACATAAACAACCAATAAAACGGTTATAAATGGTTAAGATGAACTGCAGGCGATCAGCTTCCTCGTATTTTGCAGTTGACTATACAATCTTGCACTTAAATCGTTCTCAACTTTGTAGAGGTAGGTAAGTAGAGGGGCAGTAACGTCCGCGATATAGCGAGTAGGAGGGCCCTACTCGCTTCTTTTTCTCGAGTCGATGACAAACAGACTATAATGTCCGACGCTCCTCCTCCTACTCCGAGACTCCGAGATTTGGTCTGTGAGACCAAAACTCGGAGACGCGGATAGCTCCGTCGCTGGCGTTTCTGCCCCCGATGGGAAACTAAGTATTAGAGGATCTCTCATCTGGTGCATGCGCAGAGCGTGGGCTGCATCAAATACCAGCACGGTTTATTTTCAGTTGAACCGCATTCTTGTATCGCTTATGTTTTATTATCATAAAGGAATTTCTGCAATTTCATATTTATACACGTGTGTCCACGGCATCTTACAAGACTACTAATCGAATATCAAGAACGGGCAGGAACGTTGACCAGGGTACAAATAAAACCTACTGCTGTCATCAACTCGCCTGCCAAGCGTGGTGACTATGGCAAGTGCCCACAAATGACAATTGTCATTAGACGTTTGAAGTCGTAGGGATGTAAGGGAATGGCCTATCATCTTTTCGCTCCGAACCAACCTCACCTGCCCGTGGTGCATCCTGCCGAATAACAAACGAGGCGCTGGCAATCGACTGGTGGCGGTATAACCATCACAATTGAAGGCGTAGCTAAATACCACAGACCGGTGACGGACATCAGCGTCACCGGAGCGAGAAGCTACGCCCTGCGATCGCCAAATCGCCTGCCCAGCGTGGCGATTATGGATATATCCTCCAGATGTTTGCCCTAATGGCGAATAACTGGAGAGGCCTATTCAAATCATAGAGGTTGAGCAGTGGACTGCAGTAGACTGATGATGTTTCAAGGCGAAGGAAGAAAGATGATGATGATGACACGATGTTAGTGATGTAGGTCACGCAATCTGATCTAAGTTTGGATTAACCAATCTCCGATCTCGTTTCGTCAGCCCAAACAAACCGACCAGCTCGCTGCTCGTATGACGCGCGTTTGTCAACAAAATCTAGAAAACAATAATAGTCTTAGTCGTACCAGTCGGTTTTCCGAGAAAATTTTGTATTATTACATTTGGACGCGGCTTGAACCGACGGCCCTGAACTAGTTAACTAATAATATCGCCTGAAATACGGTTACGTCACGGAAACTTACGGACAACTTGTGGAAACTTGCGTTATGTGTGGACGGCGGCGGGGGTGTGCTCCCACTGATGTAATAATATTCTCTCTGGACCAAATTTCGGCCACAGGTTCCAATTCCTAAGGAGATTAGCTACCTGACTGCTTGCGTACTTCATCATTCTCCATATTTGGCTTTAAGTGGGGTCGGCACTACATGTTTTTTTCTTCCACTCTCGTCTGTCAGCCGTCATCTCCACACTTATACCTTTGACACGCATTATCACGCATATCATTCCTCACACAGTCCATCCATTCCTTTTACGATCTTCCACTTCCTCTATATCCTTCCACGTTCATACTCAATACTGGTCTCGATACATGCCTTTCATCCCTCCTCATAACGTGCCCAAACCATGCCAATCTGCTACTCTTTAACTTTTCTGTCACTGACGCTACTTTCAGACTGCTTGCGTACTTACTTACTTTATTTACGCCAGGTCCTGTTCAAGTTAGAAAAAGACAGGAACAGTTATTTCATTACACGTCTGCGCTATGTTATTTTTGTCAACAAAAAATCTTAGAAATAAATGGCGAACGTGTATTGAAAAGTCTCCAATTTCGCAACCCGTTGCCTTGAGATGTAGGCGCCATCTCAATGTTCGTATTTTTTATTATTATTAAAGACAGTAACTAAAGTTTGAGCTTATTTTAGTAAATAAATATAAATATCAGACAACATCACATACATTGCTCCGATCCCAAAGTAAGTAGCTTAAGCACTTGTGTTATGGGTATCACAACAACGAAGGTACCACAAATAAATACTTAAATACAAATATAAACACCCAGACACGAAACAAACACAAGTGTTCATCACACGAATGTTTGTCCCGGGCGGGAATCGAACCCACGACCCTTGGTTCAGTAGGCAGGGGTCACTACCAATTGAGCCACCGAGCCAGTCGTTTCTATAACGAACATATAGACAGACAGACCAAAATTTTACTGATTGCATTTTTGGCATCAGTATCGATCACTAATCACCCCCTGATAGTTATTTTGAAAATATATTTCATGTACAGAATTGACTTCTCTACAGATTTATTATAAGTATAGATAGAAGATGTACTTATGTGTTTATCGTCGCCTACTGTGTACGATCTTCAGTATGACGTTTGACACCGTGTGTGACATGGCTTAACCTCGCTGTTATGTAACATTTAAACTCGCTAAAAAGTTTCAAGGTAATCTAAATACAGCTTTTGGATACTGAACCAGCAAAGTGTTCTTGAACGTGCGTTCAACCCTGGTTATATACTCAGAAAATTATATAGTAAAACCTATAACCTAAGATTTTAGAAAATCTAATTCAGTTGATAGCTCACCTAACCTCTTCTCTGTAACTATCCTCTACCCTAAGGTTGTCTGGAAGAGATCGCTTATAGCGCGCTTATAAGGCCGCCTATATTGTACAGCATAATGTCTACTATACATAGTTTTAAGTCAATTGTTTGGTGTGCAATAAAGAATATCTTATCTTATCTTATAGTAATCATAAACTCAGAAAATTACTTTCTTTTTCGCCCTAGTGTTTTTGTCGGCTTACTGGTACCAGAGTCCGCTATCATATACAATCTCATGGAGGAGAAGATGGGCCGAAGTGGACTTCGCCTCATCTTTGGCATCTCCCTAATAATAATTATAATGTTTTGTATAGAAAATGAAACAAGTGCTGATGTCACAGCAAACTCATAATTATTCCAATAATGGTAGTAGTTAGGTAGTTAGCCCCCATCACCTCAAACTTGGCCATGTTTCTGCCAAGAAAATACTCAACACAAGTCCCGGTTTCATAAACTAGGCGTTGATACGCCTTCGTGCATCGATAACCCTTTAAGCCGTTGGTCTTGCACCTAATCCAGTGCAGTCGATCTGTCGTCCCGTTCGATAGCTACGAGAACGTAAGAGGGAACATGAAAGAATAGAGAGTGCTCATTCATAGGCGCATTTTTTTTATATAGTGGCTCGATATAATGGCTTCCCTACGCCTTATGGAAAGCGAAAGAGAGGCCCAAAGTCGCTGTGACAACTGGCAAGTAACTAGTCAGTTACCTGTCAGTTGCCATGCCGGCCCAACCCTAACCCCCCACGAGCTCCGGACACCCTACTCACCAGCAGAAACACGACCCGAAGGTCATTTGGCTGCGGTATTTTATAGGGTAGAGGTCCTTCCCCGGACGGGCAGCTCAATTCGAGCGAAGATTCGCTATGCCCTCTGTATAAGCCATATACGTACATATGACATGTGTCATGTAGTGTAGGGCGTCCGCCATGGGATGGCGTTACGCCGTAGAGCGAGCCGGCCTCTCTGTACCGCGGTGTAGAGATTTTTCACCGTCTCTATATATAGGCCACGAGTTTTGATGTCAATAAAATATTCTTACTAAGTGTCACCTAAATTGGCTTTTATTTTGAAACTATTACTTAAGCCCCGTGAAAGTGCATAGGTAGACAGTGGTCTATCTATGGTCCTTCGGCGTCGGATATTGAAGTTTGGGCACTAGTGATAGTGCAGGGGACTACGCCTACTATTGCGCTTTTTGGAGGAGGTGACGTCCTGGGCAGTGGATCGCTGTCGCGAACAGGACAGGGAAAGCTGACCAGCAAGGAGCCGCTGGCAGCTGAGACCAGCAACGTGACGCTGGAGGAAAGTGGAAGCTGATGCCTGGTGCAGTCCAGGCAAGTGGCAGCTGAGGAGATCGTGGTGCTGGTGGCGCTATCTGGTGCTGGTGGTGCTATCTGGAGCTGGTGGCGCTATCTGGTGGTGGAGCCAGGAGACGACTGCCAACTTGGTGTTGGAGGGAGACCGAGCAAATTCGTCGTCTAGTGTGTGTGTGAGTGAAACGGATACAACTGTGAGTAGTGCATTCGATAATTTGTAAATAGAAGATAGGCAGTTTAAAGCAAAGGATTTTGAACTTTATTAGCAAGTGTAGTTGGACTTTGTAGAATTTAGTATGTTTACATTAAGATAGAAAATTTTAGGTTTGTTAGTTTAGGACTTAGAATAATTTCGAAAAAGCTGTTGCTACGGGGAACCTATGCCCAATTTTCTCTTAAGTCTATGTCGGTTCAAAAGACTTGTACTTGTAAATATTTTGTCATCTTTTGTTAAATTGTTATAATGGAGGCATTAATTAACTTTCAATTAGATATTGGTTCACGCATTAGGAAAGCTAAAATTAACTTTAAAAAGACTCCGAAAGACAGAATCAATAAGGAGTATCTAGAGGGCAAACTTGAGCTTCTAGAACAGTTTTGGTTTGAGTTTTCGGCTGGGCATAAAGAGTTAATGCGTACTGTATCATCTAAGGAACAGTTTACCGAGACTAGCTATTTTAAAGATGATGTATATAGTGATGTCGAGGAGGAGTATTTTGAATATAAACTGTTGATTAAACCTTTGTTAGCGAAATGGGCTGGAAAAAACCAATCTGGTGCAAAGGATGATACAAGTGACATGTCCGTTGCGCATACAGCCAATATCAAGTTACCTAAGATTAACATTCCAACATTTACAGGCAGGTATTCTGAATGGAACACGTTCCGCGACCTGTTTCAATCTTTGGTACATTCTAATAAGAATTTAGGGAACGCTCAGAAATTATTATATCTAAAAGGTTATTTACAAGGTGAAGCAGAGCAGCTATTGTGTAACATTCCTGTCTCTGATTGCAATTATGACAGATGTTGGGGTTTACTAGAGGAAAGGTACAACAATAAAAGGTACATCTGTCATAACATTTTGAAGAGGTTATTCAGTCAGAGAAATATTGTGGTTGAATCGGCTAGTGGATTGAAAGAGCTAATGGATACGACGAACGATTGTTTGTCTGCTCTTTCTAATATTGGCATTGACACTACGACCTGGGATGTCCTGATAATACACATACTGTCGCTGAAACTGGACCCGGAATCTAGAAGGCAATGGGAATTTAGTGCGACGGATGTTAATTCCGATGAGTTGCCCACATTTAAACAATTTGAGGATTTCCTTAAAAATCGGTATAGGGCTATTGAATTCCTAGATTCCAGTTCAAAACCTGTAAATAAAAATGTATATAATAAGTTGCCTATCAATAAAGTGAAATCGATGCATGTTACTAGTTTAAGTTGTCCGTTTTGTACAGAAGAACACAAGCTTAGCACTTGTAAAGGTTTTATTGAGAGTTCGGTAGAAGTGCGACGCGAATTTGTAAGCTCTAATAAAATATGTTATTGTTGTCTGGGAAACAATCACTCTGCCAAATTCTGCCACAGCAAGTATAAGTGTCGGATATGTAGGAGAAAACACCACGTTCTGCTACATCCTGTAAATAAGAGTAGTGCTCAGGAACCCCAACCAAGGGAGGTTACACTTAATGGGAAAAATAATGACGCAGTAAATGCAGTACTTTCCTGTGCATCTACAAATAATCATTGTCATCATACCCAAGTGTTACTTGCGACGGCTTTGGTAAACGCAGTGACAAGGGCTGGTGAGGTCTGTACAATTCGCGCGTTGTTAGACCAAGGGTCCCAGTCTTCTTTTATATCAGAAGCCATGGTCAAATTGTTAGGACTGAAAAAGGTACCTGTCAAGGGTCAAATAATAGGTGTAGGTGGAAATAATGGACTAATATCTAATGCTATGGTGGAAATAAAATTGTCCTCACGAATAGATCCCAGCTTTACAATTACCGTGAAGGCACACGTATTGGAGTCTATTACTTCGCTTTTACCTACTCGTAGGATAGAAGCGAAGGAGTGGAAGGAGCTTGGCGGTATAATTCTTGCGGATCCAGGCTATTATACTTCCAATAATGTTGATATGTTGTTGGGTTCGGAGGTGTATAGCCGCATAATACAAAACGGTGTGCTGAAAGGTCCGCAGGGTACACCACTTGCACAGTGCACGTTGTTGGGATGGATCCTTTCTGGAGCAGTCGGAACATCTGTTGATCCTCCTAAAATGGTTAACGTTTTGCACTGCAGTGTTCTTCAGGAAAGGTTTCGGGAGGTTGAAGAAGATATTCCCTTACAAGAGGAAAGAATGTACACAGAAGAGGAAAATACTGATGATACTGGTAGAGTGTGTCTTCCTCTGAAAGGTGAATATCCAGATGTTGTCAACTCACTGCCGATAACTGAAAAAAGGTTAGTGTCATTGGAGCAGGAACTGAAGAACCAGGATCTGAAACAGAAATGTACACGGACTAAAGTTGAATTAATTGTCGAGATGGATCAACTACTGGCAAAGGGTGAGTTAAAGCTTCCTAGGAGAACCACGGGGATGAATATCAAAACTGTAGGACTTTCCTGGAGCCGTAGTGAAGATGGATCCCGCTGCATGGTAGACGTGCCGACTTGTGAAGAACCTGTAATAAAAGGAAAAATTGATTCGGATGTTTTTATAATAGCGAAAAAGAAGCCATGGTTTGCGGGTATCAAGTGGGACAAAGCAGTAACAAGTTTACTATTAAAGGAACGGCTTACTTACCATCAGGAATTAGTATATTTTGAAGGTATCTCCAATCCACGTTGGGTGTTTGGTCAGGCCGAGGATTTTGTAGATCGTGGTCATTGGTTATGTTTATCACCCTACATCTGGATGACTCAGCTTCCCACGATTTACACAAATGATTCAGATTCTTGGCGCCAATGGTTACTTCAATATTTGCTACGTTTCTATCAACTTTATTGGTGGATAGGTAGGTCATAGGCTTGTTGAACTTTGCTTGGTACTATTGTGGTTGTTTAGGATACTTTACCCGCTGGTCGCTAGTTTTATGGCAGGGTGATTGAGTCTCAACTAGGCAAGGATAACTTGGTATGCATAGTCAGTTAAGGGGAAACGGTGTTTTATTAAGACCAGTTCCTAAGGCTTGTCTTCTTCCTGTTGCTGACTATTGTTTGTTTAATTTTAAGTATTCTTGTTTTTTAAGTTTAGTTTAAGAAGTTGGGTTTTGTGTATTATTTTGTTAAAGTGTATTAAGTTGTGTAATTGTTTGTGTTTTTATAGTGTTATAAGGTGTTTATTGAAATGGAGTTATTTTATATTTTCTGGTACTGTTTGTATGCTTGCTCACGGTGGGCGATTTCATCATTTGTCTAGTTTACTTTATATGTAACACACAGTAGCGGGAATTTATGTGTTTCGAGCTTGCTTTGAAATTTGTCACTCGATGGGATTTTAGCTAGACAATTGTTAAGGACCTGGGTCGGTCCTTGGTGGGCGATATGTATAAGCCATATACGTACATATGACATGTGTCATGTAGTGTAGGGCGTCCGCCATGGGATGGCGTTACGCCGTAGAGCGAGCCGGCCTCTCTGTACCGCGGTGTAGAGATTTTTCACCGTCTCTATATATAGGCCACGAGTTTTGATGTCAATAAAATATTCTTACTAAGTGTCACCTAAATTGGCTTTTATTTTGAAACTATTACTTAAGCCCCGTGAAAGTGCATCGGTAGACAGTGGTCTATCTATGAGTGGTTTATCTATGGTCCTTCGAGCCGGATATCTATGGCTTATACACCCTCTCTTGTATGAGCACTCTATACGACCACGCGTGACAAAAAAGGGAGGCTGATGCGTGACCGTCTGTATATTGCATCTCCTGTCGACATGCTTTTGGCGTATTGCCCTTTGGAGTATCGCCCCAGTAGCCAAAATTCAGTCAAGAGATAATCTTGTAAATGTTTTTTTATTGCTAAGTGGGCACATCGCTCTTACAATCAGCAGATCTATGCCAAAAAGAGAAACTAAGCAACCTCTCATCAGTAATTACCTCCATCTGAAGGTTGTCTGAATGCGATTGCCACTAGCCGATCTGAAAGACATAACATTAAGTTTGTAATGTTTTATTTTCAATTCCAATAAAAACATTTTTTTTTTTCATTTTTTTTTTATTATTATTATTTTTTTATTTTATTCATTTAAATGTCGGCCAAACTATGGAACTCATTGCCGGACTGTTTCCCGAGACGTACAATCTTCAGGTCTTCAAGGCGAGGGTGAATCGTTATTTTCTGGGTAAGCGTGCTCCATTGTAGGCTTCAATAACACTTAACACCAGGTAAAAAAATATAATAACTAAAAATACCTGTCTAAGTTATAAAATTAAATGTATCATTGTTAACTCGCCTTATTCACCTGTTCCCTTTTCGCCGACGCGCTGACCTCCTAATTCCCAAGACACATCGCTTTTATGTTTACCCAAAGAATCCTTAAGCGCCGTAAATCTCGCAGCTTGACATTTCATAAATTAGCGAAATAATCACGAGGCAGTGTGTCGCGGTATAAATCCATAAAGTTATTAGGGCAGGCCGGTCGCCGCTCATTTCGGCTGTCTCGTAAAAATATTAGGCTTTATGCGCAGAGCGCCAGATCTGCAAAAATGCACGATAAATATTGCGGTTTAATGGCGAATTCTCATAACTTCCTTGTCTCTTAAATTTTGTAAGTGCTACAATGTTTAGGTACCTGAAAATATGACATGTGGAGAATTGTTTTATATGAAAAAAAAAGAAAGAAAATTTATACCTAAGCATTTTTCAAATATTAACTTTAATTTAAAATAATTACGAATTTCTCCACAATTTCCGTACCTATACTTAGTATCAAAACGGCCGAAAATGATAACGAAGAATTTATAGCAGTAGTTACCCGTAGAAAAGTAATAAAATACGTGATTCCGTCTGTAGCGTAAATATACGTAAACTACTCGTATGTGGTCTTAATAAGGTGTAAGAACGGAGTTTACGAAACCCCACCACTAGGGGATAAACGGAGATTTAAAGTTTTAGAATATTTAGTATCGCATTGCACACGTGCGAAGCAGGGGCGGGTCGCTAGTATAACAAAATCAGTAATATCTAGTTACAACGCGAGCTATTTTAAGCTATTTACAGCAACCAACGACGCCCTTGCTTGTATGATTTCGAAATTTCTACTTGTCGTGTCTGTCCATTAATACACAACTACCACTTCTCTGTAATGGCGCATAAAACATATCCCGGCTCAATTACTGTCAAACTCGAAATTAATATGGCAACCTGATTGCGTTTAGTTCGCCAGAGACACAAATCAGAGCCGCGACAGGACACGCTTGCAACAATCCGCCGGCATTTGTCAGCCACTTCCTTGTCCTGTCGCGCGGTAATTAATCCGCCGCATCGGAGGTGCGCGGGCGCAATTTACGGCCAACTCATTATTTTGGACGGAACCCAATTCGCGTCGAACTGAACGCACCGATAATTTATTCGGGGAAATGTGTTTATTGCTTTATTCGTGTTATATTGTGATGTGGAGTGGAGTGCTAATGTATGGTAGCGGATTGACAGCTCGGTTGGGTTGTCACACTTGCCAGTGTGCGGAAACAATTATTTTCTGTAAAAATTATTAGCTGTGCCGACGATATTCCAAACATGGATACATGTAATACATGATAGTAATCGAAAGAGATTGCACACGATAGTATTAACCCCATCCATTAGTGTCATTACCTGTTAATACTATTTATAAGATCTTATACCCCAGGGGATGTAAGGGAGCGACCCATCATCTTTTCACTCCAAGCCAACCTCACCTGCACGTGGTGCATCCTGCCAAATAGCAAATGACGCGCTGGCAACCGACTGGTGGCGGTATAACCATCACAATTGAAGGCGTAGCTAAATACCACAGACCGATGACGGGCAGCAGCGTCATCGGAGCGAGAAGCTACGCCCTGCGATCGCCAACCCGCCTGCCCAGCGTGGCGATTATGGGTATATCCTCCAGATGTTTGCCCTAAGTGGCGAACAACTGGAGAGGCCTATGTCCAGCAGTGGACTGCAATAGGTTGATGATGATGATGATGATGATACCCCAGTCAGTGGCCTGGACAAGACAACCGGACAACCTTTGTTAATGATAACAAGATAATAATATAGGGGTGGAGGTGGTATTGTTCGCATAACAATGATAAAATGATTAACGGCTAAACGCTACGTTGTGTATCGTTATTAATCAATATAATATTCTCTTTCAATAAATGCACACCCAACATTATCATTACTGAGTTATCGATGTTTAAAAATCATCGTCTACTAACTTTGTCAACAGACAATCAAATTCGGAAGATCTGGGCGTTAATCTTGGCACTTTAATTACAAAATCATTGAAAAACTGTTTCGTCCATACTCGTAAAACATACAACTGTGTAGGAACGAACGTTTCTAATATTAGCACCGAGATAATTAACAAGCTATTTTTACAACTCGATTAACAGTTTCTATGTCGCACGAAATTAAATATATAAAAGTTGGACAAGGCACATCGCCCTAATACGTGTATGTCAAAACAAATCTTATAGATCTGAACAGGATTATTAGGGCTATTACCCTACTTATTTGTATGTATAATGTAGATGATTAAGTGGATTGGGATTAATTATGTACCAGTGATGATATTAAAGATTTTGGGGAAACCTGTAAGAACGTTCTAAGTATCACAACAGAGTTCATCTTATTTACCTTCTGATGTGTTTCTCACTGTCTCGTTTGGTAGCGAATCTGCCTTCTAGAACAGTTATGTATAAATATACTGTACCTATTTAAATGTCAACATTCCAATTTGACTTCGTTTGTGGTATGACTCTCATAAAACTTGGACTCATAACCCAACAATGACAAACTAAAGAATCGGATCAATGTATGTAAAATTAGTACTTCCCATAAATGTATCTAAATGGACCTACGGCAAACGGCAACCCTTTGAAAGTATTGCAATTTCATTATTTCTTAATTATTTAATTATTTCCTTTAAGGGTCTACCATCCTGTTTGTCGTTGACAAGCTCTGTGTTTCTTTCTGTAACTTTCCATATCATCATTTAAATGGTATTTCCATCTTATTTAAATGGCACATGCTTACCCTAACTCCGCTACCATAAATTGGCTCTACCTTTCATCATCCCTTCGTGTAAAATGAAATTTGGAATCCGGTAACAAGAAGCGATTTGGATATATTCAGGACGTGTAGATCTCAGTCTGAGGCGGTCGTATGCATCTGCGCTACCCATACTTCTGCTATTGCTACCCCTGATATATAGATGTAGTTGGTATTCCTTATCGTTCTCCCGTCCGAGGCGACGTTGCTGCGCCTAATGCATTTCCCTCTAGAAAATAAAGTGTAAAACTTGTCTTTCTGATTGAATCCCTCTAAACTTAACCGTCATTCCGTAACAGTGGCAACGTCACACGAACCCGAACCAATACGTAGTACATTAGATAACGTGATCCCACGTGTCACGTCTAGACATTCCGAGCTACTGTCAGCGCAACGGAACAATAGCCAGTACTTTGTCTTGAGCTCTAAATAACCTGTATCGTCACCGACAGATCGCCACCACGAGCTGAATGATCGGAATGCCGCGTTAAACGCTTGAGAAATGGCTGGGCTTGTTCAAATTGATAGGTTTATTTGATGAGAGTTCATCAACTCGCTAAACGGCCGCGGCAGAATGCGGCTCTTTGATAGTTCACCCACTTCTATATCGGGAACCACTAATAGTGAATTTTCATTTTTGACGCAACACACTCGTTGCGTCCTTGAACCGAAACCTTTTTTTAAAGAAGCAAGCATGTCTCCTTGCCTGATGGAAAGCTAAAAAGAAGCTCTAACCCGGCAACGGACTAGTAGGTATGCATAACAATGATTGCGTCCTTGAACCGTTTTTTTAAAGAAGCAAGCATGTCTCCTTGCCTGATGGAAAGCTAAAGAGCTAAAGCTCAAACCCTGGGGCAAGGGACAAGTAGGCACAACAATGATTTGTCCGTTGCTGCCGCACTGGCCTGTACGATTATAGACTCAAACTAATCCCGAAATGCAACCGAAGTTTCCGGGTCTTTCGCCAAAGTACAACATAGTGACCTATTGTCGAAAGACATAAAAAAAAATAACTACCTACTGAATTTAAAATTAAGACTGTTACTATTCCAAGTAGAGTTCCAATTTAATGGACTGGATATTGTATGGTCTCGGGAATCAAATTTCTTCCTCAAACTATTGGTCTATAGGTACTATTGATCAACTATTAATCCTCCAATGTCCCGCGTGCTCGAATACTTGGTCTCACATAATAAAATAGTTTTGTTGTCGACTCGAGAAGAAGAAGAATACCTCAAGATAATACGTAGTTTTGGCATCGTTTGAGCTTAATGTCAGAACAAGAACAAAAGCCGCAGCAAATAGCTATATGTTTGACGCCTCCATCATTTAGTCTTATTCCGTCCACACATGCAATAACCATCTCTTTATCAGTCGTCGCCTAGTAAAGTGCCGGGTTCGCAAATTAGCACCTTGCAAGGAGACATCTGCACAAAGATGTGCAAGCTTAAGGCTCTTGCAATAAGGACTATTATTGAACGAGGGTTAAGGCACCTGAGTAAGAACATTTGGCCCACATACGTACCGTTGTCGTGTTGCAGAAATAATAATATGTACTAGCATAACATACAAGCTTGGGTATCAATAAAATACTCAAGTTTTTTTTTTATAGAGGCTCGACGTAATGGCTTCCCTACGCCTGATGGAAAGCGAAAGAGAAGGCCAAGTCGCTGTGACAACGGGCAAGTAACTGGTCAGTTACCTGTCAGTTACCACCGCCATGCCGGCCCAACCCTAACCTCCCACGAGCTCCGGAAACCCTACTCACCGGCAGAAACACGACCCAGATGTCATTTGACTGCGGTATTCTATAGGGTCTCCACCCTCTGTCCTTCCCCGGACGGGCGGCTCAATTCGAGCGAAGATTCGCTATGCCCTACCTCTCTTAAAGTGAAGTTTTAATTACAATGTCTTTGTTGCTTGCTGGCGTCATTTCAGTTTTGTTGCGCCATATAATGTACATTTGTCATCAGGGCTTAAAAGCTTGGGCTATCTCTTTAGTTACAAATAATATTTAGCTGTACGAAGTGTGGCAAGAGCTAATGAATTTTTATTAACTCGTCAAAATTACCGCATCCTGCTTGAAGTCGCAAAGTACAAGGCAACGGCTTGACTGTGTCTATGGAATGGCTGAGTCTATGAGCTGCGGTTACTGTTTGACATAATACAAAAAGAATGATTTTGAATTGCGTATATTTTGTGTTGCTGGTTATCCAGTATCCTATAAAAATACGTATTATTCTATTAGTGATATTATTTTAGTGCTTGCTACCTCTAAATGAATGAAGCTGTCAACACACAAGCGAAGCAACAAAAATAAAAAATACTGACACAAAATATCGATCAATTTATCATTCTGACCAACGTGACGCATTATTTCATCCACGAAGGTATACCTATTCTTAAAATATCACCTACTAATATAAAGTAGTTCTTTCTGTGTTTCAGTTCCAGTTCAAAGCTTTTGTTTTCAAATGTCACTGTCAGAACTGACAAGTGACGTTCGCGGACTAATGCTCATAGTTCCTTAATGAAAAAGCACAGCATTGCCATTGCCTACCGTAAAGGTTAAGAAAAAATCCAAACAGAAAATTCACTCTCAGCGTTAGATACCTGTAGAACATACAGTCCAAACATATTTGTTTATGACTCAATTCTTACTCGTTTTGAAACAATTTGCAAACAGGGTTTTCCCTCCAAGAAAATTTCAAGTTAAAAATCTTATAATAAAGATTATTATCATTTCTGCATAGTCACACAACTAAATCCATTATGTTTGTTTTGCCGGGAAAGAAAATGACTGAACGATTCTGCGAACGCGAGGAAAACTCGTAAAATGCTTCAGAGAACGCGAGTAATCGACCGCGCTACGAGGAAAAATCGGTTTTTAATCTGTCCAATGACTGCGTTTACAATCTGTTTGTTGCAATAGCTACTTATAGTTTCTTTTCCAAAGCTTTCCAAAACCAAAACCTCACTTTGCTGTTTAATAGAAACCGACTTCAGAAAAAGAGAAGTTATGTAAATCTGATACTAACATATTTTATTTAATTATTTGAAAGAATTACCGTATTACCGAATCATGATATAATTAAACGCCGGAAAACTGTAGAAATTCTCTATATTTTAACCGATTTTGAATTTTCAAAACTCTGAGAGGAGTAATTTTTGAACTATTGAAAATATTACATAGCTTTAGAAAGTTAAACACTCTATTATAGATATTACATATTGTGTTTTAGATAACATAGTGACTAATTCGTACCCCACCTCCCCCCTGGAAGGAACTTAAAAATGCATATGAGCTTGTTCCGTGACTAGTCTCATGTCGTTGTATTTTAGACAACAGGCGCTTGAACTGCTTTCGTCAGGATAGTGTCAATGTTACATGAAACTCTGGTAAACAATGAAATATGGTTAAAAATGCACATAACATTAACAAATTTCCTTTTCAAACTGAAACAAAACAAAGCAACATAACATTCACAATACGGAACCCACCTGGGACCTCCACCTGCGCGGTAAACAAAGCGAATCGGGAATACAGGAATAGCTTCGGTTGTCTCCCGCGGCGGCTTTGTCGGCGCGTGGGCATCTATCAGTGCAGCGAGCGAGAACGCCTGAGGGAAAGCGAACGAAACGCCAAAGTCGCTGTGACAACGGGCAAGTAACTGGTCAGTTGCCACCGCCCTGCCGGCCCAACCCTAACCTCGGGTTTCCGGAGCTCGTGGGGGGTTAGGGTTAGGCCGGCATGGCGGTCGCAACTGACAGGTAACTTGCCAGGACCAGTTACTTGCCTGTTATCACAGCGACTTGGGCTTCTCTTTCGCTTTCCATCAGGCGTAGGAAAGCCATTATGTCGAGCCACTATAAAAAAAAACCCACGAGCTCCAGAATCCCTACTCACCGGCAGAACCACGACCCGGAGGTCATTTGGCTGCGGTGTTCTATAGGGTGGAGATCCTTGCCCGGACGGGCGGCTCAATTCGGGCGAAGATTCGTTATGCCCTAACTTACTTTGAACGCTCCGCAGAAAGTCGTTGTTCGTTTTTTGTGTCAAAGACCACGCGTTCGTCGACCGATCGTTTTTTGTTCGTTCGATTGTCTGTAGCCTTTGTACAAATGTTCAAGCATAGGCCGCACGACGGCTATACCGCCAGACTTTGTGAGTAAAGGGAACTAATGGAAGCGGCTGCACTGACGGTTTTTTCCGCCACTGATTTTAGAACCGCGCTTTGCTGAATATCTAGCGGGAAAAAAAAACTAAGCATTGTAGTAAATAGAACTTATATTGACGGTTTTAAACCGTAATGTGTGCTTATCGAGCGGTTTCGCGGGAATAAAATGTAGGGCGGCCTAAGCCTTGTCTTCGAACTACTCTGTCATTTTATGGCCGTTTTAATTTTTTGCCGGAAGCTTTTTTTTGTTGGAAGCTTGTTTGGAATCCAGGCCCTCATGCCTTGGCATTGTCCACGACCACTCGGCCGTCGGTACCAATTACCGCCGCGTCACCAGGTGCGCGCTGAACTTGCGCGCAATGTCAACGCGCATCTAATTATACGAGGCGCATCCGCCGGAAGCTGCGCAGGCGATGCCCGGTCGCGTTTCCGCTAGACACAAATAAATGCGAATAATATTGGATAGGACTGACTGAGAAATATTTTTTTCTTCTTCTTATAACGACGCTAGTGACCTGCCTTCGCTTTTTCTAGCAATAAATATAGCCTATGTTAATCGGGGTGAACGTAGCTTTCCAATAGTGACGAACTTTTTAAAATCGGCACAGTAGTCACCAACATAAATACAAATCTTATTTTTTACGAGTAAATAAATAAATCGTGAACAGATTTGAAAAATTATTTTTTTTGTTAGCAAAGATGTACTTCCTACTTGGTCCCTCTGTCACTATAAAATGCTATTATTTACCTAACTTTTTTGAACTTGAGCACATCCGATAAATAAATCTATCACAGTTGAAAAAAATAAATGAAAGTTTTTAGAAACAAATAAGAAAATGTTGAAAGTTCAATCGGGAAAGTGTTGAAAAATATGTTCGACTGATTTTAAACATGGATCAATAAACAAAAACTCCTTTGTAAGATGATGATTTGAAGATCGATATAGTCTAGACAATATTTACGACTCCACGTGTAAACAACGGCAGTATTTAGCTGAGCGTTCCCAAGCACAGGTTAATTAATTACAATCAAAACACATTTCACCGAGTGATTCGCGAGCGACGAAACATTTGTTCGTATTCTCTCGCACTATTTATTTACACTTACTCCAGTAGCCTTGGGTTACATTCGGATTATTTCCGTTTTACAAGTTTTGTTAATGTTTTACCGTTTTTTTTTTGCAATTTGTTGTATTTTGCACTAGAATTACGTAAATCCTAGATCTCAAGAATATTTTTAAAAGCTCCTTGATCTTATTGCAACGTTGGGGCGTTACGTTTTGTTGTAGAGATAATGTTATCTGTTATCCACGTATTTCTGTTTTAAATCATAACTCATAGTCTGCTTGTGAAAATAATAAATGCAAGAAACATCTTGCGGGATACGAAAACATCTTATAAATTTAGTTGGTTTAGTAGATATTGGACCTATTCGCAGAATGGCTCACACAAAAAAAATTGACCTATTCTGCAAATGACCTATTCTTCAAAGGACCTATTCGCATAATATCTCATTATGGAAAATATTACATTATTTCTTATAACGCCTTATTCGTGTTATTATTTTGTCAGTGCAAGAAACATCGTGTCGCATACGAAAACATCGTATGAAATTAGTTTACCTACTACCTAGATATAATGTTCTGAATTTCACTATGCTATGTCATCTGTATGTCGACTTCCAGCAAACAGTATGCTTTAACGCAACTAATTAATTAAGAAAGTCTACGTGACAACAACTGTCTTGGAACTGATGTTGATCAGCTCCACGTATGACCTCGTCGCAGCGAGATGCAGTGGCAGAGTCACTGCTTGAGATGACTATTGAGATGGAAGGAAAGGCCGTACCACAATCATGATGTGATGACTCATCGTCAAGATCAAAGTTACATATTTGTGTTGCAATATCTACTAATTACTAAATTTAATTTAAACTGTTTCTTTCAACGTTTCAACCTATGACATCGTTGACATTCGTAAGTATATAATTTTTGTAAAAGTAATAATATTCTCATGCCAGCAAGCCGTAACAAAAGCGTAAAACGTAAGCAAGTAACTAGACAAGCATGTAGCTAGACTGCCCGTAGCTCCTTTGGTGGTAACCTATCTTCTTAACCGAGTATTTTGATTTTTGATCTGGGTGATTGGGTTTTGATCTCACAAACTCAAAGGTGACTGACTGACTGATTAACATTGTGATCTATCAATGCACAACCGCTGGACGGATCGGTCTAAAATTTGGCTAGCATGTAGATGTTATGACGTAAGTAGGCATTCACTAAGAAAGGATTTTGATCAACTCTACCTCCAAGAGGATAAAATAGCGGATGAAACTCTATTGTTGCACGCGGACTAAGTTGAGGCACAGCTACTTTTATATAATAGGTACACTTGTTAATGCACACAGAACAAACACAAATATGGGTTGATGGTGGGGTATTTTGAAGGCAAAAGGGGGTCCTTTATAAGAGTATTCTTACAAACATGATATACCGCTTACCATCATGTGGAGTGTGGTCATCCTGAAAACAGCTTGCTAAAGCAATGTCGAAGTCGTGATATGTATTTAATGATGTAAATTCTGGATCAGTTGAACGCTCATCTCATTCTCATCCCTTTTGAATTATCCTCTACCTAGAGGTTGTTTGCAAGAGATCACGCGAGTACGCTCCTACTTTTCAGATTTAATTCCTCAAATTTTAAAATCATTATGCATTTCAATTGGCAGGCTCGGTGGCTCATTTGGTAGTGACCTCTGCCCTCTGAGCCAAGGGTCGTGGGTTCGATTCCCGCACAGTACAAACATTTCTGTTCATGAACATGTCTGTTTGTATTGGTCTGGGTGTTTTCTATGTATAAAATGTATTTATTTACAAAAAAATGTATCTAAGTAAGTTGATCAGTTGTCTAGTACCCATAGTACAAGCTTCGGCTTAGTTTGGGGCTAGGTGGCGCTGTGTGGCCCAGCGTGGCATGTCTTGGGTTATTTTATTTTAATTACTATAAACTCTTCTATTATAAATATCGTGACAGAATTAGAAACCTCCGATGCACCTAGATAACGCACCATTTCACGTCCAAACACACAAAAATAAACGTTTTCCTTCACGACTGACTGCATAGAGGCAAGGTTCGGCCGCTGCTCTCAAAAATACGCACCGCGAGGTTATCTGTTAACGCCAGACAACGCGACGTCTCCATCGCACAGTTAAATTTGATCGTCAGTCAACTGGACGGTGGCATAATTGGATTTGTGAGAGACCTTTGAAGCGGCTGCTGTTTTGACATTGTTTCGTTGGTGAGGTGACAGCTCGTTTTGCGTGTTTATTGCGAGTATTTGAGAGTTGTGTTTGTGTGTATGTACTTCGAGGCTGTAACCTTGATTATTGGGATGAGGATTTTTTATTAATATGATTTAAGTAGACATTTCTTTTTAATTTTTAAAAATTTTATCTGATTCTGGAATTCCAAATTATATTAAAGTTAGTCTTATATTTAAAGACAATGCTTTATCTCTCAGACATTCATGAAGAAGGCAATCTAATCTCACCACGGTTCCGTCAACTTAATACGATATAGAAAAAGGAATTTGATTGGCCTGACTTATAACATAACAAACACCGTTGTTATTCCAATTTGAAGGTAAAAAGACTGCTGGGAAGATCACAATTTCGGAAAAGGAAATGAATCAATGAAAGCTTTAAACTTAATAGAAATAATTTTTCATCACATCTGAAAATAAACTGTTCATAATAGTTACATTCATATTTACGGGCAAACGTGTTTTGCCAAATCTGTCGGCACTCCACAACATTGTTAACGTTACGTGTTCTGATTACGTATTTCGTTTTACGTACTCAGCCCGCTTCATAAAGTTAACCGGTAAAAATAAAACGTTGCATTACCACGTACACTGAACTCGTATCGGGCTATAATTCGCCATTTAGTTGTTTTCACCATGAAACTGTGTCATATATTTTTGGGTAAAAAATATATTCATCTCTCTTTTGTTTATAAATAACCTGTAACCGGAACAAGCATACGGCGGGCGCACCGTCTGCCTCCGCGAAGGTGCGAAAGCTGCGCGGGCGCGTCGGGGCCGCCGCAGCGCCAGTCGCTCCGCGCACGCATCCACGAGCAAACGCACCACTCGCGAAAGCTCCAAACCAAACCGATCGCGAACCAAACACTCACTTTGTTACTACTTGAGTTTACAAACAAATAATATTATGCCGGCGTAACAACACAAGCAACCATGTCGTTCTGCAGAATCACAGGCCGCAGCAGAGGGCTGCCCAAGCCCAACTATTTCCCGCTTCTCTGCCCGATCTCGCCGGCGGACGCGAAGCGTTGTTGCAGAATCACCGGCAAGTCCTACGGGTTGCCGTCGCATCATTACATTCCAGTGCTACTAACCGCTCGTTCAGGAAAAACGAAATGTAAAATTACGAACGTGTCAGGTGAACTCGGCCCGCATCACTACGCTCCGGAGATTAACTACGGCAACAGAAAGCATGAAATGCTTCCGGACTACAGATATATTTTCCCGGTTTTGGACGGGTCGACTGACGCCCAGAAGGTGTTGATGGAGATGTTGACCGGGAAGCAAGTGACGGAAGATAAGCGTTATGTGTACACAGTGCAGGAGAGACGCTGCAGTTTAGTTTTCACGGCGCAGATGGAAGCCGCCGTGCGTGATGGTGATGTGCGAGACGTCATGTTGGCGAAAGATTCGGATACAGTGCTAATTAGAATGAAACAGGGCCGCAGTGTATCTATGGACTTCAAAGATTTTACCGAAGATGTGGAAATGTATGAAGGCGAAGGTCCAAATGCTGAAGTGCTGAAACAAAGAGAGCTAGAAGAATTAGAAGAGAAGAAGAAGAAAAGGAAACGAGTTGCGTTATCTTCTATGAAGAAGATATTCGAAAATAAGGAAAAATTGGCTGAAGTGCAAGAGTTAGAGGAAGAAAAACACAGACTGGACCGAAAGGCCAAGAAAGCAAAACTAGAAGAGTGTAGAAATGAAAAACATGACGTGAAAACTTATACGGCAAATAATTTTGATGTGAATCATATGCGTTCTAAATCAAGTATTGTAATGACCAGTGGCGAATGGAGAGATCAGTTGCATCCTATTATTGAATCGTGGGATTGGGACATTATTGAAAAAGAAATTAAAGATGAGCATATAGTTCCAAAAGTTGATAAATTACCCACACCCGTGAAACTAACTCCTTATCACTGTGATGCTGAAATTTATCAAACGGATCGCAATATTAGTGATGTTTCCGTTGCTTTAGAAAATGTACCCTGTGTTAATCCGTTAAAACCTGTTAAAACACGTCCTGATGAAATGCTTTTGAGTGCTGTAAAAGAATTGTCAGAAGAACGATTGTCTGAAACGTTAGATGTTGTAGAAAAGTTAGTAGTGGAAAACAAACTTGGCATGCTCCCTACTTTAGAAAACTTGCCAGATGTAGTTAAGAATATTAAGAAAGGTAAAAGAGAAAAGATTGCCAAAATTCCTGGTCTAACATTAGACATAAACAAAGCAAAGAAATTTATTCCTGGCCAACACGTTAATACACCTCAAGGACCAGTTTTTGTGCCGGGCCAAACGGTTGAGACCCCTTCTGGACCTATATTTGTGCCCGGATTGAGCGTTAACACTCCCGCGGGTCCTGCAGTTATACCAGGACATATTGTTATGAATGAATCCACAAATGAACCATTCTTCCTTGCAGGACAAGTATTAACCACAGCAAATAATGGCGAAGAATTTGTTTGCGGCCAAACCATTAAAAATAAGGACGACACTTACCGGTTCGTTGAAGGCCAAACGGTGATGACCCCAGAGGGCCTGAAGTTCGTTCCAGGAAAAATAATAAATAATGGCCCCGAGGAAGTTTTTGTGCCCGGTCAAGCTATTTTGACACCGGAAGGAGTACAATTTGTGCCCGGTCAAACGATAACAGAAAACAGTGGCATCACTTTCACGCCCGGTCAGAACGCCAAAATAAACAACGAATGGCAATTTATACCGGGACAGGTGCTTCATCAAGATGACGAACTACATTTTGTGCCCGGTGCGACGATTGCCACTCCTAATGGACTCAAATTTGTGCCAGGACAAACAGTAGCTGTAAATGGTGAAACTTGCTTCATACCCGGCGTTACTAAAACAAATAGCAAAGATAAACTAGAATTTGTTCCTGGTACAACCGTGGAAACAATTGATGGGCCCAAATTTATTGAAGGGCAAATTGTCCAAACAGAGTTTGGAGAAAAGTTTTTACCAGGAAAAACCACTGTTCAAATCAATGGACACGTAGAGTTTTCAGTAGCCAAAACAATCGAAGATATTACATTCTCAGAAGGCGCCCCTGTGGGCTTACCAATCGACATCAAAACAAGTTCAATATCTGAAGAATCTTTGTACGTTTTTGGACATATGATCCAGACAGCTAAGGGCATAGAATTTTACCCAGGTCCTAGAGTGCCTAAAATAGAAGGAAAAGTAGTACCTGGAAGATTAGTCAAAAATGAATTGAATGAATCTCGTTTTGTCCCTGGTATGATGGTTGAAGGAATTTTCGTACCAGGACAAATTGTTTTTACAGAAAATGGTGAACAATTCGTCCCTGGTCAAGTTGTAGATACGGCAGATGGACCCAAATTCGTTCCCGGTCAGGTGGTAAATACTAAAACCGGTCCTAAGTTTGTCCCAGGACAAACGATTCATACCATTGATGGACCTCGATTTGTACCTGGCCAAATTATAGAAACAAAAGCTGGACCAACATTTATACCTGGTCAAGTTATTTCCACGGAAGATGAAGGTTCCCGCTTTGTTCCTGGTCAAGTAGTGGACACTGAAGAAGGCCCAAGATTCGTCCCTGGTAGAGTTATTGAGACTGATGACAATGGCGTGACATTTGTTCCTGGACAAATTGTTCAAACCCCGGAAGGATTAAAGTTCGTCGCTCCTGATCTCACAGAAGGAGAGGAAGGTCTCGAGTTTTCGGTTCAAAGTTTTATTGTTACTCCAGAAGAACTGAAACTATTAAAAGTGAAAACAAATCCCAACGACACCACGTCCACCAAAGGAGAATTGACTATCGACACTAATATGCTGCGACAGCTCTCTGAAGCAGGAATGTCTATTGGTAGACAAGTTCCAGCAGAGCTCCCGGCAATTAACGTTATTCTAAATGAGACCAGAAACGCTGAGGCTTTAAAAGCCTTCGTGACCGATTTTGGCCTCAAAGACGATGTTGCTAATCAGTTAATGGAGGTGATTACTTCAATCATAGAAATGAGCGCCCATTTAAAATCTGAAATACGTGACAATAATTCAAGTGATTGTGAGTCAATTAATGAGAAGAAGAAAAGAAGATCTGACAAAAAACGAATGGAAATTCAGGACCAAGACAGTGCTAGTGATAATGGACAAAATTCTCAACATGAACATGTCAAAAACTCTATTGCAGCTGCCGTTCTGGCTGCGTTAGTTACAGCTGAACAATTTGAGGAAGTCAATAATAATAATAGCAAAGAAAAATATCAGCTGATACTTAAATCAATAAATACTATCTTAGGTAAAGCGATAGATGAAGAATTTGTAACATCTATGTTCAAAATTTTACAATCTGAAGAAGATAAAGAAGTTCTATGTGAAGATATACTTGAAAACTCAACTCAGCCAAAAGTTGAACTCATCAAAATTGCCATTAGCAACAATCTGCACAAACATTCCTTCACAGAAGAAGACATCATAGAGAAGTTTGGCGACTTTTTGAGTACCGAAAATGAAGTGTTAGGACCCGCTTTCAAAAATATTTCCAGAAATGACACAAGTCTTCTGCATCAAGTCCTGGAGCACATTTCAGACACTATCTCTTTTATTAAAACTGATCACGAAGCTACAGAAACATTACAGAAGGCGATCGTATCAGCAGTCCAAGAAGCCAGCAGCAAGGAAGTGGAAATTATGTTGCAGGAATATAGCGAAGAAAACTTAAAAGAGCTCTTAGTTCAATCTGTAGGACTTGCCAGAATTCTTGGAATGAGAGACGTTGCTACAAACTTGCTATCGTTTATCAACAATAAAGAAAGTTTGTCACAAATTGCGAAAGACGAAACTAGTCTCAATATTCTGAAAAGACTAACAGTTATGCGAAAATTAGCTGATCAAACACCAAGCCTTCATTCAGCTCTCAAGAAATTAGAAACAGATACCGAGCTCGCTCGTACTGACCCCAACCTTCGTGACTTAGTGCGTGAGAGTGCGGCGCTTATGATTGTCCCTGAAGAACCCCCACTCCTAACTTCTGCTGACGTACCGTTAAGTTTACTGGACCCGGAAAATAGTCTCGCCATGGAAGACTTTTTGTATCAACGCAAGAAACACAGAGGTGCACTTTTAATAATAAAGAAAGGCTTACAAGCCGTCGTGCCCCGAGAGGCCAGCCGCGCTGTATTGACCGGTCAAGTTGCATACACAGTCCTTGACGAAAATGGAATCAGACATTTTGAACCATTGCACGTGTTTTCAGCTTTAAATCTTAGCCAACCAACGGCCCACCGATTCTCAATGTACAGTTGCCTCGTGGCAGATGAGAAAGACGAAGACTTAGAAACATTTACCGGATATAGCAATGTTAGTAACAACCAGAGAATCACCAAATTCGGTGGCTGGTCTCGGGAAAATAGAAGATACAGCGGCGTTTTATTGGGTAGAGAAAATACTCGCAGTCGAATGAGTAGCCTGGATAAGACGCCCAGTTATCAGAGATATCCGTCACGATCATTATCTCGATCGCGTTCTAGTTGTAGCAGAAGTCCTCCTAAGGTAAAAATAGAACATACGTCAAAAAAATTATCCTTTTGTAAAGTTTCATTGCTAATGTGTGGTTTCTATTGTTACAGGTAGAAGATGTGGTCGTTGCGACGGCAGACTACACCGCCGCAGCCGATGACGAAGTATCGCTCAAAGCTGGCGATATCGTCGAAGTTCTCGACACGAAAAGCGCTCTTGGATCCAAGTGAGTACACTCATTTATTACATTAGCATGCGTTTTGCACAACTGTGCCCTCATTGATGTAGTTCATAACGTATAAATAACCGAACGGATATGCGCGTCTTGTGTAACAGGAGTCATTACTTCGGCTTTAAACCCGGTTGGCTTCGCGTTCAAATAATAATCGTTCAGAAACACGAACTAACCCACGCTGCGATAACACGAACAACTCCTAACAAACAAAACGACACAAGCATTCTAGAGTCAAGATAAATTAGATGTTTAAAAGTATCCGATTAATTTGGAAGTAGGTTACGCAAGGGAAATGTCAAGAATGCGCTTTAGTTTTCGGCGTGTGATGCGCCGAGCATTCCGCATGGGATCCGATACTGGGTAAATTTAGCGCAGGTCGATGCACCGTCGCTTGCGCAACACGCGTCCGAGAATTTGTCTATAAATTTCATCCGTTTTATCAATAAACTCTCATTCGCTTGTAAAACATCATCCATCACTTAACTGAAAGACTCATTACTCACGTGTGACTTTCCGAGCACTACCCGTAACCCTGATGAGGTAATGAGCTGTGCACTTGTTGATGCAGGTACAGAGGGCGTGTTTATAGATACGAGAACCATTTCTTCCAGTCCAGAGGTGCTGGCTCTCTGGACTATGTGTTTAGCGTCCCCACGTACAAAATGTACTATTACTGATAAGTTTCGAGAGGAAAGGAATGAAGAAATGAAGATCATGAGATCATTGACTGCTGGATCATTGTAAATATCTCGCTTGGAGCAAGAGCCGTCATATGTTGTATGTTATCATTATTATACATGTTGTGATCGACATTTAACTACATATTGTGATAATCTGTATTCTACCGCCATTGCGCTGGCTTACCATTAAGTATTCTATCATTGTGTTCTATGTTAAATCATTTATGTCTAGCTATAAGATTGTTATTCGGCAAATTTTTATATAAGGTGATCTGTAATTGATAGCTATTTTGATTTCAAGCTAGATTTTGTTCAATGAGGCTTAAAGCCACTGATTTATCACTCCATGTGTGAATTAGGCTTTCCTATTAATTATATCAGGATTATATCCAGTAATGATTATTATAAACAAACACTTTACACATATTAAACACACAAATATTTGTTTACACTCACTCTAATGTTAAATAAATTCGTTAAATGTAGTCTCAGTACCCTCAAACTTATATAATAAACGACTAAGTTACAGTTTTGATTTAGGACATATTATGACATGATAGATGCCATTCTAATACTAGAATAAATCAATAAAGATATATTATTCTTTTATTTTATTTGTTAACTCAGCTTAAGGACACCCGAGTACCTATATAAGGATACATTTTCAGATAAGAAATCGAAGAAGGTAGCTGAACACTATTAATAATTTCACAGTACATTATTATATTTAGTCAGGTCATTATTTTAATATATTTCCAGCAACAGATAAAAATATTGGCAAGGGTTGGCTCTGAAAAGAATGTCACGCCAACGTACTTTGACCTTCATCAGTTGGAAGCTATTTGTCGAGCTATGAAAAGTACCTAAATGTAATAAAACGAATTCTGAAAAGCTAAACTCTTCGTAAACCGTTACATAACAGTGAGCGCTAGCGATGTTTCTTTAATATGAGACTTTTAGCGCGACCGACATCAAAATTTAATCCCACTTTAATACATTTTTTTTTATAAAATCAGCAATACACATACCAGTAGAAATATTTCGAATGTATAAAGATAGTCAATAACGATTAATTGGTAGGTACTAACATTATTCTCATTTGGCCTCACTTAGTACATTTTCAGTATAGTAAGCTTAATTTGAATATTATCTACAGTACCTAGGCAATTAATTTAAAAAATCCGTGGCTCTCGTTCCTATTTTTCCGTAAGTAATAGACAATTTTATGAGGTTATTATTATTAGACATAGACCAAAATATATTTTCTCGTCAGGCGTCTTTCAGTTCGTCCCCGTGATGCCGGAGATCGAAGTATTTCCCGTGAGTGAGTCAGGCGTGACTCAACTCAGGCGTCCTTTCGCGTGGAATTATTTTATTACTACACCGAGACGGGCTCTTTCATAATTTTATATATATTGAACAAAATACGTTTGTCCTTTAAAGATACATCTCATCTTCTATTTATATTACCTATTTTTTTCTAGTTTCTAAATATATAAAAGCGAAAGGAAAAGGAAAAAGATCACTAAATCATTCACTTGTTTTAGTGATCTTGCAGCACCAAAATCACTAAAACAAGAAGTAACAAGAACTTCAAATTTAGCATGAGCATTCATTTTAAGACGTAGGCGCTCATTAAGAAATTATCTTCAGAACAAGGCTTAGGAATGAAATCTGTAGCGATACGAACTTTAAATAGAAGATAACCCAATATGGTCATCTGGACGCCATCTTGATGACCATGCCTATTATAGGTACTGTTTTTGCGTACGACCTTACAAGTACCTACATATAAATATATCTGATGGTTCCGGGTTCGATGCTCCAGTGAATCAGTATAAATCGATTTTTCAATTTATGGTTAGAGAAGTAAGGCATAGCGAATCTTCGCTCGAATTGAGCTGCCCGTCCGGGAAAGGCCCTCCACCCTATAGAATACCGCAGCCAAATGACCTCCGGGTCGTGTTTCTGCTGGTGAGTAGGGTTTCCGGAGCTCGTGGGGAGTTAGGGTTGGGCCGGCATGGCAGTGGCAACTGACACTTCCCATCAATGCTCTGCTTCTATTGATTGTGGCGTGATGAAAAGTATACTATAAGCTGCCCAGGAGTATATAGAATAATTGTAAATTTCGTTACAATCCGTCCAGTACTTTTTTTCTATAACGAACATACAGACAGACAAAAATTTTACTGATTGCATTTTTGGCATCAGTATTGATCACTAATCACCCCCTGATATTTTGAAAAAAGATTTCATGTACAGAATTGACCTCTCTACAGATTTATTATAAGTACCTATAGATAGATTAACTAAAACATAGTAAAGGAGTGGCGCCACGGCAAACGCCTAGTGCCTTCAATAAACCTTTGCCAATTTCTCCTCTGGCTTACGGCCAGCGCTCAGTACAGGTAAACCATTCCGCGGCTATATCGACCCCACTCAGTGCCCGATATTTGTTTTACAAGCTGTAAATTGCTAATGGGACACGAATTTCATATTTTACGCTCGAATATTACAATACATATTCTAAAGTGGGTTTTGATGGCTGCATCTTCCCTATATTGTAAGAAAAATTAGCATTGAAAACAGTAACTGTGGAGTTTCTTGCCGGTTCTTCTCGATAGAAGCTTCATTTCGAATCCGGCGGTAGTTTAATTCCTTTTAATTTGCTATGTTCAATATTGATGATTTATAAGTGCTTGTCGTAAGCATATTTATGAATAAAGAGGTAGATACCTTGTTGGTAGGGCAATTCCTGCATATTTTGTTTGATGAACACGATCATCCAGCTAGCTAGCAAGCTCATCCCTACCTAATGGTAGTCTGCAAAAGTTCTCATATATGTAGGTATATATAAGACTGCCAAAATTGTACAACAATTGTATGGTTTAGTTCTAAGTCAACTTTTTGGTGCATTATATATATATATATATATCATATATATCAAATCCATTCACTACTTTTTAGAATGAAACCGTACCATAGAATACCGCAGCCAAATGACCTTCTGGTCGTGTTTCTGCCGGTGAGTAGGGTTTCCGGAACTCGTGGGTGGTTAGGGTTGGGCCGAAATGGTGGTGGCAACTGACAGGTAACTGACCAGTTACTTGCCCGTTGTCACAGCGACTGGGTCTTCTCTTTCGCTTTTCTTTTCCATCAGAAGTATAGAAGTCTATCCAAACACACTTTCGATGGGATTTATAATACATATTACTAAAAAGTAGGATTAGTTCCTAACCAATTATATTGTTCGATACTACACGTTCGATCGTTACACGAGACAATAGTTTCTTAAAAACCCAAGCGGGCGTAAAAACAGGTTGACATCAATTTGAGTTACCCAAATACAAGTATACTAATGTTAAAAAGATGTGCCGGTTTTTCTAATGAAAAATTAGTATGTATTTACTAGAATAGTAGATAATAAAAACTTATTAGTTGAGTCCCTTTTATTTTTTATTAACACAGGCCGCCGCTAATTGAATCTTGTTTACTTATTCCTCTAGTGAGCTGGCATAGAGTGTTTCAGCTGAAATATTTTCATTGTCTTGGACCAAATTCGTGTTTACGTGTTGTTTTGTTTACGTTGCCGCTGTCACAATAGGCTTGAATACCGTATGGTCTTTCAATTTTTCATTAATACATCAAACGGTGACTGATGGAGGGGGAACTTGACAATTTATCAGATGGGAGAGATGAACTAGCGCATCTTTCTCGCACGCGCTATCTATCGTAGTATTCGTGGAAACAGTCATATATTTTCGTAGCGTATATTTCACATCTTCGCAGCATAGCACATCTCTGGTGGAAACGCACCCTAAGAGCCGTTACGCACTGTCGACTTGTCGCTGGCGACTCAGTCTCTCGGCGACCAAAACAGAGAAACGCGACTGACGACTAAGTGCGCGAGCCCCTATTTAAACTATAGTAAGTCAGAGTCACCGGCGACGGAGTCGCCGGAGTCGACAGTGCGTAATGGCCCTAAAGGTTGTGCAGTGCGCTGTGCTGGAGCTGGAGCTGGAGCGAATCTGTGCCGCGCTGACGTCACGCCGTTTCTGGGGCGCCTGAAATAGCGCGCGAGCGCCACCTCGCGGAGGTGGGGGGATTGCTGGACGCCGCATTGTCATGTCGCTTTTGTTGTTTAGGATATATTTTTTTTAATGAAACACGCTGGGCCTCACATCGCCATATAGACCCAAATTAAGCCGAAGCTTGTACTTTGGTTACTAGACAACTGATAAACTTACGTATAATACTTTTATTTGTAAATAAATACATATTATACTTAGAAAACGCCTAGACCAATACAAATAGACATGTTCATGCACACAAACGTTTGTACTGTGGGGGATCGAAACCACAACCCTTGCCTTAAATTAATAAATAAATGCCGTCATATCGCGAGCTTCTGACAAAGCGCTATGTGCGTGTTGTGGATCTTTCATTCTTGGTCTTATAAGACTTCGTACGCGTAGAGTTAGTTATTTACATAAAATAAAAGAAAAAATAATATCTAGACGAATTTTTAAAATCGCCGCTTTACGCCCTTAGGGGATGAACAATAACACTTGTTTTTCTTTTACCTATACAAACCACAGTAAAAACGGACGATGACAAATGAATTTGTCGCAGCAGCGAGCAAAATGAATATTGACAACATCACATAGGTACATTGATCCGATCCCAAAGTAAATAACTCAGGTGTTAGTATTGAAATTAAAACAACGCAAAACAAAACAAACACGTATATTCATTGCATTCACAATGTTTCTTCAGCCGGGATTCACACTGAGTTAGTCAGAAGGCAGAATAACTTAAATGTACTCATATATTTGCCTAAACTTAATGCAAGAAGTTTTCAACCAACTTGTTACATTTAGACTGAAAAGACTCTTCGACGACAAATCAAATGATCACATCTCCTGAGCACAGTGGTCCATATTTGGCCAATGAACAGCACACACAACAAATCAAGTAGGATAGGTATAGTCTAGAGAGAGAGACCAAATTGCCGGCGAGATCCGACCCATCGATGTACACCCGAAATAATGTATTTCTCTTTGTTTTTCCTACCTGAGTACAACCCTGTTTAATAAGTTAGATTGATGAAGGGTCCCCTAGCCTCATACACGGCACCTCTGATCTGTACGACACGGAGTTTCAGAGGAATTGACAGTGTATGTGTAAATCGTGAACGAATGTTTCTTTTATTGCCCGTGTTACTTACCACTCTTACTACCAGTAGTAAAGTAATAGGTACCAGTAAAGAATCGTTTGTACCGTTTATGGGGCCCTTTAGGAAAAGATATCAACGCAAAATGCACCGAGTCTAAACAAATTGAGCTTGGTGACATCAAAGGGATTCCTGGCCCGATCCTCTGACATTCAGCGACGATTGTGTTATCATTAACGAGCCGTGACATAAGAAATTGATTGTGAACAGCTGATTCCAAGGTTATTATTATCTTTGTTTGCAGAATTATGGGAACTTTTCAAACCATTAAATGATTGTGTTATGTACGAATTCTATTGATAAAACGCATTAAACTGTCTGTAGCGTTTTGACGTGATTGTAAAAACAAACATTTACTTATCAAGTGTGTATCATCGCCTGCTTTTTTTAATCCGAACGTATATCTGCCGACTACTCAACTGATTTGTGAAAAGAAAAGTTCAGAAACAATTTGTTCGCAGTCTTTACTCAGTCTGTTTAATATGTGATTTAATAAGGATCAAACATATAAGTCCGCCTAAATGATAAATGATACAACAAATTTCTACTATACCTAGTCCTAAGTCTGTGCAATAAAGAATATTGTATAGATCTATCTATGAGTTCATTATAATTGCCCTTAAAAGGTAAGCTACATAAACTTTCAGTTTCTTAACCGGAAACCTAACTAATAAAGTCATCATCATTGTATTCAACGGTAAGAGGTCCACTGCAGGACATGAGAATTCTCCATAGACTTCCACATGGCCGTCTATGGAGAATTCTCATGTCCTGCAGTGGACCTCTTATCGGCCGGTTGCAAGCTGCCCGCATCCAGCCCCATTCTGCGACTTTTGTAATGCCATCAGTCCATCTAGCATCGGACGTCCTCCAATCCAGAACTTCTCGGCCACAACGGCCATCTGTCTCAGGTCCCACTGCCCACTGCCATTTAGCAAACTAACAAAGTATCTTTGCCCTATCTCACATTTATGAGACATCTCGTCTAGCCAAGGTATAACAAGACTCGTTCCATCCTTTCCCTTCCACTCCCGAACAACACGTGCTGGACAGCGTTGTCATCCGCATACCATCCAGATGATGGTGGCGCCCACCAAGAGGTTTAGTTCCTCGTTCCTGCCCCACGTGCCACTAGGTCATGGAATGCCCTTCCAGCTCATGTGTTTCCTTCCTCTTACAATCTTGGGTTCTTTAGGCGGGGCGTGAAACGGCATCTCAGTGGGCCTTCAGGGTGAGGGCGACAGGCGCAACGGGTTTTGTTCTATTGTGCCTGTCGACCTAACTTTTGGACCTCTCGACCGCTTACCATCAGGTGGAGTGAGGTCATCCTGAAAGCCCTTTTTATAAAAAAAGGAAAGAAAAAAATATACAGTAGCGTCGATTCCTAAGCCGGATGCAGCAGAATACACCTTCCTCTTTGGCTAGCTAAATAAATACAACAAAAATATTGCACCATTCCACGAAACGTTGAGTGCTCTTTGAAATGGAGAGCTTCTAGAAATAACAGGATGTCAGAAATAGCGGCAATCACGAGAGCAACCCGAGCTGAGGAACCCTGACATTGAGGTGTCGGAGACCGGCTGCCAGCCTGATGCTGTGATTGATGTGACGGCTCTCACTTATAAATAGAGACACAATACGGACGTACTTTAGGATTTGTCTTTGATGCAGCTTTGGACTGTTCGTGTCGCGGAGTTGCGACGACTAAAACATAGTTGTTGTCGCTTAGGACAGTTTTTGTCGCACACACACATCTGCACACCCTAATTCCCTTAAAAATAATTTCTGTAATATCCACATATATGTACAATTACATATATGTGATCAGTCGAGTACGTAGTCGAGGCGTAACAGCGTAATTAAAGACGCACCACTTGCTTGACGCGGGTAGGTAGACTTCATACAACCTTATATTACTTTCTCCCAGTCTTCAATACATATAATAAAACAGTATAGTGTTGGTCTATACATTGAATATAGGAAATACTAAAACGGAACCTTAAAATAAATGTTTCGACTGATGAGCATTTATGGCTAAGTCATCAAAAAAAAGACTTAAAACATTTAATGTAAGTAGAAATTGTATAGAGGTCGTCATTGAGTAACAATGAACATTATCCTAAGACCACGCGAACGAAATCGTAATCACTAGCCATCCATACTATGTATACTATATTATATTATAAATGGGAAAGTGTGTCTGTCTGTATGTTTGACTAACTTTCACGGCAAAACGGAGCGACGAATTGACGTGATTTTTTAAGTGGAGATAGTTGAAGGGATGAAGAGTAACATAGGCTACTTTCTAACCCCCCACTTCAGTAAAATGAGGGGGCAACGCGGGCGAAGCTGCGGGCACAACTAGTTGAGTAATAAAATATTAGTTACAATTTATTATTGTGTCACTCAACAAAAAGCAACTAAGTTCTCTCGCATCATCGCCATTACATAGCGCTCTTTTACGACAATTTGTAATCTGCAACTATCAATCCCAGATTAGATCAAATGGATGAACTTAAGACGACTTCAAATGGCGAGGAACCAATAAATTGCAGACAGTTGTTTATTGCAGTCGCAAATGGAGCCGCGATGACTAACGATATTTAATGGGCTATACCTAGGTGATACTAAGGTACTATTTTCTGTCTTCTCATAGATCTATGCCAACCACAACTTGATTCTTGCCAATAGATAGACTATAGAGTGTTGTGAGAAGAGTCGAGCATGGATTAACGTATACATTCTCGTATAGGTTCTCTCTATAGGTCCCGTAGAGCTCTGCTACGAACTAGTCGTAGTTTCCAGGCCTTAATTCCCGAAGTTTATTAGATGGACCTTCAGGAGTACACGAGAGAATCGACGGGGGTCACTGTTCGTAATCGTATCTCAGAATTTTACGCGAAAACCGTACGCAGAGACTGGCTCGATAGCTCATTTGGTAGTGACCTCTGCCCTCTGAGCCAAGGGTCGTGGGTTCGACTCCCGCACAGTACAAACAATTGTGTTCATGAACATTTCTGTTTGTATTGGTCTGGGTGTTTTCTATGTATAATATGTATTGATTTACAAAAAAATGTATCTAAGTAAGTTTATCAGTTGACTAGTACACATAGTTCGAACGACTACGAACTACCAAGCTTGCTTCGGCTTAGTTTGGGGCTAGGTGGCGCTGTGTGGGCCAGCGTGGCATGTCTTGGGTTATTTATTTATTTATTTAGGGTCCCCATTTTCCCCTTCTTACATGAGCGTATTTGAGTTTTGAAAAAAAGGTTTACCATTTTATTGATATCTTTAAGTGATCTATCAGAAAAATAACTTTAAGGACATGTTGTCTGAGCCTAGACTAGGGCGCTTCTGCCAGCAGATGTGCTGGCGTCAAACTTGGGTTGCTTCGTATTTAATATTATTTTGCTTTAAATAATAATACGTAGGCCTTTGTAGTAAATGCTTCTAATACATTAAATGGCGTGTTAACACGAACAGTATTTTATCATTAAGGTACCTATCTACTTTAACCTTTATACCACCGAATTTTGTAGTACTTAGATGAATTGTTCCCGGATACAAAACTTCTAAACTATTTCTAAATAGATCAACATCAGCCTATCGCAGTCCTCTGCTGAACATAGACCTCTCCAGTTGTTTACTTTGGGCAAACACCTGGAGGTTTTACCCATAATCGCCACCATGGGCATGCGGGTTGGCGATTGCAGCTCCTCGCTTCAGTGACACTGCTGCCCGTCATCGGCCTGTGGTATTTAGGTACGCCTTCAGTGGTGATAGTTACACCGCCACCAGTCGGTTGTCAGTGCCTCGTTTGTTTATCAGCAGGATGCACCACAGGCAGGTGAAGATGGCTTGGAGCAAAAAGATGATAGGTTACTCTCCTACATCCTATTGCATAGTTGTCGCAAATACTATTTGAATCATTATAATCTACACGACTTCTGTTATCATTTCTTTTATTTCCTACTAGTTACTATACTATTTCATTTCCCAGTAACATTGAGATCGGTCCATGGTCTCAAACTTTACAAATCCACATCACAAAATGAATAACATCCTTCCATCATTTTAACCGGTCCCCTCCCCCAGGAAGCCCCGGCTGGACCCCGCCCTGGACCTAGGGGAGGCCCAGCTCCTGGACGCGTCTGCGGCCCGCCACAAGCTAGCGGTGAGGCCCAAGAAGAACCACCCGAAGACCAGGCCCAATGGAGTCAGGAGTGACGGAGCGGAAAGGTCGGTACCACGATACTTCCTTTGTTCCCTTCATTTGTCGTCGTGGATAAGACAGCCTAAACTTTTATCTAGACATTATAAATACCTACTACATAGTATAACTGGCTGTGCCAGCGGCGCCCCCACGCGTGGATATCGGGTTTTAAAAATAACGGACTTACATAAAATGGTGCCAAAATGTTAAGTTAGACCTCTAGCAATACATTAGTGAAAACCACATTCAATTTTAGCGGCAGTTATTGAGTGATGCGCGTTTAAAAATACAAATAAAAATCTCTCCCGTTTTCCTAATATTTCCGGTCACTGCTCTGCTCCCATTGATTGTAGAGCGATTAAAGTATATTATAACCTGCCCAGGAGTATGAAAAATAATTGTACAAAGTTTCGTCAAAATCCGTCCAGTAGTTTTTTTTGCTATAACGAACATACAGACAGACAAAAATTTTACTGATTGCATTTTTGGCATCATTATCGATCACTAATCACCCCCTGATAGTTATTTTGAAAATATATTTCATGTACAGAATTTACCTCTCTACAGATTTATTATAAGTATAGATAGATATATAATACCAATATAATAATTGACCTTTCCCTGAAGATATCAGTAAAAGCTACCAATAAGAAAACAAATGACAAAACATCAAACATCCCCGCTAAAGTAATATTTTGACACCGTAACGCCATTCCACGTGGCCAGTCGAATACGTGACCTTCAGCCGAAGCATTACGCTTGAGGAATCCGACCGTGGTCCAGTTACCCAATTCCAATAGAATATCAAGAAATTTTACACCGAAAAATATAAATCAAAATAAATTACACGCGATGCGACCGAATTCTAAACGCGCCTAACATGTAACGCAGCCGGTTTGTTATGCCGGCGCTACACGACTCAACACCCCACTTGTCTTCGAATTAAAACATGTTTTTTTAAACATTTTTAGTGGTGTTCACGGACATAGTCAGAGAATTAGCATACTGAAGTGACAGAGAGTAGGACACGTAGCAGAAGAACATGTGGCTATTGGGAAAGTTCTTGATTGAAGACGTTTCCATTTTTTTTATAGTAGCACGGCGTAATCGCTTCCCTACGCCTGATCGAAAAGGCGAGAAAAGTCGCTGCGACAACGGGTAAGTAACCAGTCAGTCACCTGTCAGTTGCCACCGCTATGCCGGCCCATAAGATGCCTCTTCACGTCCCATTTAAAAGGTCCCATATCGATATCGATAAGAGACGCAGCGTAGTTACGCTGTCTATTACTTATTTATCAGTCACCGAATAAATTACCGCCCCATCCCTTTTTGTAGATGTCGTAAAAGTTGAAGAGACTTCTTCAGCTTCTCGGCCGACCATCTTACTCTCAGCGAAAGACTCGTAAATTAATTTCGTCAGCAATTCGGGACCAGTCGGTGTATCGTCAGACTTGTTTTAAGAGCAGGCCACATCGTCAGTTGGCGGGCGAAGCAGACAGCATCGTTTTACCTCTTTTACATACTTGGGTTCACACCGCCAACTAACGAGCTAAGCCGCTCTTCGCCCCCCTGCTTCGTCCATCAACGCTTTACATGCCGACATGGTCTAGATCAACTAACTAGTGATTTTTTGGGCTACTCGTCCGATGCCGTAGCGACTTTCCACCAAGCGAGAAGCAGCCCTTATAATATAAATAATAAATATTAGACAACATCACATACATTGCTCTAATCCCAAAGTAAGTAGCTTAAGCACTTGTGTTATGGGTATCAGAACAACGAAGGTACCACAAATAAATACTTAAATACAAATTATAAACACCCAGACACGGAACAAACACAAGTATTCATCACACGAATGTTTGTCCCGGGTGGGAATCGAACCCACGACCCTAGGCTCAGAAGGCAGGGGTCACTACCAATTGAGCCACCGAGCCAGTCAATAGCGAGCCTTATATTATGCCACTATAAAAAAATCAGTTCAAGTATGTCTTCGCGTTAAATAATCCCTGTTACATAACGCGTTTAATGCGATTCTCTAGTCACCGCCGCGCGACCCACAAACTATTACGAAATTCGCGAAACTCGCGACAGGGACACATTTGTTTTGTTTGAACTCGTTATAAGGACGAAGATGTTTTATTGCGATCGGCTATTTATTGGGCAGTGACATAATTGTCGTCGCAAAAAATATATTTTGGACTGGACAACTAATAACAATCACGGCGTGATGTCTGTACGTTCAAATATGGTACTCTATATGTTGATAAGTCTAATATAATAACATAATAAACAAATACAAGCCACGCTGGGCCACACAGCGCCGTCTATCCCGAACCAAACTAGACTTTTACTTAAATTTTTTGTAAAACACGTTATAAATAGAAAACACTCAGACCAATACGAACATGTTCATGTACACAAATGTTTGTACCGTGCCCTTATAATTATCTACGGCTCTCTACTTATAAAATTAGCTGCATGATTTCCTAAACGGTTCATTGCAATCTGAACTGCCCGGCACAAATATACACTCAATAATAGCTTGTACTCACACATGATTGATGTTACTGGTTTGTTTCTGGATATAAGCCCATAAAATTATGATTTACAAACCATAATTTAATAGGCCACAAATCTGGGACATGAGATTCATAATCATTTGCAAAATCGGCGTGAAACAAATTACATTCTAAGTCTAACGGCGATGTTCAAACAGAGCACTTCTTACTATGTAACTGCGTTAGAATTCATACGAACCACCTTGTCATCTAAATAAACCTGCTGACTGAATATTCTCTCAGAACACCCAGATCTTAGTCAATTTATACAAGTTAGTTTCCTAATACTGCCAGAAGACGACCTGGAAGCTTTCAGCGATTATACGCCGGCGAAGTTATCAGTTATTCTTATTTATTTCTTATATATTTTTATTTAGCCCACCACATCCCACTGCTGGGCAAACGCCTCCCCGTATCCCTCCGCACTTAATTACAATCACTCAGAATTAACATGGATAAATTCTCGAAGAAAGCAGACAAAACCGTGTGATCAAATCGTATGATTAGACTAGTAATTTTTATTAAACGATACGCAGAAGTACAAAGGAAACTCGGGAGGCGCGCGCGTACCCATTCTGTCCGCCGGACAATTTCGCGTATATTGCTCACTTATCAACGTCTCCACGGTACATTTGCTCATTTTATCGGCTGACTGATATAATATAATATATAATAACGTTTATTTCTCACCATAATCCTCATTGTACATAAATTAGGAACTTACATCTAGGACATAGCGAGTAGGAGTTTTAATTTTTACTTATAAAATATTGGTACAATAACATAGTCATAGATACAACCGGTGATACACAGAATGATTATGGCAGGTTGATACCTATACTAGGATAGTATCCTGAATCAAAGGTAATCAACCTTCCACCCAGAATAAGGATCCTGTTGTAAATAAATAACACTATTTAACGAAAGTAGGGTACCTACACAAACAAAAATGTGACTGAAGCATAGGGTAAGTAGAAAAAAATAAACATTACAACAAACATGCATTTGACTGAGTGCAACCACAGTACAGTGAACAATACAGTGAACATAAAAATAACCAAGAAGTATAGGCATTGTATTGTATTAATTACACATAACAAGTAAAGATGTTTAGAGCAAATAAAAACGAACGGATGAGTGTATATAAGTAAGAGCACATTTATTTGTGGGTAAGTGAAGCAGGGATAGGTACAATTTAAGAGATGTGTTTTCGTATGGCATGTTTCTGGGAAAGAGTAATGGAAGAAATGGCAGGGTAGGGAAATTAATACACAATTACACATACGCAGTGAAACAATAAATATATAACAATACATTATATCCATATAGGTATTAACTAATGCACAATACGTCGGTACAACATTGATGTGTGCTATATGTACGTACACACATTGGCTATCTGCATGTCCCAAGGTTGACTGGTAGAGAATACACCCGGCATTAAGCTCGCCTTGTGTACCTCTTTGTGCAATAAAGTTTGAATAAATAAATAAATAAATATACATAATGAGGAAAGAGAAATGAAGAAGAGAAAAAAATTAATACATGGTTGGGTACATTAGTTACTTCATGAGACATTCTTAAGTAATTTTTCAGTTTCATCATAGGTTAAGGATTTTAAAATATCGTTCATAGTACTCTTTAATTTAAGTCTATTTAATTTATAGATTTGGGTGACATCGTTAAAATACCTATATAAAAATGGAGCAGTGTAGTACGTTTGACCACGAGTAAACATTTTATTGAAGTTGGGAACATGAGTGCGGGGTCGTCTCTTAGTTTTGGTTAGACAACAGGGGTCGACTGTCTTGTGGTGACGTAGAACAGAATTATACATAAATAATTGTCTAACAGTAAGTAGTTCTGATTCTTTGTATAGCTTGTTAGTCGAATATTTCCTAGGCTTATGCAACATGACTTTGATAACTGCTCTTTGGGCTCTTTCAAGCTCTAAGAGGTGGGAGGTAGCGGCTCCACCCCAAACTGGGATGCAGTATGTTATTAGGGACTGGCAAAGTGCATAATAGATTCTGGTTACAAGTTTTTGATCCGCGGAATCTCGTAGATTTTTGAAAATGTGAAGAAGTTTACGTATTCTTTTACTCAGAGCAGAAATATGAGGTTGCCAGCTTAAATTACTGTCCATAATAATGCCTAAGTATTTGTGGACATTTGTTTGGGCTAAAATTGGGCAATCACAAGTGGGGCTTAGGAGCTCGTCATGTGTACACCTACCAGTATGTGCCTTTAAGTATAAGTCTGCCGGGGGCTTCGTTGCACCCGATATTCTGAAGCAAATATATTTTGTTTTGGGTACATTGATGGTTAAAAGATTTCTATCTAGCCAACACATAACTTGTTTAAGTCCAGATTCAGCATATCTTTGGACTTCCGCCCATGATGTGCCTTTAAATATTAAAGCGGTGTCATCGGCAAAAGCTAGCGTATTACCATTAGCAATATTGAGTCTACATAAGTCATTTACATAGGCCAAGAACAATGTGGGACCAAGAGTACTACCCTGGGGTATTCCATAGGTAATTGAAGACGAACTGCTAAAAGTGTTTGAGACTCTAACTACTTGGCTTCTGTCAGTTAAATAATCCCTGAACCATTCCAGAGCGACACCCCTAACACCAAGTACTTCAAGCTTGGACAAGAGCAGTGGAACGGATACAGTGTCGAAGGCTTTTTTTAAGTCGAGGAAGATAGAAATACATCTCTCGCCTTTATCAAGAGATTTTGTGACTATGTCGCTAAGGTAAACAACAGCGTCTTCAGTGTTTCGGCCACTTCTGAACCCATACTGGTTATCGGCGAGGAGTCGATTTTTTTCTAAAAAGTTAGTAAGGCGACAGTTCACCACCTTTTCAATTATTTTGCTTATAGTACTAAGTAAGGAAATAGGTCGATAATTCGACACTGCACCAGCATCACCACCCTTGTAAACCGGAACAACCACAGCTTTTTTAAATATAGAAGGGAAACATCCAGAAGTCATGCTTAGGTTACATAGGTGTGATATGATAGAACAAAGGATTTTATGTGAATTTTTGATTACAATTGAGGGGATGGAATCAATTCCTGGGGAGCTATTGTTCCTAAGCTTAAGAATTATTTTGTCTATCTCAATAGGATCAGAAGGGTACATAAACATTGATTTAGCGTTAGACGAAGAGTTATGGTTTTCTAATAGTTGGGACTCGGTAGTATCTAATTTCTTCAATATGTCAGAGGCCAGTTCGCCACCGACAGATGTAAAGAAGCTATTAACTAGGTTAAGTGACTCTTGGGGTGATGTAGATGCTGGCAACTCCAACAATGCCTCTGGCTGGGTACGGCTGTTCTTAAGATTGCATATTTCTTTAACTGTTTCCCAAGTCCCTTTGTTATTTTTATAGTTTTGGAAAAGTTTGTTTTGATAGTAGTTAATTTTAAGTGATTTTGCAACTTCAGTGCATGTATTGCGGTATTTAGTGTATAATTTTTTAAGGTTTACATCAGCGGGATTTTTTTTAACAAGTTGATGAAGGCGGTCTCTTTTCTGAAAGCTTTTAATTATACCTTGTGATATCCATGGCTTTAGTGGTCTATTTCTTTTAGTGAAAGTGATTGTTTTGGTGTTAAGAGCTATGAGGTCTTGGAGCGTTTTAATTAAAGTCTTGGCGGCTATTTGTGGGTCAGTTATATCAAAAAAGGTATTCCAGTCATGGTCTTTTATAGCTATCTTTATTGATTCGTAGTTAATTTTAGTTCTTGTTATTGAATGAACTGTCTTAGAGCTATGAGCAAGAGAGGACGAGATGGAGAGGAAGAGTGGATAGTGGTCAGTTATGTCAGTTTGCAAAACGTAGGATTGATAGGAACCAGTCAGTTTACACATGAAGTGATCAAGGCATGTGCCTCCATGAGTAGGTATTCCAATGGTATTTTGGAGACCGTGGGAGCCTATAATCTCCAAATATTCTCTGACGTGGGAATTGTTCACGTCTAAGGTGTTAATATTAATGTCCCCAGTAAGTACCTTGTTTCTAGATTTAGTAGTTGTTAAGAAAGCGTCTAATGAATCAAGAAAGTTGGATGGGTCTTTGAAACAGAACGGCCGGTAGATACCAAATACAGCCATGTTACCTATCTGAGCGCAGAGACAATTGGCGTCCTTTAAATCTAATTCCTGTACAGTAGCTTTAATATTGTTATTAATATACATAATAACGCCATCGTTTTGGTTAAAACTTCGTTTGGTAAAGTGCAGCGAGAAACCATCAATTGTTGGGGGAACAGAGTTCTCATCACACCAACATTCTGATAGCACGATCATGTGTATACTAGTATTGAGTCTCGTAGTGTATATCAGGAAATGATCTAGATTTTTATTGACACTTCTTATATTCATAGATATTATGTTAAATCTGCCTTTGCCATTAGTCGAGAGCTCAGCTAAGTCTTGACCCAGGAGCACAGGATCGTCAATAATCTTACAGAAAACGGTACATGATTTCTCTATTTCGTCGAACAGTTCTTGGTTTTCCATATTTTAAACAAGTGGGTAAGCTTTAATTTTATAGGAAGATGCTTCAGTAAATTAAGAATCGTTATGTGTTCAATACAAAAGTGGTTAGTCAAAGGTAGCTTAAACTTCTTGCAGTTTTGGGGGAAAAGAATCTGTGTAGGTGTTATAATTGAGTCATTGCATGGTAATGGGAATGTTGAGTTATTGGGTATACATGTTTGCTCTAAGATAATAATATAAAAGATTTTTATGGTACAAAATTGGTTGACAATATCTATTATAGTTGGGAAGCCTAGTCACTTGTTTCTTAACTGTTGGAGATGGGCTTCGCTTTTGACTAATATGTAGGGATCGCCTTGTTTTTTCCTTAAGTAAATAAGGCCGTTTGAGGTCCAACAGTAATCATACCTCATTGTATTGCGGAATTCCCGAGCCAGATAATACAGTCGAGACCCATGTGGAGTCAGGTGTTCCGATACGTATATTTCTGTCTTGGGGCCCTCCAACCCTAGGTGAGACAGGTTGAGCTGTTCAGTTTTGTACCTAATAGAGGTCAGCTTATGATTTTTAGCAGCCTTTAAAAAGTTTCCCTTCAGCAGTGTTGAAGAAAACTCCGCTACGATCCCCGTGTTCACCTGGTCTGGTTTTGAAGGCATCCTGTAAACGTCACGCAGCTCAGAGGCTTCGAAGGTGGTCCCAAGAGTAGAGGATAATCGTTTAACCATATTAAATAGGTTTTCCTTGGTTTCGCCTCTCTGCTTGGGGACGTTCCGGATCTGGATGCAAGTCTTGCGTGATAGTCTATCCAGCATGTCGCATTTAGTTTCAATAGACGTAATTTGGGACACCATTTTCTTGCGGTCTTCTTCCAGACGGGCAATCGTTAACTGAACGTCTTCTATTTTGGCAGTGGCGAATTCAATCGAAGTTTCTATATCCTGATTCTTTTTTAAGGTTGATGCATTTTGGTCTTTAATTTCTGCCATGTGTTTTTCTAAAATGTCCATACGTGTGTTCTGTTGAAGTTGCAGGGAGGTTATGATTTCTTGCAGCTCTTCTCGAATTATTGTCCTAAGATCTGACTTTTCTGTACAAGGAGTCTCGTCTGCGACCCGACGTCGCTTGTTGTCACGCTGAGTGATATGCATAAACTCTTCCAGAGGAGCCGAGAGCGGTACGATCTTATTGACTTCAGTATCAGACATACTTAGTGATTTATTAAGCGGAGGGGAGCGTGTCAGGTTCGGCATTATCACTTATTAACTGAGCAACAGATGTTATGAACGCAAGTATTTACCCGTATATATAAAGATGTGATACTGCTTACTTTACTACACTGTGTCAGCAGCTCGGCCCCAACGATGACGCACACGATGCTCAAGCGCAGCGCGTAGCTATTGCTGTCTCCGTCGTCGTCCTTCGGCGCGTAATCCTCTGCACTGCTCTGCTCAGAATTTGTGTGACGTATGTGTTCCCTGTTCAACACGTAGCGAAACTATTGTGGTCCCGATGTTCCTCTCTTTCTGACAATGGAGCGCACGTCTATCTGTACCACCCGTTCGTCCTGGGCGCCTGGTACTTCGCGTGATTTTTGTAAGCGGAATATATTTTAAAATGTAATAAAAATTGAAAATAAATTTAAAATAAAACTAACGTAGATTCGCACGTCTAAGCGCTTTCGCGGTCCAAGGGGGAGAGGAAATATAAAATTTACTTACACTTTCATGTTTGAAATGTGTAACTTTGTTATTAAGTGTAGTCACCGATTCCAAATTCTTGCGTCTAGGAGATATAATTTGATTAAATTTATTACATTGCAAAATGGCGTGTAACTTTGTTAGTGTGTATGTGACTCAGAATCAAAGGAGTTCATAGATCTATTTAATAATAACAATATCATTATCTAGGGGTAAGAGCCTTCCGCTCCCCCAACAGCCCGGTGAGCCAATGAAGACAAGGTCGCCTTGGCACAGATCGGGAACCGAACAAAGTACCTTAGCCCGGTGTACCACAAGGCTAGCCTCTGTGGTCTTCAAGGAAACTAGCCAAGTACGCAGATGGTATTATAATACACTAGTTTGTGCACAAACACAGGTGCACTCTCTACTAATCCGATGGGACGATGGTTGGACACGACTGGAAAGAGAATCGCGGGATCCCGAAAATTCCGGAATCCCGGGATTGATATTTCTAATCCCGCGGAATTCCGAATTTGCAACCCTGAGTTGGATTGCATTCCCTAGCTGCAATTGAGTAATTCTTTACAGATTAGCATAAGTAATCGAATCTTTTTGTTTGTCGATTTAAACCTGCGGTCATCATTAGACCAAGCATGTATTTGATTGAAGATATAATATTATGGTCATAGAGAAGACTGACTGGCTGAAGCTTCTTAACTGGAAGACTATTCCTGTCAAAATAATCAACATCATCATCAGCCTATTACAGTCCACTGCTGGACATAGGCCTCTCCAGTTGTTCGCCACTTAGAGCAAACATCTGGAGGATATACCCATAATCGCCACGCTGGGCAGGCGGGTTGGCGATCGCAGGGCGTAGCTTCTTGCTCCGGTGACGCTGCTGCCCGTCACCGGTCTTTAGTGTTTAGCTACGCCTTCAATTGTGATAGTTATACCGCCACCAGTCGGTTGCCAGCGCCTCGTTTGTTATTCGGCAGGATGCACCACGGGCAGGTGAGGTTGGCTTGGAGCGAAAAGATGATAAGCCGCTCCCATACAAGAAAATTGAAATTATTATAATTTCATTTTTCAACAGTTACTCATCAAATTATACCTATCAATAGCATGTAGCTTTTAATTAGTTAAATGATTACTCTAGCGAAGAGCAACAATAAACGTTACGACGTTGTTATTTAATGTACTCCGCTGAGGCCTCATAAAACGTTATGAGCGATTTAGCGGCCGTTACGCTAGAGGCTCATTATAAATAGCCGTTTGATAGCCACATCGGAATTGTTACACATTTTTAGATCATCAGAAAGGTAGCCGTGGTCTTTGATGACCTATGAACATATTTTAAGACCATAAACCATTTAAAGACTTCTCAACGTATGCAGTCATTTTGATTGTGTGTTGTAAATCACAAACTGATTTTGAATAAAAAAACAAAAATATGTGCGGGGCTCCCGACCTGAAAACCCAGCCAAGTCGCCGTGAACTCAGTAATCGCCAGGGCTTACGAAGGGGCACAGGCCCAAGGCACCTTGAAGCGATTTAACACGACTGGTCCGATGGCCTATTTGGTAGTGGCCTCTGCCTTCTGAACTAGGGTCGTCGATCCCCGCACAGTATAAACATTTGTGTAGGTATGTATTTATTTGTATGTAAGTAAGTTTATGAGTTGTTGACTAAAGGGTTTCCGGAGCCAATGGAAGGGTTAGGGTTGACTGACCAGTTACTTGCCCGTTGTCACAGTAACTTGGGCCTTTTCGCTTTCCATCAGGCGTAGGGAAGCCATTATGTCGAGCTACTATAAAAAAAAGACATACAGACACACAGATCTATCTAGCCCCAAAATAAGCCGAAACTTGTACTTTGGGCCATCATCATCATATCGTATTAACCATACGCCTGATAGAAAGCGAAAAGGCCGAAGTTGCTGTGACAACGGGCAAGTAACTGGTCAGTCAACCCTAACCCTTCCATGAGCTCCGAAAACCCTACTCACCGACAGAAACACGACCCGGAGGTCATTTGGCTGCGGTATTCTATAGGGTGGAAGTCCTTACATGGACGGGCGGTTCAATTTGAGCGAAGATTCGCTATGCCCTACCTCTCAGGCTTTATGACACTTCTGAGTGCCGCAAAATTACGCTCTCAATAGCTACACCCGGCAAGTACACCACTATTGCATTGATGATTTATCTATTAATCATCATGACTTCTTCTAGGACTCTTAAACTCCAGTTAACTTTCACCAGTTCGTTTCTTAAATTGACGCGTACTGGGTCGAACCGAAACTTCAGCGCTTGCAAGAACTTGATTTTTCAGTCGCTGATAAAGCTTACCCGCCTGGCTGACCCCATTTTGTGGGTCAGTCAGTCATACCCAACGTAATAAATACAATTCTAGCACCGTAAAGACATAAACTTAATTACAGCAAACCAGTTTATAATCTTTACGACATCTGACGTTCTAAATAAACAGAAGTGACGTGAGCGACGAATGTCATAGCCATCGTGAAATATGGACGCGAAGTGGGAATTGGGTTGCCTTCTCCAGCGGAGCCAAATTAGCCGTGTACCTATCCAAAAGTAGGACAGAGAAAGGCAAAAAAACTAGTGAAATTGTATATCGCCGGCCATTTGTTCGCTAGTGCGAGTGGGCGGAAGAAGTCATGTTAATAATGCTAATAATGTGTGTAGATTATTTTCAGAACAGTGGGCAAGCCAATTTTTTTCTGCCGGTATAACTTGAACCGCCGCTCTCCCCGTAAATCAAAGGGAGACAAAACTACGAGTGGCAGCTGAGTGATGGTTTAGGGGTCTTGGTAGGCTGGCCATGTCAGTGCACGGAGTAATAGATGTAGTGAGTTTTCTTCTTAGAAGAAGGGACGTTGACCCAATCAATCTTTTGAACGCAGTCGGGGCGTCTATCTTGTTTCACTTGCGAAATCTTGCGCAATGAATTAACGACTTTGGTCGATGAATTTCAAGTAATCAACGACTGCATTGCATCTTTAGCTGAGTAGATGCCATGCCCATATAAAGATGTCTTGGGTTAGAATCCGTGGTCGGACCTAAAAAATGCTATCTACAATTTTCTGTCGTCGCATCGGATTATGAGCTACCCATTTGCGTGCCCACGATCCTTCTCTCAGAATCTGGTCTCATTAGATATTTAAAATTAAATACAAATAAGTATGTACTGGTATTTTATATATATATTCTAATCGAACGTCCGTGTGGTTCCGGATATAGAATATGATCCTGTAAATGTGATAGAAAACGACTGAGGGAATATCTTGAAACGGGCAGCAGCGTTTACCTGGGTACAAATAAAACCAACTGCGGACACCAATCCGCTTGCCCAGCGTGGTGGCTTAAGCAAAGGTCTATGCCCAGCAGTGGACATTATCATCATCATCATTATCATCAGCCTATTGCAGTCCACTGCTGGACATAGGTCTCTCTAGCTGCTCGCCATCTAGGGCAAACCTATGGAGGATATACTCATAATGGCCACGCTGGGCAGGCGGGTTTGCGATCGCTGGGCGTAGCTTCTTGGTCCGGTGACGCTGCTGCCCGTCATTGGCCTGTGGTATTAAGCTACGCCTTCTATCGTGATGGTTATACCGCCACCAGTCGGTTTGCCAGAGCCTCGTTTGTTGTTCGGCAGAATGCACCACGGGCAGGTGAGGATGGCTTGGAGCGAAAAGGTGATAGGCCGCTCCCTTACATCCCACATTATCGGACATTATCAGAACTACCCATTCAATCAGTCTTCAACTTAATGAAACGCCGCATTTTCCACCACAACCTTGAAGTACTTGAACCTCTTTTAACTTTAGCCCTTAATTCAGAGCACAAGATTGATGGGCAGTCAAATGTACCTACAGTTGGCATTGCTTTCCGTTTAATGATCCGGTAAATCCGTGGCTAATGTACTCGAGAACGACTGTAAAATGTCTTTATTGGCCATAGTCATTGTTCCTGCCTTTGTCGGCGTGTTGAATCCCATAAGCTACCTGAGTAATGTTCATTTAATGCCGGATTTACAACTAGCTGATATAGTTCTTGATTTTTATCGTTATACTCGTAGTTAGTATCTGTTATACATAATTCAAAAATAATTAGTGTCATTCACATTACGTATGGCCTTGTATTGGCTGTTAGGTATTTGTTATTTATTTGCAAATGATTAAAACCGAGCCTCGAACTCGTAAGAGATTTCTTTATAGATAGCAGTTGTTTGTTTGTTTATTTCTGTCAATAAAGTCAGTTAAAAGTAAAAGTTATTTTTACAATACAACCAGAGTTATACATTTCACGTGGAATCGAGAATTAAATAAAGAACTTTTTTCCATTCTTCCCCTCTTTTGTAGCCTTTCTCTCATTCTCATCCTTTTTAGACACAAATTTTAGTAGTTTACAAAATAATAGTAGTAACTTTAGAACCGTTATCAGGTTATTTGGGTTTCAATCAATCATGATTTTTATAGGCTTTGTACCTACATGCCTCACGATTAGTAGATATAATAATAGGTGCACTTATATAGCACTCAACGTCAAACACATAATATGTGTCACAAATAGCTATGAACCAAATAAATCTCTGTAACTACCAACCGATCCGGATCCTCGACGCATAAACAATCTCCTATGAAGCTACGAATAGCTTGTGCCATAGAGTTAATCTTTATTACTCTAACCTTCTTTCTCAGTCCCTAATACTTGTGTCGTAATCCTAATATCAGATTTAAAACACTGTTTATTTGTTCTACTTTCAAAACCTTATTAGATTGCTGCACCTTGAAAACATACGCGTTTCACATCTGGCTGTAGTAACGTCATTATTCAAAGGAAATCGTTCAGCTATCCGATGGTTAGCTATGGCGATCGCAGGGCGTAGCTTCTTGCTCCGATGGCGATGCTGCCCGTCATCAGCCTTCTATCGCGATGGTTTTACCGCCAACATTCGGTTTGCCAGAGCCTCGTTTGTTCGGTAGGATGCACCACGGCAGGTGAGGATGGCTTGGAGCGAAAACGTGATAGGTCGCTCCCTTACATCCCAAAAACCCCTTCAATTCCTACAAATGATTTCAATCCTATTACTATTTTAATTTCATTGTAAATGAACAAGTTACTGACAAGCAGCGTTATCACATCTAGCCCCCATACTGCAAATCATCAGTCTGCAATCGTCTTCTGTTAGAAATAAGAAACATTTATTTTCAATCTTTAATTTACAACAAAACAAAGCATACATAAAAAAAACAGAAAACACAAAAAGAACATTAAAAAAAACAAAGCACAAAAGTACAAGACCGGACACGGCGTTGCTGCTACGTCCAAGAAAAAAGGGCCTCACTCAGCAATTAAGCCGTCGCTCACGCAGGAGCCACGGCGCTGATTACAGTTAGCGTTAGACATAGACCTCTCTAACGAGAAATGACATTTGGGAGATTTGCCTTTGTCACCACACTTGGCAGGTTGGTGACCGCAGTACGTTTAATTTATACCCAGGTAAACGCTGCTGCCCGATTTCCTGATATCCCGCACTGCAAATAACCCCAAAAACTCTGTGTTAACCGTCACCGTTGTCCCGTATATCCAAGTCTCCCGTGAATTACGAGCTCGCCTCCCTTTGATCCTCGACTACCAGCCCGATATAGCCGTGGGCCGTGAACTCCAACGGATCCAGGCCAGGCTCTCGGTCACGGCATTATTTATAACGTCTCTTTATGGGCAAGATCTGTTTTATGAGGTCATGTTTTGCGGCCGTGCGCTGATGCGTTTGATCAAAAGTTGGCTTGGAAACTTACCTGCCATACTTATCAATACATTGTATAAAACAAAGTCGCATTTTCTGTCCTTTTATCCCTATGTGCGCTTAAATTTTTAAAACTAAGCAACGGATTTTGATGCGGTTTTTTTTTAAATAGATTAGAGTGATTTAAGTGGAAGGTTTATGTATAATGAAATACCCGAAGCATAGAGAGGGCGGGTCGCTACAAAAGATAAAAAAAAAAACAATTAAAAGTGAAGATATAAAAAAACTCATTAACCACACACAGATCACTGTAGCCAACTTCCAAAGAAATAGCCAAGTTTGCAAGAGATTTTATAGTGCGCATATACATACAGTTCTCTCTTTTGCTTCAATGTCATAATCCTATGGGAACGTCTCTACGTTCTCTAGATTAGACGTAAAAGCAATGACTTGTCGTGCTTTGTTATACATGGAGATGTTTCAACGTCAACTTTCTGGATTACGGCTGATGCCAAAGGCTATTAGTAACAGTTTTAACTGAAACTGTCGATTTTATAAAAGGTGTTTGCAACAACTAAACCAACAGGCAGACCTATTCACACATAAATATTAGAACCTAGTTAACAGAGACCAAACCTACCTACTTTAATCTACAAAAACGAATATATTCCTGGGAAGCGCGCCACGAATTATGCTCTGTGACAGTCCAGAATCTGTTATGAGTGGCTATTAGCAATAAACTAATTTACAAACGAACAAAGAGTTTGCGCAGACGACATATTTCGTAAGTACCACTTTTCGGCACAAATTAGGTGAGTAATCCCAAATTGTAATGAAGACGTAATCTATGACGGGCTGCGTCCGGTCGTTGGAAACTCGACTTAATGATGAAGGGAGCAAGGGTCATGATGAGGTGTGGTTTTTGGTTCGTGTGCAAGCCAACTGGGTGAGTGGACGAGCTGACCGCTTCCTGGTCTGTGATTTATAGCTTTTGCTAGGTATGATATCAGATTTAACAGGAACTTGCACACCGCAACTGATTTAGATGCTGCGTCCTCAATATTGAAGTTAAATAACCTGAGTCTAGACTCGAGAACTGTTACACAATCCAACTAGTGGAGATACCTATTAGTACTTAAATAAGGTTATGGCGTGGATCTTTTGTACAACAAATGCCTGCTATACCTTGTTACCATAGAAGTATTAAGTATCTACTACCACGCTTGTTACGGACTGTGTTACGGACTAACCGCATGGCGACCAACCTCTAAATATTTACACTAAGAAATACTTTTTCATATTTTCGATCGTGTTTTGTTTTGCCTGTGAAAAAAATGTTTTCAGTTCTTTTCCTCCAGCGCGTGCGTGCGTTGATTTTATTTTGTGTTATTTTTGTTTTGGGTCTATTAATTTAATTTTTATTATTTTTTGTTGACTTCCTTTGAGCGTCCCGTATTTCTTCACTATTCCTTTTCCGATCTTTAATAAAACCTAATTATTTGGTATGCAATAAAGAATATCTATATTTTTTCTTACTCTAGATGCACGATACGTGTGAAGATTTCGAGTTCGCCATTTCATTTCCTGCTGGTCAATTTATTGCAAGCAATCTTTTTTAAATTGACAGCCACTCATAGAAACCTTAGCTTTAGACTAGCCATCAATTCACCAAACGTCGGTAACTATGACTGATCTTCTTCTAACCCTACTTCTTATGACACTACTATTTGTTTCGTATGTGACAAAAAGTATGCTAACTTTTCTCTGTAATACTCTGTATGTCAAAGTAATTAAACATAAATCAAAACGATTTATGGATCCTGGATACAAATGAATCTTCTATTAAATAAATAACTGCCACATCGATCCAATTACAAAAATCCTACCTCCCACTAATATTATAAACGCGAAAGTTTGTTTGGATAGATGGACGGATGTTTGTTCCACTGTGTTTGTTCAAAAACTACTTAACAGATTTTAATGAAACTTTGCAGGAATATAGTTTGTATATCAGATTATGTTTTATACGAATATTCATGCGGGCAGAGCCGCGGGCAGCAGCTAGTAATTTCTATATAGGTACGTAAGAGCATTTGAAGTCTTGTCGGTCTGTAATGTGTGCCGAATCGAAGCGATCTCCACGGTTCCTTTAATATCCAGCTTTGTTTGCAGACCCCATTCGGCGTCGCCTTCCGCACAGAAACTGGGTTCATAACTCGTGTCATAATATTTGTTTAGCCTGACGAATCAGCGGGCGGACCTCATTTCTGGACATCAAACTCTTTGGTGTGAATTAGGACTGTTTAGATGAACGCATATCGGAACAGCATCATAAATAACTACGCAAATATTATGTTGATCTCTTCTTTAAGTAGCTTACATACATAAGTAATCTATTTTCGTTATGGATTGTTTACATATCTGCTATAAACACATGCACCTTAGTAGTTAATTTAATTTTAATAGGGCCAACTACATTTGACACTTCATCAAAATTCAACAAACTAATCTTGTAACGGCGGGCATAAATACTATGTATTAAATAAATGTGCTCTCTAAGATAGTGTGCACAATTGCATTTGTATTTATATTACAATCACATATGCTACATCCAAAGAACAACCCGATATTGCATTAATAATAATATTTAAAAAAATCATTTATCCGGAACTACCCTTCGCCTGCTACACGAATCGCACATCGAAACTCTAGGTTGGTAATAGCGATTATTTATGTGTCTATAAAACATAAGTGATTATTTATTTTAGTGCTATTTTTTCCTTTTCAACGTAAGCCATTGAAAAAACGTTCACATTGCCAATTAACCTGCTTACAAACATATTTTATTACTTCTGAGAATTAAAGTCAATTTGTTACTCTCATCAAAACAATTTTCCTCCGGATAGCTTGTAGATGACCTAAAATAAGGAAAAACATGGATACCGCCAGATTTATTCGATTCCCGCGGAGTTTTCCGAATATTTTATATGCGGGATCATTAATATTTAATATGACTTCGGTGGAACTAGGGTTGCGCAATTTGTTTGATCGAGCCACCTGGTCTTGGTGTGTGGGACTCACACCTCCCAAAATGGGAGGGCATACCCACTAAACCCCCCTGTGTCGCCAGTGGGTAGCAAGTAGCAGAGACCGTGGCCAGCCGCAGACGACAAGCGGCCAGCACTCCTGGTCCGGGAGGACAAATAGCCCTACCCCCGGCTTTCGCGGAGCGTTAGTGCCTCATATGCCCTGCCCCAATCTGTCTTGCTTTTCGTGAACCTGGATCGCATGTATTCAGCATCCTCTTATAAACGCAACGTAAAATCCCCGCCTTCGTAAGAGTCCTAACCGATTTTATTTAAAGACTAATATGCTAAAAGCTTTTAAGTGACTTAAACTGTGAAAATGCAGTTTGCAACAGTATCTACTTTTTAAAACCACTCGCACGGGTCTCTCTCTCTCTCACACACACATTATTCTAAAATAACCTTAGAAAACACTCGAAGCGACAACCCTTTGTAGCCGCAAAGTATTCAGCTACAATAAATAGCACTTTTGAAAATGAATGGTGCTAAAGACCTAATAAACTATTGATATTTGAATCTCTGCTAATATAATACGTACGTGTATTGTGGGTGGCTGACTTGAGCAATGGCTTAGACTGTTTATGAGACAGGCTTATTAGTTTACTCGTACCAAGTTGTTAATTAATAGGCAGATGATATTTGAATTGCATATGATTTACACATTCTTATTTTAATGCTCATTATCTAGCGTTGGGGCCGCCGAGTATAGACTCGGCGTCCGCGGGATCGAATCTAGACTCACGAAGAAATCGGATTTACAAGTTGAAATGGCGGTGGGCTAGACACATTCGTAGCAGAACCAGCAACCGACGGGGTAAACAAGTTCTAGAGTAGATACCGCTTCCTAGCTAACACATTGCAGGACGCCCTCAAGCCTGATGGAGTGACGATTTACTCCGGATGGGACCATAAGCCTTTTTTAAGTGAAATCAACCGTCGTGTTCATTTAGTTTTTGACAAATTCAAGTATCTATGTTTTTAACAATTCTAGTAGTAACATGGTAATAAATGGTAAAGATACTACAAGGAAAATATTTAGAGTGTCAAATAGATTACTGTTCTTGCTCCACTTGCATACACTGCTATATACTGAGTAGTTGTACCAAAAAGTATTTTCGTACAAAATATGACATTGAAGTACATATTGTTAATTCTGGACAAATAATAGTTTTTAAGAGGACGTGGGCGGACAAAAGAGTGACGCTGTATCATGGACTAATTATATGAAGCACGATCTCATTAAATTCTTAACAAAATAAGCAATCAACTAATTTTGAAGAAGCGTCCGTTGGATTAAAGCTTTCTCTGCACTAAATCACGCGATGACTTTGATTGCTACGTAAAATTCTATACGAAGTCTGGTCTAGATCGACGGCCACAGTTCATTGGCCTGGGTTTATATAAAAAATTTCAATATGAATTAAACATTCATTTTGTATGCAAGATAATGGATAATTTGTTGGGCAAAACACGCCAGTCAATATAACCACGGAATAATTATTGGATCTAAACTAGTTGATAAATCACTTAAATGTGTCTTTTGTCATTTTGTGTATTAGTGTGCGTTTACTCCAAATTGTTTACTTAGGATTTCCAAAAATAATAGACATTTCTTATTCTTAAAATCATCTGCATCTAATCTATCTACCTACTACGAAAGCTATAAGCTTGATTTCCTCGCTAGTTCTACGTAGAGGCGTCGTACTACAACGCTTTCGTAAGCGCTAGGTAATTGTGAGCGTTACAGTGCACTTCATAGAACTAATGTACATACGCTCATTCCGGACGTCAGCGTAGGAGAAAACCAATAGACTATTATGGCTTAAAACTGTAATTAGTCCGTCTTTTAGCTTATTCAAAAATAAAAGACACGTATTTTTCGTTTTTTCATTCTAATGAACAATAGCAAAGTTAGAAGGCATCAAAAGTTAGGAGTGGGAGTCTTTGACGTCCCTCGCTCCCGTAAAAATGCCTCACCGAGTGACGTCACGCGTAATTTCAACGGGCTATAACTTTGTAATTTTTAGTCTAATTTACAAATAAAAAAATACGTGTCCCTTATTTTTGAATAAGCTAAAAGATGGACTAATTACAATTATTAGCCATTATAGCCTATTCATATGCAATTTTTTGCACATACAACGATACTTTGGAATCAGCTGACAGAACGATGTTTCAAGGTGGAGTAGGAATATCCACTGGTCGCATAGAAACAGGCTAATAGTCTTTTCCCTTTCTTCCAGATGGCTGGTCCGAGTAGTAGAAGATGTGCGGGAGGGCGAGCTTCGTACTCGCGAGGGTCTGGTCCCGGCCAGTGTGCTGCAGGAGGTCAAGAGCAGAGAGCAGGACCAGACTGCGCTGGCTGCGAGGAGACAGTGAGTGTCCTTTGTGCTCGTCACTAAGGGGGGCGTGAGGGGGGCGATATTTTAGCTAACAATATCAATTGGTAGCTCTATATTAAGGCCGTGACCCACGTAGTAGCTGCGCTAGTCCTGCTGAATGAAACCCACAGACGGTTGTGATTGTCATTTTCCATAACTGTAGCTCAACACACCACGGCCGGTCCACATGTCGTTCGTTAGCAGTAATTGGGCGGCGCATGCGCTTATTTTTGAAGCTGATCGGCGAACATTACCCGTCTCGTATTGTAGGCCACGCGTCACTTCCTCTACAATCAACCAAATATCAGTGAGCCACGAGTAACTAAAAATAGATTGTAAATGGTACAAAATTATGGAATGATTTCTAATCGTAAACTAGACAATGGAGCAATGGTTAGAGCAGCCTAAACATGCGAACGGGCAGAAGGTTTTTGATTTGATTCCCACTCCGGTTCAATCTAAGATTCAGACTTTATGCTTGTCGTGATGGTCGTAGAGATCCAAGAAAACCTTCCATGAACTACAGTTCCTATAAGAAACAATTTCGAACAAAACACCTTACGACCGCTTACCATCAGTTGGAGTGAGTGAGGTCATCCTCAAAAGCTTTTCTTATAAAAAAGGAAGTGTCTGAACACACCAGTTTTCCTACAAAGGCTCTCAATAATGTTTTTCGCTCAGTTTCTCACTGATATTCTAGCCTGGTACAATGCGTGCCACAAAAGATGAGACTTGAGAGACCGCGTGATTCGACCACCACTATTACCGTATAGGTACTTCTTGAATTTAAGTAAAAATTAAGGATAACGACGGTACCTGCCAGGACGCCCCACTACTGACGCTCGGCAAGTCTCATCTTTAGTGGCACGCACTATAATGCTGATGTTTTCACCAAGTAGTTATCACTGAGATTTTATATGACTAACACTGGGTAAAAAGATTTCACCTAGGGTTACTCTACTGCTTTCCGCTTCACTGCACCCGGAGTCCTGACACACGAAGTCGTAAATCCATAAACTAATTACCGACAATAAAAACATGGAGTGTTTTAAATCCTCACTTAATAATGTTCCGCGGCGTGTTCCTGAGGGATTATATCGCGACAAAAACGTACGTAATTGTGTTGGTAAAATGGAAGCCAAGTTTTGTTCGGGAAAACATCAGCTTAATCAGCCATTCTATTAATCGCTCTGTCGGTTATTGGCCTTCTCTCCTATCTGCCATTCACTACGATCCTGAGTAACTCTCGTCTAAGATTTCACCGCAAAAAGGTGTTCGAAAACGCGCCAGAAACTTAAATGAAACAAATGAATGTGCCAGACCATGCATCTCTTGTTTTACAAAACAATCTGGCCTATGTCTCCCAGAACGAATTCTTTCTTGTTATTCTTCTTAGTATATTTAGTGTATTTCTTCTAAAAGAGGAGATCTTTTGAAAATAAAAGCTTATTATACTTACTCTTAGCGGTTGAAAATAAAAAGTTGTTGTTAGGTTTAGTCGTAACTTAGAGCTTGAAATTAAACTCACATTCTTATGTATGCCTTGTATTTTTTAATTTTTACAAATTAATTTGAGCGCGACGTGTTTTGTGCGGCGATAGGGATTTGACAGACGAATAAAGAAATATATATTGTGGTACCGAAAAATCTTCATCATCAGCCTATCGCTATCCACTTAGGCCTCTCCAGTCCATTTCACCAGTCCACCAGAAGGCTTTATCATAATCGCCACGCAGTCTGAAAATTGAGCGCCTAAGAAAAATCAGGCTAGGTCTGTACCTACACTTGTCAAGCCACGCTGCCGTGCGCGCCGAATTTGGGCGGGCGACGCGACGGCATCAACTCCTGCGCACGTTGTTTAACTTGGCCGCGTGTCACTTGCGTCAGCCGGAAACTGGATCATTGTACTCTGCAGTTCGGCTTTATCCTAAATTCAATCGGCTATAAACTCTCAATCAAACGATTTCTTCCCAAAGTGGATGTCAAGTAGGTACTTTTGATGTGCAGTGCACATCTTCTTTTTATAGCAGAGCTGCAGAGGAAAGAAAGAGCTGTAATTTTTTTAATCAATAGGTTAAAAATGATCGTTCAACTGAGCAAAAAAAAGATAAACGTGTAAATATATTGAATACCAGTTTTGCTAGGTTAACAAAGGTTGCAACTGACTCCGAATGAGTTAATGAAATAAGATAATACATACTTACACACTTTTATAGTGTGAACATCCAAATTATGGAACTCTTTGCCGGGCTGCGTATTCCTCAAAAGTTATAAATATTTCGATGTTCAAGGCGCGAGTGAACCGGTAACGTCCATCGTAGACTGCCATAGCTCGAATAAAAAAAAGACATCATGGGTACCTACTCGTAATCATGGAAGACTTAATACTTCCATGCTCGTAATACCTACCAAAACATAAATATGGAAGTTTTTATGTCTCGAAAATGCACGATAATAATTTTATACATAATAATAATAATAAAAAAAAATACATGTAGTAGTACATGCAGTTGTACAAACTATTCTATTAGTAGCTCGGCTAACCTGCAATTGCAAGGACGCTTAATCTAGGCCCAGTAATACATCATAGTAACTAAGCGACTAGCTATTTAGCATAGTTTACTGTTGCGGCCTTACAACTATTAGGTAATAAATTAGAGTATGCTAATTTGGTACAGACCCTAAATGTGTAACAACACGCACTTCATAAATTATAAGCGTTTTATTGCTATTTATTTTGTATCATAAATAATGTTCTTTAATTTGAGTTAAATTACTAAGTTACTAAGTAGTAAGGGATGTAAGGGAGCGACCCATCATCTTTTCGCTTCAAGCCAACCTCACCTGCCCGTGGTGCATCCTGCCGAATAACGAACAAGGCGCTGGCAACCGACTGGTGGCGGTATAACCATCACAATTAAAGTCATAGCTAAATACGATAGACCGATGACGGGCAGCAGCGTCACCGGAGCAACAAGCTACGCCCCGCGATCGCAAACCCGCCTGCCCAGCGTGGCAATTATGGGTATATTCTCCAGATGTTTGCCCTAAATGATGAACAACTGGAGAGGCCTATGTCCAGCAGTGGACTGCAATAGGCTGATGATGATTATACGAGAACAAGTTAGAACGAATCGGTATTTCATAGAGAAATCGTTTATTTCAAAGTGCGCGGCACCTTCCGAGCACTATGGCCAAAAGTAATTCGCCACGGCACTTAACACCCATCAGATGGAGCCGCAGTATAACACGTGTCGGCGCTGTTGGCAGCGTCTGGGCTGAATCACTCCCTGTGACTCACGGGATCATCAAGTGGCTTGGCTTTTAGACCCTTAGGCTTTCCGTACGAATTTAGTCTCGGTTTTAGCTTTGGCTGTTTCGTGTTCTCATTCACTCTTCAGTAAACGCACGAAAGCAACTGTGTTGAGCTACTATGTAAGATAAAACGCTCGTTTCTAGTGACGTTTCGGGATCAGTCGATGTCCTATAGCCAGAATAGTCTTACAGGTCAGCATGGCGGTGGTAACTAACAGTTTGGTTTGGTTACTTGTCCGTTACCGCAGCGCCTTGGGCCTTATGCTTTCCATCAGGCGACGGAAGGCCATTAGATAGATAGATACTTTTTATTGCACCATAAAGTTGACTTAAACTGGGTATACTTTATCCATTGTACAATTTAGGCGGTTTTATCGCTATAAGCGATCTCTTCCAGACTACCTTTGGGTAAGGAATTGCCAGATAGAAAGGGTGAGTCTAAAAATCTTCGCTCCAGTGGACTATTTGCATAAAAAGTAACCAACTACGCAAAATTGTGTAAGCAACTATATTCATTTAGGAATCTAATCCTATACGAAGAATCAAACAAATTCCTTATAGAATTATGTGCTTTCTATTTTTGGACCGATGAGTTCAGAACTAGGACTTGACCCTGTACCATACCTGAGACGCGAAATTTTCCCTTCATTACTTCCATTCCCGCCAGCCCCAGGTGAGAAATAAGTTAACCGTCTTTATTCAGACATTTGACGGCACAAAGACCTATAAATAATACTTGCGATCGGAACAAAGTGTTGACTCGTTACCAATAAACAAGACAAGGGCCGAGACGCTTTGTTGCCTCGTTAGTTATAATCCAACCTTACTTTGTTGTATGTCAGCGATTCAATTTATTGCCTAAAGGAGAGACGTACAAAGACGAGTGATATCTCAGTTATCTCGTAAGCTGAGTGACAAGCAAAGCAATTCAAATATGGGTCATATTAGTGTGAAGACAATTTTAATGTAATTTTTGATGACATGTCTTTCTGCTTAGCTTGGTTGGATGCAAATTTCGCCAATCTTTGTTCAGTTTACGCAAGCATATTTGCCATCTAGAGATTGCAAATATGCCGGAGATAGATCTCCGGCCAAATTGCTGAGTTTTTGAATGGCTTTGAGTTACGTCTTAAAAAGTCTTTTAATATAAAAAATTGTATCGAGGTTGGATATTAAAATAAAGCTTTCCATTAAAATGATCCTATAATCAATCGAACAGTAAAAAAGTATGAAAGCATTTTCATAAAATTATTACACAGGATGAACACAACGACCAAGTTTCTGGAGCAGAAATGCAATAACGCGTCCAATTTGTAAGTGGCAAGTGATATCAGTCCGATATACCAACGTAATGACAGCTTCACGTGCAGCCTAAATATTTTTTTTTAAATATGATACAGCAGAGCTTGTGCAGCCTAAATTACAGATTATGTATGTGAGCATCACATACAGATTTGACCAGGCTGCTGAAATGTTTCTGGTTATTACGAATAACGATGTAAACGTGAACAAAAAAGCTGCACCTTTTTGTACTTTGTGAGAAAGCATCTTCAATTAGGGACACTTCCTCGTTGTCAATGAGGACTGTCAATGAACCACAAAAATGTTTATTCTTTAATGAAGAATTTGTTTCGTAGCATTTCTTAAATTTTATCTTAATGATGATGTACGTATAAATCCAGCCTATGAAGCCCTATACCTAATAAAACAAAAAATGTTTAATATTTTTTACTTTCAAATTATCACATCATGAATTCAAAACTTCTCCTCTTCTGAGAAGTCACCGAAAAGAAATTAATTTAGTTAAGTACTATTTGCAGGTAAATTATTAAGTTCATTATCAACTTCAGTATCGAATGGCTATAAAGCGATCGAAATTAACAAAGTTAGCAGAAATGTTATTGTATTGAACAAACACATAATATGTGGTTTAACGGTCCTTGCGGTCATAAGCCACCGGGCCAATCAATTGAAGAATATGTACCTAATGGTAATGTCATGATACTCTCATCTCATAGAGTTATACGGTTTATGAAGAGAAAAATCCAATACACGCCATACTCCAGAAATAGTTGGTACCGCGTGCAACAGTGTAAATCGCTAAAACTAGTTGTGAACGCAAAGGCATTAATCTCGTGCAGCCAATTAGCCGTCTGGTTAGAGCCCGGTGCACACCATTTGTATCGGCCGACGACAGCAGAGCCGCGGCCAAATTCACGACAAGCTGAGAAAGAGCTTGTAAAGTTATTAATTCATACTGAAATATGTAGATGCCATGCTGTTCTATTCTGACTGCTAAAAATCGTAAGCTGATGCTCCTGTGCTTAAATAAACTTTGAAACAAACGTACATTCAATTGTACCCCTACATTTTTGGATTGCCCATGCACAGCCATGTAGCTACAAAAATAGATTTAAGACGACCACAGATGGCTAACAATTTTCAACTAAAGCAAACTTCCACGGCGATTTTTGGTAGTAACGTGGCTGCGTTTTCGAAATATCGCTACTATTCGTCATCATCATCAGCTTACTGCAGTCCACAGCTGGACGTAAGCCTCTCCAGTTGTTCGCCGCTAGGCAGGCGGGTTTGGCGATCGCTGAGCGTAGCTTCTAGCTCCGATGACGCTGCTGCCCTTTAATTGTGATGGTTATACCGCCACCAGTCGGATGCCAGCGCCTCGTTTGTTATTCGGCAGAATACACCACGGGCAGGTGAGGTTGGGTTGGAGCGAAATAACGATAGACCGCACCCTTATATCGCTAATGTTGCGCGTAAGTAATTTACCATGGGCTACAAAAGCGATGCCAGTGTGCTTCTGATGCGCTACATCTGCACTCTGTTGCACTACATTAGGGGACGAATGTAGTAAAGGTGGAGTTTCGCTTTCATGCCGTCATTGAATCGCGTTAGCATCGCGATAGTATTGGATTTGCATGGCGACTCAATCGCTGCAAAAAGTCGCAGTCGCAGACGGCGGCCGTCTGTAGGCTGATACTGTATGACAATTCTGGCCCATCGGTTTGCATCCAGTCTAAATACGTGTCCCGCCCATGCTCATTTAAGCTTAGCAGATTTTTCTCCTACATCTGCTATACAAGTTTGGAAGCGAATGGTGGCGTTTCTAACCCTGTCGGTGAGCTTTATGCCTAATATGCTCAGCTGCATAGCTCTTTGGATATATTTTAAAAATAGTTTAAAATATAATTATACCCAACAGTCCGAATCGTACAGAAGATTTGTTTTCACTAAAATAACTGGTGCCTATTGATAGTCCGGTTCATTCACGTTCCCATAACGACGCCCACGGCCTCACCTCTGGGCGCCGACGCATGCGCTGCCCGTGACTCAGACGGACAAAATAATCACATAATATACCTATTAATTTGTATATTATTGCCATCATAATTTACACCCGCTAAAGAAGCTTGAGATCTAGCGACTGATTTCACGGATAGATCAAAGTAAAAACAACAGTGACGACTTAGAGAATTAATCTAATTGGAGAGAGAATCTACACAAGATATCATCTGTTTATGACGACAAACTTCCTTCACCAACAAATTTTTATTATGTCTCGTAATAGAATTCGGGTTAGTCATAATATGTCCTAAACACAAATTTTATATTAATATACTATAGTTCTCACCTTTTTTTATAAAATCATGAAACATTTCTTTATATCTTCCTGCATATTTTCTTCAGTCTGATCCATAGTACAAGAAATTAATCATAGTTTGAGACGAGGTGGTTGGGGCGAATAGTTTGGCGCATTTATTTAAATTACGACACTTTAGATCATGTATGATATTGTAGTAGTTTGTAGAGAAACTTTACGGAAATCCGTTTCCGGCACTATACTGCTATTTTAAGATCGACAATATCACGAAGCCAAACACTGCAGTACAAAATCTGGCTCAACCTGTTTAGTTAGTTACAAAAAAAATACATAGATCACATTTGACAGATTATTTTATTTATTTATTTAAATAAGGTACACCAACAGTATTATGAACATAAAAATTTAAGTAGTAAATTATATAGAAAATAGATATCCTGAACATAGTACCAATTAAAGGCGTACACAGCATTGGTTAACATGACAATATGAAGCAGCAACACAAACGAAAAACATAACAAGACTTTACAATGCAATAAACATTTGAATTTGAATTTACATTAGAACAAGAATTAAATTTGCCTGTTAAGTCAGCTCCAATGCTTGTACCTTCTCTAAGAGCAAAGTAATAAAAATTTGGGCCAATTTGATGTCAAACTAATTTACTGCTATCTAAATGGCTGGTCAAAGGAACATGCGCAGGATCATAAAGCGCAAATACAATTATTATTACTCTGTCGTTAAACTGTAGGTCGCTGCGTTAATAACTCAACGCTTTTCGGCGATTCATTACCTACAGACTGATTTAAATTTGATGAAAAGTGGAAGGGATCAAAGATTCCCACTTCAGATTATCGTATAGCTCTTCATTTAACTTTAATTAATTTTGGAAATGTTGACTCTGACTTTTCTCACCTTTTGGAACAGATAATTCGTAGTTTTAATACCGAATGATGAAAACGAAGATTTCATAATCCCATTCCAGTACATACATGAATTTTTAGTATTTTTCAAATCGTCTTTAAAAATCGTTACTACAAAAATGAAGTACTGAATGGTTTGCGTGTAAAAATCAGTAAAGGTGGAGAGACGATTTGCGCAGGACGGCTGGCACTTGCCAGGATGGCTGGGTGCGAGAAGCTAAAGATCGATCAATGTGGCATCGGAAGACGCCTATGTCCAGCAGTGAACTGTTAGGCTGATGATGATGATCCGAAAAAAGGTACTGGGCCTCAACTGCTGGCACAAGTATCAATGTGTAACGTGTGTGTGTGTTAAGTTAACCCTTGAACATTGTGTGCAGGGCGGTGGTCCGCGAGCTGATCGAGACGGAGGAGGAGTTCGGGAGGGACATGCTGCAGGTGGTGGCTCGCTACATGAAGCCCATGGACAAGGCCACCACGCCCAAGACCGTCTTCGACAACAGGGAGCTGCTCTTCTCCAACTTCAAGCAGATCTGCGAGTTCCATAATACGTGAGTTGAGAATCCTTTTAACCCTCTAATTGCCCAAAATAAACAAATACTGGAAAGAAAAGTTATTTCCTTTGCAGTCAAGCGTGACATTTACTATAGAGTACATTATTCCCATCAATTAACTTTTAATTGTAATGGAACGCCAACGTTTGAAATCTTGTACAATAAGAATTTTGTTCTCGAAATTTGTAGTCGGGACTTGTTCTCGTCTTTACAATAAAGCGTTGGTCCTGCTTCTCTTCTGGAGATGCCTATAAATAAAATAACCCTAGACATGCCACACAGGATGACACATCGCCATCTAGCTCCAAACTAAGCCGAAACTTGTACTAGACTACTGATGAATATATTATGATGATTAATATTATACATAGTAAACACCCAGACCAATACAAACACACGTGTTCATGCACACAAATGTTTGGACTGTGCGGGGATTGCGGAACCCACAACCCTTGGCTCAGAAGGCAGACTATCTCTTCAGAGATCCTGTGGCTAAAGCTACGTAAAAGTAAACCTAAGCATTCGTTTCCAGCATGTCACTATCTCCTCAGGAATTCGGATGATGACTAAAAAATAATTTAATGTCCATCAGATAGATTAATGAAAAATATTGGATACGTATTTTTTATTTTGCCTCTTGTTCAAAAACTTACGAAGATACATTGATTTTAAATGTCACATCACGTCACGTTAGAGTACAAAATATACTCTAACGTGACGTAGTTAGCCCCCACTCCGTAACTTTAATGCGCTATATCTAAGTATTTTCTTGTTATTTCGACAAAACAAAAAATACGGGTCTTATATTTTTTTATTATCTAAGAGACGGACTAATTATTTTCTTCATTTTCATACCTTGTCATCATCCGTATTGTATTGCTGTGGCTAAAGCTAAGCAAAGCTAAACCTAAGCCTTCGTTTCCAGCATGCTGCTAGAAGGCATCCGGTACTACGCGGGCGAGCCGCGCATGCTGGGCCGCGCGCTGGTGCGCATGGAGCGCGAGTTCGACAAGCACGTGGCGTACTGCCGCGACGAGCCGCGCGCGCAGCACCTGCTCGCCGTCGACCCCGCCGTGCACAACTACTTCCAGGTACGAGACACCCACTGGGCATCAGATACCCTGTAGCGGAACTCCAGGGTGGCAAGTCGGCAAATCACCACGGGCCCCCAGCCGTAAGGCCCATAGTACACGGCGTATTTTAAACGCGCCGACGACGCGCAGATGACGCGCGTATACGCGCTTCAAACGCAGTTCGAACGCAACCTAGTAACCTAAGCACACGGGGCGATCGTGAAACGCGCTTATACGCGCTGTATCTGCGCGCATAAGCGCAGTAGATGCGCGTAGCTTTTGCGTTTTGATCAGAGATTCCTCTTCTTCAGTTGCACAATGGCCTCAGTTGAGACAACACTGCTTACGTTGGCTTTAGTACTTCTTTTGTAAGTACTTTTAAGTACTTTTTTAAGTACTTCGGTGCAGCGGTGGCGTGAGCGCCCCACCCCCTGCTCCTACTCTGCTCCTTTGTACGCGCGTTTGTATCGCTTCGAACGCGAGTATACGCGCTTCATGCGCGCGCTTGTTTCATCAATGTAAACGCAACAAGCAGCGTCCACGGCGCCGAAGACGTGCGTTCTTGAAACGCGCGTCGTCGGCGCGTTTAAAATACGCCGTGTACTATGGCCCTAAGCCTCCTAGAGAATCACAACTCACAATTTATAACACACTTGCTTTTGCCTTTTGGCTTCGCTCGCGTTAAATTCGGGGTGAATGCTCCATACAAACTTCCACCCCCTATTTTAAGGAATTAGAAAGGGGCAAAAAGTAACCTATGTTACACTCCATCCCTTCAACTATCTCCACTTAAAAAATCACGTCAATTCGTCGCTCCTTGCCGTGCATGAAAGACAAACATACAGACAGACAGATACAGTTTCCCAGTATGGATTCACTACTATAGCATGTTACCAGTATCGAATGAAAATAAAAATACAACGCCCTCTGTTGGTTTTTCGTGAAACTACAAATGTAGTTCAATACACGACTTCAGTGACATCTGTGTTTTTCTGCCTACACTGCTTTATGGACGACATATGTGAGCCTTGGGGGTTGTCCATTAATCACGTGAGGCTTGAAAGGGGGGGGAGGGGTTTGATAAAAATCACGAAAATAACACAAGGGGGAGGGGGGGGTGTATAAGATATCTCGTGTATTTATTTTTTCGTCAAACGCGCGATTTTTAAACTATGATTACACTCTCCGTTTATTCTTATTGTTATGGCAATCAAAAAAAACTTGCAACCTGGTGTAGACATTTTTATTATGGTCCTTAATTTCAGAATAAAATAAGATTATAGTTTATACCTGTATTTAAATTAAGATAATATTCAGAAAATTTTAAGATTCTTTGTAGGTACTAAAAATACACGTGATGTTGAGAAGGGGGAGGGGGGGGGTGGTCTTAAAGCTCACTACGTATCACCAATGGGGGAGGGGGGGTTAAAAAATGCTAAAAAAAGATCACGTGATTAATGGACAACCCCTTGGCATACGTTCAAATTTTGCAAGTATTTCTCTGTTTATAACAGATGTCGCTACTAATTGCAATTGGTAAGCATTAAATGAAAGCTATGTATAGAAGCCCACAATTGACTTAAAACTAAATATAACAGACATTTAATTGTACAACTAGCTGCGCCCCGCGGTTCCTCGTTGCATTTATTCAAATTTTTCTGCCGTAAGAAACATCTTTGGACTTCAACGAACATTTTAAAAAAGAATTGGCCAAATTGGTCCAGGCGTTGTTGAGTTATGTGCTTACCAACACATTTTGCGATTCATTTTTATATTAATAAATAAATAAATAATAAATAATACTAACTGACAGGGTTTTCACTGGTCGAGGCATTACCGAAAGATGAGCCAATTTCGACCATCCTAATTTAACCATCGCATTCACTTATGCTTGTCAAAAAAGTTCCATTCCCAAATTCTTCTCGCCGTTGTTAGACCATCTAATTCCGTTGAACCGATAACAGGCAATCTCGTGGCTTTACGACTTAGGATTAGCATTTGCAAGCTTTTAAGCTCTGCCGATACCGCTCGGGCCGCGTAGGCACCGCGCCAGCGACTAGAATAGTCCGCGCTCCGTCCGCGCATGATCGCTGTCAAATCGCTTATGACGCCGCGCTCGGGAACATATCTCGAGTGGATTGGCCGGGTGCACACCGGACGATCCGTTTTAATCGGTTTGGGTTTATCCGCCTGACTGGAAACTTCTATGAAGCGACTTTAGTCGCGTTTTGGTATCAGTGCGTAACCAGCGCTAGCTTAAGCCGGGTCCAGACATGATCATTTGACCGATCTTATCACCGTATCCGTATCTGCGTATTGTATCAAGCCCCGTATCAAGTTGTGGACGCCTCCGATTTGCTCCGTATTCGTATCTTCACAATAGTCATGATCGCGTATCAAATTGCCCAGTTCAGATTCTGCTCTCGATCAAACATGTCGTCGCAGTTGGATGACGCGACCAGACTGACCCACGTCCGTATCTGTATCACCTTTGATGATCGGATGAAAACCGACACGACATGGGACGGGCCGTATCATAACGGCGTATCGATACGGCCGTATCATGATACGTATATCACTATCCGTCCACATTATGCGACCATGATACGCGTCGACGATACTAATACGGTGATCGGATCGGGCAAATGATACATGTCTGGACCCGCTTTTACAGGCCGCCACGACGAAGGCTATAGCAACGGACAATTAATCAAAACAATTGAAGGATTGCTTTGAATAATTGTCCGTTGCTATAGCGACTTGAGTCTCTATTCCGCTTTTGATTCTATTTGCTATGATATGGCACTGTAAAAGAAATGCAACGGCAATCTCGCAATAGTGAAGCATCCGGCTCCACAATCCAATTTCGGAAACTTTGCGATCCAACAAGATTCAAGTGTTCCAACAATAAGACACACTGTGTGTCACATAAGTGATTCATTAACGATATGGGGGTTGTCCCTGGACAGATCGTGATCCATAAAACTTTGACACTGGGTGTGTCACACTTGAAAATGTCACGAAAATGTTTTTTTTTTCAGTTTCAAAGATCTTTATTTCATAATAAATATACAGTTATACAATTACAGTGTACGTTAATAATCCTAGAATGTAACAAAAGAAATTAAACACGTTTACGAAGCTGTTCAGTTGATTAAAACTTTTAAGAATAATAATTATGTTACACTTTTTTTTTATTACGAAACGCTGCAACACCGTCCGCAGCCGGAGTGCGGCGGGTCGTCCGGTGTGGACGCGGCTAATCTGTAAACATTATCTGGAGACTTCTCGATGATGGAATGGGGTTGATTGCGTAAACATGTCATTATTTTGGAGGATGGATGAGATATTTAGGGATATTGGTCTTGACGAGACTGGCGTGACGTGGTTGTATACTGGCATAGCTTGTTGTTATTCACTACTTGACTCTAAATAATATGGATTTGTGATTTCAAAAATTTTATTTTGAGTAGCATGGTTTAACTTCCTAAATGTCCCTTGGACTCAAAAAGTTTGCGGGCTGTATGTCTTATCCCACTAAAAGAATTATAAACTATTTAACGCACCTACAGATACACTTAAACGAGTTCCCCACGCGTCTCCCACCTGAGTCACTCTGCTGACGCCACCATTCCACCGCCATCGCTTCCTATGAGTGTGGCCCTCGAAATAAAGCTAAACGCTCGTTTTGTGATAAGGTATTTTTTATTAGCCGTCTGTCTAGTCATTATGTTATTTGTTGCCTTTAAAACGGCTGATATAGTAAGACGATTGGAACTATACGCCCATCGAAACTCTTGACGCGTGACGACATGATTGTAAAATTTAAAAGTAGAGATGTCATCAACTGCCCATATACATCTCCACTACTTCCCTCCGAAGGCTTCTAGTCTACACTACCCTGAACTATTTTTTTTATAGTAGCTCGACATAATGGCTTCCCTACGCCTGATGGAAAGCCAAAGAGAAGCCCAAGTCGCTGTGACAACTGGCAAGTAACTGGTTAGTTACCTGTCAGTTTCCACTGCCATGCCGGCCCAACCCAAACCTCCCACGAGCTCCGAAGACCCTACTCACCAGCAAAAACACGACCCGGAGGTCATTTGGCTGCGGTATTCTATAGGGTGGAGGTCCTTCCCCGGACGGGCAGCTCAACACAAGCGAAGATTCGCTACGCCCTACCTCTCTTAGGGCGGCAAGGCCTTTGTTTCGTCCGAAATACCTTTACGCATGCACCAGTGTCATAGGTACGGTATACCTGGGTTATGTACCCTTCTAACTAAAACGCTTCGGCAGGGCGCAGGGCGTCGAGGCATTAGTCGAGCGAGTTGGTCAACACAAGTACGGATTAGTCAAAAGATAGGTATCGTAAGGTAAGTTAAGTATAGGTGGTCGATAAGTGTGTATCATAATTTGCTGTTTTCCGGCCGTAATTCGGGTGGCATGGCTTAGCCATATGTGTTAATACGCTCTGACAGATAAGAATTAATGTTGGATTTGCGTTTCTGGTACAATCAAAAGTTGCTTCCGGGTTTTTCTGGCTAAATAAATAAATAACCCAAGGCCACGCTGGGCCACACAGCGCCGTCTAGCCCCAAACTAAGCCGAAGCTTGTACTATGGGTACTAGACAACTGATAAACTTACTTAGATACATTTTTTTTTGTAAATAAATACATATTAAACATAGAAAACACCCAGACCAATACAAACAGACATGTTCATGCACACAAATGTTTGTAATGTGTGGGGATCGAACCCACGACCCTTGGCTCAGAAGGCAGAGGTCACTACCAATTGAGCCACCGAGCCAGCTGTCACAATATCACAATGAGTGTCTTTAGGCTTCCCGTTTCTACTCTAGTGGCTGTCATACTCTCAATTAGGCAACCTCACGCTCGGCTATTAGCCGTAACGCAACTCAATTATCCTATTTTAGTTTCAGAAGCTAAATAAAGCCACATGTAAACAACATTTTGGCTCAATTGTTTTGCCACCTGCTTTCCATTCAAATGTTTGCCGTTGACTCATGCGAAAGAAGGACGAGTATGTATAATTTATCGATGAAAATATTTACAGAAACTGAGACTACTGATATGTTAGAAAACAATTCAGACTAATTTACAGGACAAGGCTTTCAAAGAGTAATTTATGATTCATACCCTTCAGGCAATGCAGTGAGAAGACCCCAGTTTAAAGTAGCATAAATAAATTGCCGGTATAACCATCACGATTGAAGGCGTAGCTAAATACCAGGCCGATGACAGGTAGCAGCGACATCGGGGCGAGAAGCTACTCCCTGCGATCGGCAACCCGCCTGCCCATCGTGGTGATTACGGGCAAAGCCTCCAGATGTTTGACCACAAGTAGCGAACAACTGGAGATACTGACCAGTAGTAGACCGCCATAAGCTGATGATGAAATATGGTAACATAACATCAGAGAACATCACATAGCACTTGTTTTTAATATTTACCGGAACACAGAAGTTCACATCTGATTGTTTGTCTTCGTCAGCCCATGACTTCTTATTTCCTTAAAGACAGTTCCGATCCATTGTTTCTCATGGATTCAGAGTAAAATAACATATAGTCCCAATAGAGTTGTCTACTGTTTACCATACGCTCTTCGGGGATACTTCTGTTCTCCGAAAGCACGTTATACGGCCAACAGTGGAATGTTCGCCCAAATAACTATGCCAACTGTGATTACATGCCAAATCACATCACCCGCCATGCCCGATGTGCAATTAACACAGCGGATGCATCAGGCATCGCGAGGACCCCAAGGCTTATTGGTGACATCTAACCATATGGGTGGACGAGATACAGACTTGGATAGGTATTTCTGTAAAGATAAACGTCTATAAAGTCTGTTTCTGCCCACCCTTTTTGGAACATGAGAAAAGAACAGTAGGAGGCGTGATGGTAAGCTTAACATGTCGTTGGCACAATCTCCAATTGGCAAGCAATCATCACCAGGCCGTAAGCTGCAGTGCGGATGCACCTTGCAACAGCGAGGATTCCAAGGTTTGTTTGGCGACCTTGCCTCGCTGACCGTGGGGACGAGACCACGGCGACGTCACCGGAGAAATGGCGTTATCCTCTAAAAATCACCGCGGCCAGTTCTAAGTTTAGCGCGCCGGTGGTCCGCCAGCGGCGACCAGTCGCTCGGAAGCCGCGGCAGCGCACACCTCGCTCGCTCCAGCGCACCTCGATCGACCACTCGCCCGAGTGAAGTGTGTGACTGTGATTGTGTTCTCGTGACTCTTACAGGACTGCAACAGACGTTCAGGTAAGCAGAAATTATTATTAGATCCGACGGCGAAAACAGTATTTTTCGACCATTTCAATGTTACGGGTGTAGTGTTACAAATTACGCGTGCGGTTATTTCTAGGCGCGCGTGGGAGCGAGCTTTCGGCAATATTGTATTTTTCGCGTCCGCGCCGGCAGCGCCCGCGCAGCCCGACTCGCTTGCGCCGACGGATGACCTTGACCTACTTACGCATGTGCTCTTAGGGATTACTGTACTATTTATAGACGCGTTGCATCTTTCTCTGAGCCTTTCATTCTGTACTGTGACATGACAAATGAGTTTTAGGTTTGAAACATTGTTAGACCTCTTGAAATATAGTTCTAGTAATATAGGTATAGTTCTAGTATCTAAATGTTGTGGAGGTCTTAATTTGGATCTATACCTGCTTATATCTGAATTGTTAATTTTCAGTTTAAGGTCTTCAAAGTAGTAACTAACCTTTTTTTCTTTCAATTTATAATTATCGAAAGATATCAATATCAACTGTTGTGTTATGATCATAAATATTTGGATACCTTAAGGCTTTCATAATCACAACAAACAAGATTCATGCACATGTTGTTAAACATTATTATAGAATCACTAATTAATAAGATTAATAACTGTAATAGAATAGATTACTGACATTAATACCTAATAAATTACATACATTATGACCATAGTAATCTGCAATTTTCCTTCATTAAGTAATAAAGAAGCTCGTTTTCGGTTGTTGGCATAAAAGAACATAGTTAACAGAGCCAAATGGTTATTTAGTTATATTTGTATTAAAAGATCTAGTTCAGTGTCTGGTTTTAAACAGGTCTGAGTTTAAATAGACATTTTTATTACATTTCTCATGTTTTCATGTTTGAGTCGGACCTGAGATGATGACAACCTTATAACAGTTTTTGAAAAGTTGTTATTTTAGATATCTCCTTGTCTGATGTTACTATAGACTTTATCGATTTTGTTGAATTGGTTGTTCAAATTAAACTATTAGACAACAACACACTTGTATATGCCCCACTTAGGGGCACAGCCTCAAGGCTTGAGTCCACCTAAACAAGGACGATAAGGGACTACACACAACTTTACGAATACGAATTTCTTCACGGATGTGCAGAAACCTGCCTCACGAGGTTTTCCTACACCGTAAGAACGTCGAATGTACGTAATATGAATTTTCAAATTTGAAAACGCATAGTAATGTGACGAGGCTTGAACCGGCCCTGCATAATAGTCTTAACCACCAGGCCACAGACGTTCCGTTTTATTTTTTCGCGCCCTTACTTGTGATTATAATTTGTTTATCTCATATTCAAATCATGGTCATCAGAGTTGCAGAAGCTAATGAATTTACTTAATAGCTGCCACATTATTTCACAAATATTTGATTACCCTAATTTAAAACCAGATGATTAATGTGCACTGCGATGTCTGTGTATGTGTATAACAGGCTACTACTTATATTTATTTAGGTACTTTACGTGAGCAGTACGTAAGGGTACCGAATATGATGAAATGAGTTCATTGGGAGTCATTGGGCCAAATTCAGAACCAATGGAGTCCACATTTCAGAACGAATCTTCACTTGAAGAAGCACCTACTCACACGTTGAAATTTTGGTAAATATTATATTTAGTGCTTATGCAAAAATATTTACGGTATAGGTTTTCGAACAACCTTTTTAATTTAGTGAAATGAAGGCATTCTTAACGCTAGTATCGAGTTTTATTGGCTTAAACCACTGGGGACGTCCAGATTCCATTAAAGAGGCGTCAACACAACATCTGCCGGGATTCATCTCATCCGCTGTCACTGAGCTAGCATCCCTTTTTAGCTTTCTTTTTGTCAGGGCACCACGGATCGCCTAGGACCCCCGATTCCGCTCCATATCGCTTGACGTAAGGGTATTCCCTGCCTACCCACCACCTTGAGGTAGGGTGCCGCCTTTCCATTTCCCGAGGGTGGTGTGAGACCCACATACACCATTTCAAATTTTCCCCTGAAAAAAAAGACGTCATAAGTGAACAAATGTGCCAATACAAAAGTAATAATATAATAATAATAATAATTTATTTATTTGGAACAATACAATGATAAACATTTTAACAGGTTACGTTAACTGCTGTATTAGTTGTTAAAACTGTGCTACAGCTGCTAGCGCCCACCTCCAAAGTATCTAACTAACGTGCAACAATCATTGCGTGCTGATTTTTTATGTGTTCTAAGACTACGCCGTAGTAAAAGCTCTGTAGCTTCCAACTCACCATGTCAAGGGTGTCTAATTCTGTAGTTACGAGCTTCGCGGTCCTCGGCGTCGATGCGCCCGCGCACAGGAAACGTTCCGTGGCTGTTGGCGCGATTTAGTTCAACGACTCTCGATATTATTGACGGCACAGACATTATTGACGGTATTAAACTCAATGAGCTTACGCTTATAAACAATAACAGCATTTTTTTAGAAAAAGAAAGAACTGTCTTCAGTTCAATTTGAGAAATTGTGACGATGGTACCAACTAGGAAGTATACCTACCCTATCAAACAAAAGAAGAATTTCCCAAATTTATTCACAATTCTCAGAGATAAGTGGTTACAAAGAAAGAAAAGAATATTCAGTCGAGAACCTCCGACTGAAGGACCCCTTGGGATGTCCAAAGGACCGAATAACGTGAATTTAACAAGGTTATGGTTTTAACAACAAGTAGGTACTGGAGTACCTAGTTGGATTCCTGTAACTTGGTGCTTTACTACAGCTGCTAGGCTGTCTGTCCATTGAAGCGGAGTCCTGCGTTCACCAACCCGCTTGCCCAGCGCGTGGCGATTATGGGTATGTCCTTCAGATGATTGCCCTAAGTGACGAGGCCTATATTCAGCAGTGGACTGCAAAAGGCTGATGATTATGATGATTACCTCACTTAGCACAGATACGGAGATATATTAACCCATATGCAAATATGATTGCATTCAAAGTTTGAGCGGAGTTTTTATTAGCAGGAGCGCCGCGCGGCGGTTCTCGTCGCTTAAATGAGAAGAGCACGCCCATCCATATAATTAAACGTATGATAAAGCATAATTAAGCTCATCGTTCATTGTTTACACTCGCACTTCCCAATCGTGTTACGACACATGTCAATAGTCGCGCTGGGCCCGCGCCAAGCAATTAGCGCGACGCGCGACGAATGATCGCTCCGGCTTCCAATTTTAATTGAGTCGCCGACTCGGATTGATCGGGCCGGACAGCCAGTTCGATAATTGACCGGTATGATTTATCGATACAATGAACAAACTGTTTGATTTGTATGATTACTCGTATTAGAACAACTTTGTAACACAATTATGATAACAATAAACAAAAAAAATATTCCTTTACTATTAGGCAATTCTCTTTATTAAAAAATAAATAAAACGGTCGCAAAATATCAGTTGAAACTCAAGATTACTAAAATAAATTGGTAGGTCTGTATCAAGTTCAGTCAAGTAAAGTTAATACATAATACTGTCTGCTGTAGAACCAGACGTCAACTTTCTTCTACACTTCACACAGATAACATTAAATAATTAGGTACCTATCCTACCTATCTATTCCTTTGCCTAATTATACTTTTTTCAACATAGAGATGTATTGAAAAACGTATAAAACAAAACTGTCGCAAACACAATACTTAACCCTCTAAAACAAAGAGTCTTTTATATTGTTTGCTCCAGCACCATGCCAGCACCAGACAACATCAAATAAACTCAAAATAACGCCTATGAACTTTATAACACTTTGATGACAACCTGTTGAGCACGATACCATAAATATTTAATAAAAAATAAATTCGTGTTCTGAATTCAAATTTTTGAATGTAGGTGTTTCAGAGAAACAAAAAACAAATGACAGGACGCTGCATTTATTTATTTAATCACTGCATTATCATTATTAAATTATGGCTAAAATGTTACAATTTAAAGTTATCTTTGATATTCATCTAAATTCTAAACTTCTGTGAAAATGTCACTGACCTAAATTCTTGAATTAAATTAATTTCGTCCAGAGATCGTTCTTTGCCAAGGTTACTCTCGAGACACAGGTAAGCATCATTTTAATTTTAACTCACCGAGGCCATTGTTATTTCACTATTGTGGCTTTCAGTTGTAAAGTTTTCCGTAAATACAGAAACATTAGTATAAAAATAAAATGCTATGAATTACAACAACAACCTGCAAAGGTTAATCCAAATTTTAATATTATTTCATTTAAATACGTACATATTTGATAATGGTTTGATATAGCAATGATAAAATACAGCGCTAGCTCTAGCTAGCTAGGGTACCTACCTACGGTCGAGTTTTACATATGAAAACCAATGTTATAGTTGAAAAATATGTATTTTGTCTTTAAAAAATATTTTTACTCTGGTGCTAGAAAAAGTGGGAATAAGAACCATGAATTTTGAGAAAACTTAACATTAATTTGGCTATAGGAAGCTCATACACTACATAGAGACCTATCTTCGTAATAAACTTAATGACAATCCATCAGATTCATTGATAACAAAGACGTAACCATAGGATTACCCTTTGATTCCGTTGTCAAACGTTCTATTTATTCGCATAATGTCAAGACATTGCATTTTATAATGTATCCCGCTCATCCTACAAATTATGGTACACTGTCGTCTTGAATATAATATGTATCTCTTATGACTGTTCGCACTATGGAAGAAGAGACGAACAACGCGACGCTGTGCGAGTCTTTAAGACTTTTTATATATTTCCATTTGTTGTTTGTTGCGCAGGATTTGGCAGACAAGCTCGGCGACGACAAAGGCCTCACTGAACATCTGAAGCTACCAATACAGAGAATCAACGACTACCAGCTTCTTCTCAAAGTGAGTTTGCATTCTCTTATTGTAGCTACCTACTTGCGTTTCCACCGAGGCGGGGATGCGTGAAACTAACGAAAATTTACCAATAATATTGTTCCACAAAGTTAAGACTGTAGTGGAGATAACATATTATAATGTGTTTTGAGCGATATCATTGGCATTTCTTTCTTAACTCCGTTTGGTCCTGTTTCTGTGTAAAGGCACCGTTTGTTTTCATTTAGCTTGTATTAGGTATATAATATTTATTTATTTATTAGGTTTTATCTTGTAGACTGTAAGATAATAATTTGGAATCATAATGACAATTATGATTGTGAGAGATTGAGTCAGCTCAGGAACCAGAAGCCTATATTACAGATGTAGGTTTGTTAAACATAAAATTAGTAGACTGACGGTATCTACGTTATAGTAAAAATATCACGTTAGACACTTATATCAGACCTCTTAAATTAATTAAAATGAAGCCAATTTTCTATTTGTAACGCTCCATTCCATTCAATATTTACAACTCTCTTCACGCTGTTAATGCCATCACTTCTATTTCCATAATGTCAACAATCGAATAAATTGGCGAAAATACAATTGGTGCCGGGTCGTTGACCTATTACGAGCATAATTTAAACAATATGCGATCGCTGTGCGCTTTAAGATGTGGTAAAAATCCATCGAACGCTCGCGCCGTGGCCGTTGGCAGGCCGGCTGAGAGGCGGATAAAGATAGACAATGCTGTGAGGTACCTCCATAGGGTTGGTGGGTACTTGTTTACATCGTCTACATACCTGCCTACAAATTAAATTATGAAACTTCCTACGCGGTCAGGCCGTGAAAACCAATCGGTTTCGAAAAGACTCAAACTGTAGATATCTTCCAACGCCCACAGCGGTATGTAATGGGACGGCCTAAGTCTCCGTCTCATCTTTTCGCGTGGGTACCGTAAGAGTCGACTAGGGAACTTCTTGAGTGGAGACATCAGCTTCCCAGCCGATAGTAAGGCTTACACGCTTGGTTGGCAACCACGGTACAGTCGACGCACCCGCAAAGTGATCTCAGTAGCGTATCTGGATCAGCCGATGTTTAACCAAAACTTGTTAAAACAACAAGTGACCGTGATATGATTACTTGCCTGTTGCCGCAGCGACTTGAACTTCTTTTTCGCTTTCCATCAGGTGAAGGGAAGCCATAATGGTTTGTTTCCCTCTATATAAAAACAAGCTCTTCTTCTTCTACATACCTAATTGTTATTACAATTCAACGTTCTAATCGCAGTTTTCCTAGAGTAGGCAGCCCTAGGTGCACCCGGGCTGACGTCAGCTCAAACGGCGCCTGCGCACTGATTCATTAAGGATTTACGAACGCTTTGTTTTAGATACGGACGCATGGTGATGCCTACGCGAAAACGTTTCAGGCGGAAATGCGATCCGTTAGCACGTTGAGATGAGGCTGAATTTATAATAAAAATTGTAAATAGAAACAACTAAACACTCATGCAAAATCTAATGTGTTACCTTTTAAAAGTTATCAACACAGTTAATGATGACGCTAGAATCAAAGTCAAACAAAGAATTCAGGAAATGCGTTACACGCTATTAGGTATTGGAAATGTATGAGCTCATAGATTTCCAATAATAGCGTGTCATTTGTCATTTAGTATGTATGTCTACTCGACTTTACTCGAAAGCATTTATGATCATGATCAGATTAGTATAGCTTGAAAGTTACAGGATTATGCCTTTGCAATTGGGATGATGACTAAAAAATAATTTAATGTCCATCAGATAGATTAATGAAAAATATTGGATACGTATTTTTTATTTTGCCTCTTGTTCAAAAACTTACGAAGATACATTGATTTTAAATGTCGCATGACGTCACGTTAGAGTACAAAATATACTCTAACGTGACGTAGTTAGCCCCCACTCCGTAACTTTAATGCGCTATATCTAAGTATTTTCTTGTTATTTCGACAAAACAAAAAATACGGGTCTTAGATTTTTTTATTATCTAAGAGACGGACTAATTATTTTCTTCATTTTTGTTCATAGGTGTAGGGTACCAGGGGCAAGAAGTCATAACAACTAGTAGTGGGTTTTATTGGGATTTAATAAATTGGTATTACAAATTCAGCATTTCAACAACGTCTATAAAATTCGTCTGTCTATCAAATTATATTTTTCTAGAAGACCATAAACAAACTAACATAGGTTTTATTGTAAACCTCCAACACCCTTCCTCAATAAAACTATGGTCACATCCCATCTATTCAAAAAACTAAATAATAATACACTGAGGCACACCTGCTACCTTTTCACAAACAATAACCTAACACAGCTACACATATCTATACAGCACGTAAACCAATTTTCTGACATAACTTCTGAAATTGGTCTTTACCCAAACCTTTAGTGAACATGTCAGCTAACTGCTGCGTTGTCGGATGTATTCCAAAACTAATAACCCCTCACTTATTCTATGCTTTACATAGTGATGTCTTAAATCTATATGCTTCAATCTTTTATTTTCACAATTCTTAGCAACTTGAATGGCTGATTGATTGTCAACAAATATTTTAAAATTTTGACTATGCAGCTTAAGTTCTGAAAGCAAATTTTGAATTGAACAAGCTTCTGCAACCCCCTTTCCTAAAGCTATATATTCTGACTCTGTAGACGAAAGCGAAACACACTGCTGCTTCGAGCTACACCACGACACAGTACACCCGAACACTTTCATGACAAATCCAGACGTAGACTTCCTGTCTGACTTATCACCTGCCCAGTCCGCATCTGTATAACCCAACAGAGGTGTTTCTTCATCAGCCTTAAAAATTAGTTTGTAATCAATAGTACCCTTTAGGTATCTGAGGATACGTTTGAGCGCCTTCCACAAGCCTTCACTCGGCGTAGATTGAAACCTTGAAAGGTAATTCAACGCAAAACATATATCCGGTCTTGAACCTAACATAGCGTACATAAGGCAGCCAACCAATCCTCGGCATTTCTTCTCCAAGACTTCATCACTTGATTTCTCCGAACTTAGATCAATACCTAACTCAATTGGTGTTGCTATAGTATTGCAATCTTGCATGTTATATCTTCTCAAAATTTCCTCTATGTATCGTTTTTGGTTTAGCTCTATCGTATCTCCCTTCATCACTATGTTTATACCCAGATATTTTAGATTATTTTCGCCAAGACATGTCATTTCAAATGTAGTTTCCAAAGACTCTTTCAATTTCCTTATTTCTTCCTGGTTTCTTCCCAAAATGAGTATGTCATCCACATACACTAGTACATACAACTTATCGTCACTCTTATAGTAAAGACAACAATCACCATCACTACGGGAAAACCCTTCCTTAATCATAAATTCATTAAATTTGTTGTTCCACATCTTTGGCGATCTTTTAAGACCATACAACGATTTTTGTAACTTCAGAACTTTATGAGAATCTAAACCGTCCCTCATACCTTCCGGCATTTTCAAAAATACCTCTTCTTCTATATCTCCATTCAGAAATGCACTCTTTACGTCCATCTGTAACATTTGCAAGTTATATTTACAAGCAATTGCCAAAAGTATTCGCAACGTGGAAAGTTTCGCTACTGGTGCATATATTTCTGAGTGATCAAACTCAACCTTCTGTTGAAATCCTCTAACCACAAGTCTTGCTTTATACTGCTGTTCTCCATTCTGTCCTTTCTTTACTTTGAATACCCACTTAGTGTCAATTGTCTTCTTCCCCGCTGGTAATTCTGTATAAAGCCAAGTTCCATTCCTTTCTAATGCATTAAGCTCTGCGTTTATAGCTTCTTTCCATTTATTACTGTCACTTCCTTCTGTAGCTATTTTATATGTAATTTCACTTTCTTCATTGATTGCTGTAAATCCTGTATAAAAATCCTCAAAACGTTTAGGCATTACTATCTGTCTACTCCTAGTTCTTGTTCCTTGTCCTGTTTCAGTACTTTCTGTTGGAATATCCTCATGTTGAGTCTCAGGATCTTCCAAAACTTGCTCTTCTTCCGGTGATTCATAAATACTGTCTTCTTTTTCTCTAAGAATATCTTCATCCTCTGTGGTCATATCCATCCGAATATAGTCAACCTTCTGTGTTCTTTCCTCTGTCTTCTTAATATTCTTCTGTTCATCCACCTCTCTCTCTGTATGATTGTCTAAAAACGTAACATCCCTGTATACGAAAGAACCTCCCAAAGACCTTTCCTCCATTTTCCCACATAAATCCATATGAATCAACTCTCCTGGAGTACTAGCTCGACTAGAACTATTACCAAAAGATTGCCTATGCTGCTTTAGTTTAATACAAGCAACACATTGTTCAGCCAACCCTTCAAGTTTTACATTATTTTTATTTAAAAAGTTTTTAACCTGAGTGTGATTCTGGTGAGCCAAAATACTATGCCACTCATTGACGCTTCTAGTAGTAAACGCAACTCTATCTTTAAATTTAAAATTCATTATAAAAAGACTTCCTCTACGTGACGAGGTGCATGTAACTTGGCCTCCCTTCATAAATTGACAACCCTCTTTATTTGTAGTCATTTTATACCCCTTATCTAAGGCACAAATTACAGAAAATAAATTAACCTTCAGATCTGGTACATGTAAAACATTTAAGAGTACAGATGAAATTTCACATGACTCCATCTCAATTGTACCTATGCCACAAACCTTCAACTGGTTACCATTCCCTACAGTAACAAACCTATCCTTAACTTCCTTGTATTCGGTGAAAAACTCCCTGTCGTGGCACATGTGTTCGCTGGCTCCTGTGTCCATCACCCAATAAACGTTCTCTTTCATTATGTAGGCATTCTTTTCTCTCTTTTGACTCTTCCCCTGTCTCGATCTACAATCTTTAAATAAATGACCAACCTTGCCGCAGTAATTGCATTTTCTGTACCTACAATCCCGCTTAAAATGTCCAAACTTTCCGCATTCGAAACATTTCATTCTTTCGCTACTATTACTGTCCTCAGTAGCGCCTCGTGCCTTGTTCTTTTTACTTACGAGCGCTGCAGACGTAGTTGGTTCCTTGTCGTTAGCACCGTCGCGCTCTTCTTCTACAAGCAAACGAGATTGCAGATTGCTCAATGTCTGCTCTGACGCGGCGACGGACTCCCACGCTGAGATGAAATGTTTATATGTATCCGGCAGACTCATTATTATCTTAGTAGTAATCATTTTTTCTGAGAGGTCTTCTCCCATTGATTTTAATTTATGTACAATTTCGTCGACAGTTGCCAAAAATTTTGCCATAGGGCCTTCAAATTTGAGATTGTAAAATTTCTGATGAATTAAATGAATTCCTACTTTCGTTTTAGACTCATAAATTGTGTTAAGTTTCTGCCACATGGAATAAGCTGTATCACAGGTCGCGATATATGTGAGCACATTCTCCTCTAATCTAAGTACTATGATTTCCTGCGCCTTCATATCTAATTCCTCCCATTTCTCTTTTTCAACTTCATCTTTAACATTTTCCGGCCGTGCCTCCGTCACCACCTTATACAGCTTTCGAGCCTTTAATAAAATACTTGTCTGTAACTTCCAGGCCGACCAGTTACTGTCGCCAAGTATTACCGTTCTACTCTCCATAACTCCACTCTTTAACTTCCAATTCGGCTCGTTATTAATTACCTCTCACGATGCCGACGACGCACGTATTAGCATGCGCGTGATACTTCTGTAAACTACTTACCTATGCCTGGGCCCATAACCTGTTCATAGGTGTAGGGTACCAGGGGCAAGAAGTCATAACAACTAGTAGTGGGTTTTATTGGGATTTAATAAATTGGTATTACAAATTCAGCATTTCAACAACGTCTATAAAATTCGTCTGTCTATCAAATTATATTTTTCTAGAAGACCATAAACAAACTAACATAGGTTTTATTGTAAACCTCCAACAATTTTCATACCTTGTCATCATCCGTATTCTTTAAAAAAACATTTTTTGGCAAAACTGACACGATTTACTCTGGTTCCAGTATCGTCTAAACGCGATTTAATGATGATAATGAGTTAGACTGTATTGGCCTAAAGTGACATAATATACAGTATACACACACATACTATGTACTTTTACAACTTTTTAAAGTTGAAAAGTTGTGAAAGTCTACCAAATCTCTATCATTTTTAAACGCAAGACGTTGATGTCGAACATCCGGTTGGAATCGTGCCATGTTATCGAATGCTCACTCTAACAGACTTTTCGTTTGATTTTTTAACCAAAGCTCTTACGTAGATATACAAACACATGCACTAAATAGTATTGTCAGAGAACATCACCGGATTGGCTGTTTTCATTCAGTAACTGCGGTGTGAACCTTCCGATATAGGACAGTACTTTTCGTTTCTCTCAATCGGTAATGATGACAAGGTCATAGACATTACAAAGCTTTTTTTGTCGGGAATGCCTTTACACATAGACAGGGCCAGGAGAATACTTACTAGAGTAGTAATCGGAAGGTGTACCGCTTCACAACTAACTACTGTGCACGATGCAACTGATCTCTGTACCCGAACGCACGTGTCTTCCTCGGGGCTGCCTACCGGAGCACAAGCCCAAAACCCTCGGTGGTAGCGCCATATCACATGGTGCTGGACGATAGAAACCTACATCAATGCAACTTCTGTGAACTAAACATTATTTACTTGTCTAAACTATCAAACTTGTTTGGAGCACATTTCACATTAAAAACCCCTACGGCGGCAGTGTTGTTAGTCAGCAGAACTAGTCAATCATTTGTAGCGATGTGGAGATAGACCTCCCTCCACCTTTTTTCTTACTTTACTTTTTCACCCAACAGGAACTGGTGAAATACTCAAAGCGTCTCGGCGACGACTGCACCGACCTCCAGAAGGCGCTAGACCTCTTCCTCTCGGTCCCCAACCGCGCGACTGACAACAAGTTCCTCGCCTCCATCGAGGGCTACCGAGGGAACATCTACAAACTCGGCCGGCTGCTCACGCACGACTGGTTCACCGTCACCGACCCCGACGGCAAGTCCAAGGAGAGATACCTGTTCCTGTTCAAGGCCAGGATCTTGATCTGCAAGGTCAAGAGGGTGTCCGACGATCGGTCCGTATTCGTGCTTAAGGATATCGTCAAGGTAAGATTTGAGTCCTCCTTTTTTGCAAGCCATACTGTAAAGTTATAATAGTCAAAACAAATTAATAGGCGATAAAAACGGCAAATATGCAGGAGATATGAAAATACATGCATCACACAGTCAAAACAAATATAAAGATGAAGCAATCTGTCGTAAAACTTCTGTTACATTACTTTCAATAATAAAATTGATCTATTTAGCCCTAATGCTGAACTGACACCTAATTACATACTTAATAATGTAAATCCAGATTATGAATAATATGATTTATTGTTGTTTTCTAAACGAACATACTATATTTTTCATTCGCCTCAAGTTCAAACAAACATTTTTATCCGAAGACGACGCCGTTGCATAATATGAAATAATCTTGACATTCTTGCCTCAAAATAGCACAAATCAAGATAAAACAGATCCATTTGGAATGCTTCCAAAGAGCGCTCGTTTTACGCGGTCCGTTTGTCCCCAGCTCCCGGAGGTCGAGGCCAAGGATCGGCCCGGTGACCCGCTGAAGTTCGACCTGGTGAATAAGAGCCAGCAGGCTGTCACGCTTGCAGCGCATAAGGACCACGTCAAGACTAATTGGCTGAAGGAGATCTTGCAGAACGCTAGTGACGTTGGTAAGTTTTGTGGGACTTTTCAAACGACAAAATTGATGTTCAATTAGATTTATACAAAAGTTAATAAAAAATAAATAAATTTTTATCTTAGTCATTACAAATTAGCTGTAAGAAAGGAAATACAAGCTTAAAATCAATATGAAAATCTTGCACTTTTTACGGCTTGAAAAAGGATACAAAGAATTTTTAAGCCCGTTCCCGTTATAATGACTAATATAACGCATATTGTTAGTAGGTATACTTTAATACATTCTATTCTTTGCACGAACCCAGACGTCGATAAAATCAATCAATCATACGCGTGCACGGTTAACGTAAACAACGCGCTAAAACGATCTTGTTTACCAAACGTTAAATATTTTGTTTTCCTCAACAGTTGCACTAGCCGAACACGCCGCAGACGACCTCCAAGTCGTCTCGCCCCCACAAGTGCCGTCTCCAGAACCACCGGAAGACAAGAAGAAGAAACGAGACCACGCCGAAGTTGAGGCAGCGCAGGACGTCCAGGAAAAACGGTCCCGCGTCGAGGAAGTGAAAGAAGAAACCACACTTTCCACAACCAAAAGAAAAGCTTCCATTGAAACGGAGGTAGCGACTAAAATATCCAAATCAGAAGTGACAGAAGTTTCTTCGGTCAGCGAGTCACAAGCCGCTGTTGTTAGCAGCGCAAAAAGTGAAATCACATCTGTTTCTGAAGTCAAATCTTCAGTAGCAGTTGGGAGTTCCAAACTTTCAGACACACAATCATCTACCACCCAACAAACGGTAATAGCAGCCGCTGTTGAAACGAAAGAAGCCAAATCATCGGAGTCGAGTTCAACAGCACTTAGAGTAGACGAGGAGAAATCATCTCTTCAAACAGTTCAGAAAACATCCGTAACTTCGGTGGAACAAATTTCTGCTACCGAGCAAAGTGTAACCGCTTCTTCTAGTGAAAAAAGAACTGTTGAAGAAGTTTCAGCTGTTGTTCAGAAATCTAGTGAAGCTGCTTCGGCAGTGTCTTCTACTGCTGCAACTCAGCAAAAAACTGTAACTCAAGAAACATCTCAGCAGAAATCATCAGAATCATCATCTACCGCTAAGGCATCATCAGCGAAAGTTGAATCCGTCCAAGAATCTCAGGCTGTTCAATCGTCAGAACAGAAGGTTGAGGTGCAGAAAGCGAGTGATGTTTCGTCAGTGAGTGCGAAAACCCAAGAGACTGTTCAGTCTGTGTCTCAAGTTGACAAAAAGTCAGTGAGTGTTGAGCAAAGTTCTGTGGTCAGTGCATCGGAGAGTGAAGTGAAGGCGAGTGCCCAGGTCAGCGTCGCTGGCGCGGAATCTGCGGACAAAGGTTCGGCAAACGGTCAAGCTGTAACCGCGGAGCAGACTGGTGACGACATGTCGAGGTACAGCAGTCGCAGTTCGCGACTATCTGGAGGTGAGTTTGTCATCATTCTTAATTTTTATTAAAACTACATAGATGGCGTATTTTTAGTGATTATTTCTTATTTTGTCAGTCATCTTCCTTAGGAATGAGTAACTAACAATATTGGGTTATCGTTGAGGCATCAAAATGTTGATTAGTTTCGTTTTCTCCATTTTAACATACATTAAAGTTGATGAAGTCAAAAACTGCTGATCAATTCAAAGGTTCAAAAACGAACAAAGATGACAAACTTTTTTAATGGTTTATGTCATCCAACATGAAAATATGTACCATTCTTTCGCCTTCCAGAATACTCCAGTAGTAGTCGTAAAATATCCAGCTACGATTCCTCCGATACCGGAGTGTCCTCCTACTCGCGTCGCGAGAGCGGCTCGCGCGTAGAGAGTTCCAAGTACGAGGTCGGCGGCACCGAGAGCAGCGCCCTCTCGCGCCTCGAGTCCAAGTACTCCCGCACCGAGGGAGGCTCCAAGTACGGCATCGAGTCCAGCACCGAGTCCAGCTATGACTCGGCCAGCAAGATCGACAGCATCGCCTCCAAGTACGGCGTCGAGTCCAACTACGAAGCCTCGAGCAAAATCGATAGCATCGCCTCCAAGTATGGGATAGAATCCAACGGCGCAAAGATCGAGAGCCGCAGCTCTAGGTACTCCCTCGAGGCATCCCTCGATGGGGACAAAATCTCCTCGACTTCGGAATCGAGATACGAGAGCATCAAGAATGGATCGTCGTCTGAGAGCAGACAATCTAAGATCGCCAACGGCTCTGTCACCACTGGGGAATACGCTTCGGCGAGATCTATATCCAAGTCCGAGTCTCGCGACGGGAAGCCGGTATTCTCGAAGACGCTGGAGGGGCAGAACATCGAGCGTAAGTCGCACACTAGCAAGTAGACCAACACTTCATAGAAGTAGAACACTTATAGTGCTTGTACATACGCTTGTAGATGACTAACTTACACAACACATTGTTCTAACAGCGCGCTTTCCTCCTGTCTTATTGAAGGTTCGTACTACAATGGTAGAATTAGAAGCGATTTGATTTACAAATGCTCTATACATTGTCTAGTATTAATTTTATAGGTCGATATCAAAAAACAGACTTCAAATAGGTAGATTGCTATAAAACTGATAAAGATATTTTAGATTTTTTTGAAGTTTCCATCTAATCAAAAGTGTTAACTGTCATTTCTACTGGATTAATACTCGTAATGAAACCACAAAAAAACTTGGGGATTAATTTAAATTTGCAACTAAGTAACAGCCGGATAATTTCAATGTTTTAGCCTTTGTAAACATTCAAAATTCATACACATTCATTTTGTGTGTAAAGAGCCTCCCAAACTGTTGGGCGGCTTCTAGTACGAGCCTTCGCGTAACTTCATTCTGAATCCCCAGCGGGCGAGAACGCTAACTTCGAATGCGCCCTGCGCGACTCCCAAGAGTCGGTGAAGGTGACCTGGCTGAAGGACAACCGGCCGCTGACGGACAAGCTCATGGACCGCGTCACCATCAGCTCGGAGGCCGGCAGCCACAGGCTGGAGCTGAAGCACTGCCACGAGGACGACACCGGCCTCTACACCGCCAGGGCGGAAAATGTTATAGGGAACACCCATTGCACCGCTCAGTTAGTCGTCCACGAGTGTGAGTTATCCGTTTCTTTCCTTTCTTCTGTGTTGAGCGGGTTTTGGGATTTGATAGTATCCTTGACACTTCGGTCGTTGGCATTTATTCATATTTTTTTAAGAGGTGGCAATTTGGAATGAAGACTCGTCTCCAAGATTTTATTGAGACCGTAACATAACTCTCTCATTTTATTTATTTAAAGTTAAGTCAGTTGAGTGGATCTATGGTTTCTTGGAGACCCGCCCTTGATCACAACTTTTGTCTAAAGTAAAGTGACATTGGCCATAAATATTTGGCAAATTCTTGAAACATCTATCCTTAAAGTCATTTAGCCGTACGAGAAATAGACTGCTCTTGATCAATAATGAATAACAAAGTAAACGTCTATTGTACCAATCCATAAATTTGCTTACAAACGCAAGGACTGTTAATCCTAAAGCTCGCTCAGCCGAAACCAAAACTTTATCAACACTTATCTAAGTGCCTGCATGCCCGGCGACATCATGATTAAGACATCGTAAAGCAGTAACACATAGATCCTATTCTATCTCATAATTTTCTAGTATTACGCACTCAATGTAAGCACAGTTATTTAGAAATAATGGCGATGCATGTCGGTGTAGTATTATTATGATTGTTATAAACTGTTGTATTCCGGGTGTTGTATTAAGCTATGATCTGTTGCATATAAAACACACTCTGCCTTAATGTGGTAAATTATCTCGTGTAGGATTTAGTACATCAAATAAGCTGCGCCTTGCATTTTTAAGCAATAGTGAAGTTTTAAGAAATCCGTTTATTTTTTGTATAAATTCAGTATTATGTATTATTTTTTTATGTTTGGCAACTTAAGAGAACATTCGAGTAACATAAAGATGGCTGTCGTCTCTTCAAAACACTATTTTTATATCACAATTTATAGCTCTTTATTGACCATGGTTTAACACTGCACCCTGAATTTACCTACTTTCTTATTATTTTGTTACAAAATATTAATTATTATACTATAATGATCTCTAGTGACTGCAGAAGAGAGGAAGGAGAGAAACGCGCTGAATGCGCCCTACTTCTTGGTGGCGCTGAAGGACACCGAGATCCTCGAGAACACCTACTTGCGCTTCATGGTTAAGGTCAAGGGCGACCCCAATCCTGAAGTTAAATTGTAAGTATAAATCTAACAATGTATTTTCTTCGATTCGTATTTTTAATTTCATGTTTCTAAAGGCCTTTTTATTCCGGATCACATTGACAAATGTACTTAAGTCGTGAAGTGTCGCTATATCATTTAGACACTATATAGAAAGTAGGACCAAGAAAACACGTTCTTTGAAAGTGAATTGGTAATGATTTACCACTACTTGCCTGATGTTAATTGACGTTATAGCCAGCGATAGAGCGCTCTCGCCCAACAAAAACCTATTCAATCTCGTCTAGAAAAATCTGAAGATTATATTTTTCGGGGAATACGGACTCTGGTAAAGAGTTCCATAGTTTAGCCGCTCGCATCATGAGCGTAGACGCAAAGCGCTGTGCCACTTGTACTACTCCTATGTAGATTAAAATTTCGTTGTAAACAAAAAACTCCCGGCCAGTCGACCAGGCACTTCACAACAGGTCCATTCTTAAAAGGATTAGTTCCTAGCTCTCTGGCTTTCTCCTACAATTCTCGCTTTTCCGTGGTTATTCTTTAACCTAGCTCTGTGTGTACTTAAGCATCTAGTGTCCAAAACATCCTCTTGTTCCAGCTACCGCGACGGCAAGGAGATAGTGACGTCGTCGGAGAGCGACCGCGTGTCCATCATCCGGACGCGCGCCGACAAGGGCTGCTACGAGCTGGTCATCGCGGACGTGAGCCAGGCCGACGCCGGCGCCTACTCGTGCCGCGCGCTCAACATCTACGGCGAGGTCACCTCGGAGGCCACCGTCACTGTAGTGGGTGAGTACCATCCAGACGCCGCCACAAGGGCTGCTACGAGCTGGTCATCGCGGACGTGAGCCAGGCCGACGCCGGCGCCTACTCGTGCCGCGCGCTCAACATCTACGGCGAGGTCACCTCGGAGGCCACCGTCACTGTAGTGGGTGAGTACCATCCAGACGCCGCCACAAGGGCTGCTACGAGCTGGTCATCGCGGACGTGAGCCAGGCCGACGCCGGCGCCTACTCGTGCCGCGCGCTCAACATCTACGGCGAGGTCACCTCGGAGGCCACCGTCACTGTAGTGGGTGAGTACCATCCAGACGCCGCCACAAGGGCTGCTACGAGCTGGTCATCGCGGACGTGAGCCAGGCCGACGCCGGCGCCTACTCGTGCCGCGCGCTCAACATCTACGGCGAGGTCACCTCGGAGGCCACCGTCACTGTAGTGGGTGAGTACCATCCAGACGCCGCCACAAGGGCTGCTACGAGCTGGTCATCGCGGACGTGAGCCAGGCCGACGCCGGCGCCTACTTGTCGTCTCTACGTCGGAGGGCGAAAGTTATCGAATTACTACGTAGAACTGATAATCCGACACCGTTTTCAGGAAGATGTGCTGTGTAGGACGCCTCGCAATCTTTTGGGACTGATGCCTTTAGAAGATCTGCTGGCATTATTCGCTGGATGGGGGAAGTCCAAGATAGAAAAATGTGTCGAAAATTAAAGGAGTTTTTTGATTAGGCTTTGTGGCCAAAAGGGCGGGCATGGCACCGAATCAGCCTAAAGCTCACTGGAAGGTCATTGCTGCCGCAGATCTTTGGAACCAATGCTTCACTTTAACACTATTGGATGTAAACATTTCAACGATGCATTGCGCATCATTCTCATTGGTAGAAAACCTAGAGAATCATGAGCTGTAAGTTTCCTAAATAGCTAGGTAAAGTTTCGAAACTCTGGTAACGCATTCAGTTGTAGGTTTATAGGACCTCGATATCTCTTGGTGTTTAGACGCGTGACAACTAGACAATTATAGTCATTTTCAGATAGGATGGGTACGCTGACACTTGGGATTTGAAGTTTATAGTCATGTGGTAAAATGAAAATCGAAGGTAAAAAAATCGATTTTATGATTTATCGATTTCATTTTGTATGGAGAGAGAATCGATTTCGAGATAATTAAAAATTGCATGATTTAATAAAAAAAATATTTATTTATCATCCAAAATTATGTAAAACTAATCATTAGATCAATCTGAGTTTGAAGAATCTCTCCATTCTTCATTTTACATAGATAATTATTTGAATTACGATTAAACTACCCATTTAAATGTAATATCTCAGTCGTGTTATACATGATTTTCGATTTTACACCAATAACTGCTTATCCTTTATTAAGAAATCTAAATATTTAATAAAATTTATACAATAGTTGAAAAATCGTGAAGCGATTTCACGATTAAATCGGTATTATAACGATTTCAATGTTTCAATCCCTATGAAAATACGTTTCAATTTACGCATCAAGCATTACTGATAAAAAATATTTAATGTATTAGATTTCTTTAGTTATGTACATTATAATGTTATTTATGGTTTTAAATACAAATTTAAGTAAATCTCTGTTATCATGAGTTATAAACAACGTGAAAACACTTTTTATTTTGATGATTATTTATCATTCTGTCATAGAAATTGCGTAAAAAGGATTCGTTGACAAGTGTCACTGATGTGTCAGCGTACCCATCCTATCTGAAAAAGACTATAATAGGTATAATTGTTATCTAAAGATGGACGTGATATAACGATCAAGCCCAAACCGCGCAATGACTGACGGCCGGACGTAATCAGCTATATTTACAAGTGGGCCACATTTTTGACGCCGTTTGGACGTCCTCCAGTATTTATGTGCGCTATTAATACGCAGCTCGAATTAGATTTAACTTGTTGATTTACTTGTTCCACAGAACGTAGTAAAATGTTTTATGTTGCCATTACCGCGTTGTAGCCTTGCACTAACGGCTGCATACGGTGGCGAATTGACGGTTGGGTGTAAAATGTTGAGCAGCATTGTACAAATTGTCGAGTGTATTATTGGGATATACAAATCTTACTATGTATTAAAAATGCTAAAGCTTAAACCTTTCTTATTCAAGGATTAGTGGCTAAAAGATTGAAATAGAGTTAAATTTGGTGTATTACTTGAATAATCGCTATGTTAACGAATAAGGTTTAAGATTTATATTCTCATTAAGAATTACATTAAATTCACTTTTTTTTATACCACTGGGTGGCAAAGAAACATACGGCCCGCCTGATGTTAAGCGGTTACCGCAGCCTATGGACACATGCGACACCAGGGGTATCACACGCGCGTTGCCTATCCTTTAAAAACCTCTTCACACTTAACATGAGAACATAAAATTTACAAAATATAAACTACGAGTATAACAAACAACATTTGAAAGAAACGAAGGAAGTCGGAGGTAGGAGCATCTTTCAAGCCGATCGTCTTTAAGTTATCACGCGTTAGGCGTAGATGAACAGCGGGATGCTCGACATGCAAATGGCTCTCAAAGATCTAGAGCCTCCGCTTTCCAATCCCAGATAATGTAATCAAAATACGTGGAGCTAGGCTTCAAAGATGACGATGCTTACGAACAAGATGGCCGGCCGAGCGCTGCATGATTAAAAAACCTGACACCGCGCAACGAATAGAAAATGTTATTTATCATATTTTTAAAGTTGAATGCTATTTTCTTCAAGTGGGACCTACATTTCTTAGCACGACTTTCTCAAGTAGTGGTCAGTAGCATCGGTATGCTTTAGATCTTTCTCGTATCGCTTATCCATCCATGCAATGAATGCTATTGTTTATAATATAATCGTATGATTTTCAGATGATAAGAACATTTTCTTCGAACTCCCGCCCGGTGGCGAAGGGCTACTGGCCAAGGGCGAGAAGGCGACGTTCGCGTGGAAGCGCGACGGGCAGCCTTTCGACCCTGAGGAGAGGTTTAAAGTACGTGCTGCCATGTTATACTAATAAGTAGTTCTTTATGTAGCCCAGTATGGTGGTGGTACGCCCATGGTGGCGAACAATTGGGAAACGAAGTCAATCAAGGAACGGGCAGCGCCGTTTACCTGGGTACAAATAAAATATACTGGGATCACCAACCCACCCGGCAAGCGTGGTGACTAAGGCAGAACAAAGAAATCTTCTAAAAGACACCATTTAAAAGGAGTTCAGTGATTGGTTCATTTTGACATGGCACTGACGTTTACATAGCAACTGACCAATGACATGATAGCTGGACCTGTCTTTTATGTGGTGCCATCTGGTTTTCAGAAAACCCTCATTGTCATTGGGGGAGGCCTTTGTCCTGTAGTGGACTCATCATCATCATCATCATCAGCCTATTACAGTCCACTGCTGGACAGGCCTCTCCAGTTATTTGCCACTTACGCCACGCTGGGCAGGCGGGTTGGCGATCGCAGGGCGTAGCTTCTCGCTCCGGTGACGCTGCTGCCCGTCATCGGTCTGTAGCATTTAGCTAAGCCTTCAATTGTGATGGTTATACCGCCACCAGCCGGTTGCCAGCGCCTCGTTTGTCATTCAGCAGGATGCACCACGGGCAGGTGAGGTCGACTTACTTGACTTATTGTCCTATGTCCCCTGGATGGGGCAGAGGGCGTCCACAGTACGTCGCCATCCCGCACGGTCCTGAGCTTCGCGCTTCACTTCGCTCCAGGTCATTCCTATCGCCTTCGCTTCTGCAGTGATCGTACGCCGCCAGGATTGTTTAGGACGGCCGCGTTTCCGTTTTCCTTGGGGATTCCAGTCTAGGGCTTGCCTCGGTATGTGGTCTGGATCCCTACGGAGCGTGTGGCCGATCCAATTCCACTTGCGGCGCTTGATCTGCTGGTCGACAGGAGCCTCACCACAACGTTCCCACAGATCCAGATTGGAAACTTTCTCCGGCCAGTAGATACCGAGAATACGGCGAAGACAGCGGTTGAGGAAGACCTGGAGCCGACGCAAGATGTCTTTGGTGACCTTCCACGTCTCACATCCATACAGCAACACGGATTTTACATTGGACCGGAATATCTTGAGCTTAACTCTCCTGGTCAGTTTCCGCGATTGCCATATGGGGCGGAGCTGTGCGAAGGTTGCTCTTCCTTTAGCGACTCTGAAAATGATGTCCTCTTCGGTACCTCCTGTCTCAGACACCACACTACCGAGGTACAGGAATTCGTGGACTCTCTCCACGTCCTGCGTTTCAATGCGCAACGGCAGTGCGCCGGTCGGTGAGGTTGGCTTGGATCGAAAAGATGATAGGCCGCTCCCTTACATCAGTCCACCGACTGATACGGGGTAATGATGATGACGATGATGATATCCTGGGGCATCTGATTGAGGCTTACTCATTGTGTAAATAGCCTGATCGCCGAAACCGGTAAGGAAGCATACTAATACTAACTGTGTCTGGTCAGGTGCTGCTCGGCGACGACGAGGACTCGCTGGCGCTGGTGTTCCAGCACGTGCGGCCGGAGGACGCGGGGCTGTACACGTGCGTGGCCAAGACCAGCACCGGCAACATCTCCTGCTCCGCCGAGCTCACCGTGCAAGGTGAGAGACACCTTCACATTACGCCGTTTTTGAAGAGATCAGTAACGCGGTCATTATGTCAAACCTTTTCTATGTTCTAGTCCTCATAATTCTATATCCAATTGGCGAAGAAAATCTGACGCCACCGGATTGAGTTCATGGAGCTCATGCATTTCGCCAGGTGTACGACGAAGACAATCCTCCACGATGTATGTGGTGGTTAGATTTGAAAGCCCACAGTCAAAATTCCCGCGTGAAACACGCTATTGACACTTATGCCAGTACCTAACTAATTCTTTGGTGGTCAATGGATTAAACTACAGTAATTTTTGGGTAACATATACACTGTGAAGACTCAACGACATCCACCCATAGTCACGATACTTCTTCAAATACAAATTTACTTATTAAGGAAAGAAACATCATACAATTTTACACCCAGACAAGCAGCAAAATTTCAAGCAATTTTCTATATTTATGATAATCAATAGGTATCTAAAATTTGTTGTTTGAATATTTCCGTGTGTGATTTTTGTAGCATAATTTTGTACACACCGGTTAATTGGCATTTTCAGGTCAGACTATGAAAGTTTCAGAAAAAGAATCGAGAATATTCTTAGCTGAGGTTGTCCAAAAAGGTCTTTTGTCATTATTATCTGGCATTACAGTATTATGCATCTTGCTGCATTCAATTATTATTATCTCTGTCATGTCGTAAAATTAGCAATGTGCTTCATACTTACAGTATGATAGAATGTACTGCCCGTTTCTGTGTTTCCTAACCAGTGAAATATGATATTCAATTGCCTAAACACTTACAAAAATTACATTATTTGTTCTAGAGTTTCTTTTATACTGTGGTTAAGTGTAACCTAACAATCTAGGGTTACGAAGCACTGAAATATAGATGTTGTTAAAAACCTGTACCGGATACATGCTCAATGTTCTTTAGAATGCTCAGGGCTGAACATTTTTAGCCAATGGGCCAGAAATGGCCATAATTTATACTTGATAGTTGGTGTTGCTTGTACGATAGGTGATGTTTCAATGTGCTTGCTAGTCTTTATTTGCATATTTAGTACTCTTCTGATTTACAGTTTTTGTGTAGGTATACAAAAGGTTGAAATTATAGTAGTATCTGAACTCAAGAAGTTGCTGGATGCGATACCTACATTGAAATCAAGCGAGTATAGCGAGCCGTATCGCATCAGTTTGAACTTCTATAAGATACTAGATATGTGGAAGTTACATTAATTAGAATAGGTACATATTATATTGTAATGGGGTTGCTCTATTGAAGAAACCTTTTAACTGGCATAATACGGCCATCTACAGACTGAGCGGTTTTGGATTGCTCATAAACACTACTGTTCTGCGCGGGCGACGCGAATAGTTGACTCATTGTTGTGTGACTTAATACAAAGCAATATGAAAATTATTGAGTCCTTTCCAGCAGAGTGACGGAGGTAAGACGACAACGGGGAACGAATGAGGTGCGGGCGGGGTGTATTTTTTTATGTAAGAGGCGGCAGACGAGCAAATTTGCTGCTTGTGATGGTAAGCATTCGAAACCGCCCATAGACACCCGCAACTCAAATCGAGTAATATTGAGAATTTGTTGTTTTTAGCTCTATTCCCATTGAATAAGGTTCATATAACGCTGGCAGTGATAAAAGACTGGCTCGGTGGCTCATTGGTAGTGACCTCTGCCTTCTGAGCCAAGGGTCGTGGGTTCGATCCCCACATATTACAAACATTTGTGTGCATGAACATGTCTGTTTGTATTGGTCTGGGTGTTTTCTATGTATAATATGTATTTATTTACAAAAAAAATTGTATCTAAGTAAGTTTATCAGTTGTCTAGTACCCATAGTACAAGCTTTGGCTTAGTTTGGGGCTAGATGGCGCTATGTGGCCCAGCGTGGCATGTCTTGGGTTATTTATTTATTAATGAACAAACCTGCCAGGTGCGGTGCACGAGCTGCACCGCGAGCCGGAGAAGCCGACGCTGGTGATCGAGCACCGCGACGCGATCGTGTCGGCGGGCGCGTCCGCCATGCTGGAGCTGCAGTGCAAGGGCTACCCCAAGCCCTCCGTCGTGTTCAAGCACGACGGGAAGGTCATCGAGGCCGACACACGGCACAAGTGAGTGTAGCGATCATATGTAGGCTCCGGGTAAGGCTGCCTGTCCACCTGAGTGGAGCGAGGTCCGTGGCGGAGCGGTGAAAGAGACTAAATACTATTAGAATTGCTTATATCTACGCTCCTCGCTTAACGGTTCTACTGGTGGACAGGCAGCCTCAAACTGATTGGTGATTTTATGAGGGTAATGCGATTGTGTCATTTGAAGGTACAGAAAGGTGCCACTGTCAGTCACTTCTACCCGCTTCGTAGTGTTTTGTTGTTTACACAACCTTAAACCACATGGCAACAACAAACTATAAGACCAAATTATAGAATCGCGCTGAAATCGCGCTACAGGTCAATGAAATATATGTACTTTTAACCTGCTTAGACTTGGATATACCTACATACCTCATCTACGCTTCAATAATCACTTGTGAAAGTTTAACTTGAGATCATGCGTCGTTATTTTAAAAAATTGAATAGGGTTAATAAGTCTACATTGATGCCCGGTAATTTCCGAAATGCGTGAATATTTCATACATTTCGGTTGTCATCATGAACGCCTTAGGCGTGGTCAACGCGACTCCAAACCCAGTCTAATCTATACCTACCACACGCCTGTTTCACCAAGGTTCCTGTACGAAGACGACGAGAGCATGTCGCTGGTGATCAAGAACGTGACGGCGGCGGACGCGGGCGAGTACCACGTGGTGGCCAGCAACGACCTGGGCGAGGACTCCGCCACCATGCAGCTGATCGTCAAGCAGGCGCCCAAGATCAAGCGGAAGGTGGAGAACCAGACTTGCATGGTGAGATACTACTTTTTTTATATCAACCCGTCAAATCTCCCATCGTTTAATTTCGGCCGTAAAACAATTGATTTTATATTGTATCTGGAATGGAGGTATTATCAACTTTGGTGATGGCTATGACTGGCGTCATTACGCGCGCATTACGCGCGCATTTGGTACCATACCAATGGGTATGGTCCACCCGCGCTGTACTGCGATAAAAAAGTCAAGAGACAGTCGTTAGTTAGGTGCGACTGCCTCATGAAGATATTTACTTCATCATAGAGTTGTTCTGTCTCTGTGGCGCTTATGCGCGTTACATGCCGGGTAAGCTCACAATAAGACGTGACGCGGCGCGTCGATGCGCGCACAATTTGATAGTGACTCAAAATATAGGTACTTTATTTAAAACATGAAAAGCGTTAAGATACGCATTTCATTGTGACGTATCGCGCCACAGTGGTGCATCGCCAGCTACGATACGCCTTGCGACGTAGCGCTATCGCTATATCATTGGCCTCTTCGAGAGTCGTCGCTTCGCGTCTCGTTACGTTTTGAACTGGGGACATGTTAACATGTCGCTGTCGTATATATTTACTGGACTTCAACGTCTCTTAAGATCTGACTAGAAGCAGTCGTTTGGACGAGTTACAATAAAAAATTCCCCGCCCGTCCGGGGAAGGACCTTCACCCTATAGAATACTACAAGCTGGTGGGGTGAGCGCTGCCTTGGCAGCTGGGGGTTAGGGTTGGGCCGGCATCATGGCGGTGGCATCTGACAAGTAACTGACCAGTTACTTGTCCCTTGTCACTGCGACTTGGGCTTCTCTTTCGCATTCCATCTGGCGTAGAGAAGTCCTTATGTTGTATTACTATAAAAAAAATGTTTCCCTCAGACTGGATCGACGCACACGGTGACCATCGAGATCGAGGGCACGCCCGCGCCCGACGTGTCCTTCTACAAGGACGGCGTCGAGCTCAAGAGCTCCGAGCGCATCCAGATAGTCAAAGAGTCCAGCGAGGTGTACAAGATCACCATCAAGGACGCCAAGCTCACCGACACTGGCTCCTACTCCGTTGTCGCCAAGTTAGTTGCCATCATCATCAGCCTATCGTAGTCCACTGCTGGACCTATGTCCAGTAACGTGGCGAAACTCTGGAGAGGCCTATGCCTCTCCAGAGTTTCGCCACGTTCGTCAAAGACCTGGAGGCTTTACCCACAATGGCTCGCCGGGCGGGTTGGCCATCGCAGGGCGTAGCTCTTCGCTTCAGCAATGCTGTCCATCAGGCATAGAGTATGACAGGTATGGTGAAAATACAATAATATTAGTAACTCGCACTCGCTTCGCTCCTGTTGTCTATATTACTTCTCGAAGCGAAGCGTAGGCAGATGGCTAGTTTTAGATAAGCATATCTTTAGGTTTGGTATATTACGGGCGTTTTAATAAGGATCCCTAATCTAACAATACATTTATGTTACTCAGGGTAAATGTAGCTATCTGCACAGTAGTTTTTGGGTTTATCATTACAAACGAACTAACATAAATCTTTCCTCTTTATAATGTTAGTAGTGGCCAATAATCAATCATGTATTGTATGCCCAGGAACGAGGTGAACCAGTGCTCGGACTTCTGGCAGTGGCACGTGACGTCGCCGCCGCGCATCCTCAAGAAGCTGGGCGAGAGCAAGGTCTGCAGCGAGCAGGAGACCGTCACCTTCAGCGTGGAGACCGAGGCCGAGCCCGCGCCCACTGTCAAATGGTAACCGACTACTTGTTACTGAATGTAATATAGTACGATATAGGAATCATTATTTACGCCTTTACGCATATACTAGGGCCCTGAGCACGGGAATACCTGCTAAGCCCAACGGAGCTCTGTCTGAGTCAAAGTCAAAGTCAAAATACCTTTATTCACATAAACTTAAAATAAGCACTTATGAATCGTCAAGTAAAAATAATGTAAAAATATAAAAAGTAATGTAAGAATGTGAATAAAAGCAATTTAAAAGAAGCTACCGCCGTGTTCGGAAAGTAGATTTCTACCGAGAAGAAACGGCAAGAAACTCGGTAGTTACTTTTTTTAAATCGCCAATTGTTACATGTTTTGGTATTACAACATTTTTAAATATTGTAAAGTTAAACAATACAAAATAAAAGTAGAGTCTATACAATGCAAATATTACTACGAAGCAGCAGTCCAGGAGATGTCGTCGTTGAGGAAATCTTCTACTCTATAATAGCCCCCTTTTATAAGTAAAGACTTCATGTATGATTTGAATTTATGAATGGGCAGTTCAACAATATGTTCCAGTAACCTGTTGAACATGTTGATACCCAATCCTACAAACGACCCACTCACCTTACTCAGCCTCAGACGTGGAACGGCAAGCTTGTGCTTATTTCTAGTGTTTAAATTATGATTATCTGAATTTTTATTAAATTGACTTAAATGTTTACGTACATAAACAAGACAGTCAAAGATATACTGTGATGCTACCGTCATTATGTTAATTTCTTTAAAACGTTCTCTAAGTGATTGTGAGTGGTAGGAATAAGACGGCTAGGGAGTGTCCCTAGCCGTCGGCGTAATGGTGTGGTGGGTGCAGCCACACCGTCAACGAGGTCCGACGGGGAGGTCCCTGTTGCTCCCCGAAAGCCGGGGGTAGGGGTATTAACCCTCCCCGGACCAGGAGTGCCGCTTGTTATCTGCGGCTGGCCAGTGCAGGCAACGATGCGGCCGTATGCTTCGGCGTTACCCGTGTCCCCGCAACTTACTGCCCACTGGTAACAAAGGGGGGTTTAGTGGGTATGCTCTCCCGTTTCGGGAGGTGTGAGTCCCACACACCATGTGACCTCCCCCCGGAGGTGGCATGACGGTGGCTAATGCATTCCGCGATTGGTGTCCGCGATACCGAGGCAGTATTCTAAGACCCATATAGGAATACGATATCTCCCGACCCAAGATTCCCAGTTTTACCAATACTAACTAGATGACGGCAGTAGATGCAGGTAAATTCAGACTTTCGAGATTTCAGTGACTATTGAAATAACAAATAGCGCAGTGATATTCACTTTATAACATAGATTTTTATGGTACATAATTTAATAAGATCCAGTTTCGAATATGACTGTTGATTATTTTATAGTATTGCGCCTGTAACTCTTGTCTTCACTCTTCTTTTTGTGCCTTTCCCCCTTCTGGCGTTACCTACTAGCGGCGCCTGGCGATTCTTTCTCTGTATTTCCTTATTCACATGAGCGTTACCTCAGGTTCAAGAACAAGACGGAGCTGACGGAGTCGTCGGCCATAAAGATCTCGTCGTCGGGCGCCGCGCACTCGCTCGTCATCTCGTCCGCCGCACGCGCCGACGCCGGCGAATACTCTTGCGAGGTAACATTGTTACAGTGTATGAATCTGTCAAATGTCTCGTCGCAAAGACTTTAAGATTTTAGGTGGCGAATTCTGAGTCGGTCATAAATTCTGAAGAAAGCATACGGTTTTATACAACGTTTGTGGTTTGTTCTTGATGTCGTTCTTAGACAACACCGTATTACTCCATTTTCTGAAGTCACAAGGAGACGTAAAGATTTAATATGCATGGTACCTTCAGCTAATTACACTTTTACTAAAAGATTCTTTTACTACCTAGGGCCATCATTATACAACAAGATTAGTGCTGAAATCCCATTGCTCGCCCTTACATCCTTTGATTGTAGGAAATCTGTACGATACCTTCTTTTACATAAAACCTATGTTGAAACGGAAGATTACTTTTCCACATACTCATAATTAACTTCTCTATATGAACTCTCACAACACACACACCCACACACATGCATATACACACACACACACACACTTATTATCCTGTATACTTATTTCTTTTATATTAATCCTTGTGTTGTTGTTTCAAAAATAAACTAAATTAATGTATTTAAATAAAAAATGTAATTTCTCATTATATAGCGCGGTCTGAGGGTGTGGCCTGGTGACCTGTAGCACAGGTTTCGCTCTGAAGCCTATTTCAGGCACCAGCCCTCACTTTTTAGGCAACGCGCGGTACCGCAGCTCATGGATGCCTGCAATACCAAGAGCATTTATTTATCACTAGTCATCCATAGAACCTGTGGTGCTTGTCATATTGAGCAGGCGGTGCTGGTGGTGTTAAGACAGCTTCGTTCGCGGGGTCTCCGCGGTACGCTTGACAGAGGTTCCGGGTTTTGAGACAAGGTGCTGCCTACCATATTTAAGGCACAGTGACGCTATCCTATTTTAAAGCCCATTTTTGTCGACGAGGATGTAAGGGAGCGGCCTATCATCTTTTCGCTCCAAGCCAACCTCACCTGCCCGTGGTGCATCCTGCCGAACAACAAACGAGGCTCTGGCAAACCGACTGGTGGCGGTAAAACCATCACGATTGAAGGCGTAGCTAAATACTAAAGACCGGTGACGGGCAGCAGCGCCACCGGAGCAAGAAGCTTCGCCCTGCGATCGCCAACCCGCCTGCCCAGCGTGGCGATTATGGATAATATATCCTCCAGATGTTTGCTCTAAGTGGCAAACAACTGGAGAGGCCTATGTCCAGGAGTGGGCTGTAATAGGCTGATGATGATGATGATTTGTCGACGACACACCCCGTCATTCACCCCAAAGCATTTGTCACCATCCCTTGCGCTTGCCGTCACGTGAGACAAAGCCATGAAGCCATGGTACTCCCCTCAGATCCGCAACGTTCACGGCGCGGCGACGGACGAATGCAAGCTGAACGTGCGCTGCGGGCCGGTGTTCACGCAGAAGCTGCGCGACACCACGGCCGCCGTCGGCGACGCCAACGTCGAGTTCGCCGTCTCCGTCGAGGCCTACCCCGAGCCCAGCGTCAAGTGGTCAGTGACAATACTTGTATTGGATGATAGAAGAACTCTTTGATCGTATCCCTCCCTCCCCTTTCTGAATATTGTTGTAATGTGGTTAGCAGAGTATGTTTACGCACAATAGAAAAACGCCAGCACTTCGTGGTTTCACAAATATATTCACCGTGACACACAGAAAAATAACAAGAGCACAACATCAAATAGAACTGTCTAAATTTCATATATTAAAGTAGCCAGTATTAATTGCACAGCGCATGCATCCTCCAATAAATATAACTATGCGTGCAGGCTTAAGAAGTGATAAAAATTCTATACAGTCAAACAGCTCTGCTACTATAAAATAAAGATAACTTTTAAATTACTTAGTGTATTATTAATTTAAAAGTTCGTCGATTTGTATATCAGTGCGATGAAAGTTTTCAATAAATATATAAACTTATACAAAAGTCGACGTTGAGTTTGAATTAACATTTGAACGTTTAGTTTTCAAATTAAATTTTCAATTATCCAGGCGATAACTCGGTACACATACATAAGAATTGAAAAATGTACGAAAGTCTAGATATTTCAATTATTATTATGATCACGTCACCAAACTTTTGATATGAAATAACACAAATATCCTTTAAAAAGCGTTATCTAATTTCAAATCGGCTTTTGTACTATTGCATCGCATTTCCAGGTACCTCGGAGACGTTGAGATCACCGAAAAGAAGTCGGTGTTCACCCGCGTGGACAGCGGCAGCACGCACAAGCTGATCCTCAAGGAGGTCTCGGCGGAGTACTCCGGCGTGTACTCCTGCAAGGTGGCCAACGACCTCGGCTCCGACTCCTGCCAGGCCACCTTCACTGTCAACAGTAAGTGCACTATAATACTCCACACATACTTGTATAATTATATTGCGTATTCTATAGAATAAGAATAATAAATTTTTATTACAATTTGGATATCACAACACAGCAATAAAAAAAAATTGACACATAGGTGTTTGCTTAAGTCGAATATCGTCGAATCGTCGTCATGATGACTTTGTTATCCATTTTTGCTGAACAAATTGGTACCCTTCTTAATTAGCTCTCGGAAGTGAAACGAAACGTTTCAGTGACTCCTTTGCCCCGAGGAGTCGTAATTCGTTATCTGATAAGCACAAAAAACATGTAGCTTAAGTTACTTGTTAGATTTAGCATATCCCTATATTTTTTAAACTGCGCTGCATAAATGTTTTCTATTCTACATTCCCATGTATCTATACTTACTATACTTACTATTATTATAAAGCTGAAGAGTTTGTTTGTTTGAACGCGTTAATCTCAGGAACTACTGGTCCGAATTGAAAAATTCTTTTTGTGTTGATTAGACCATGTATTGAGGAAGGCTTTAGGCTATATAACATCACGCTGCAACTATTAGGAGCGAAGAAATAATGGAAAATGTAAAAAAAAAACGGAGGGAAAATAACTATTCCACGCGGACGAAGTCGCGAGCACAGCTAGTAAATTATATTTTTATTATAAATTATATTTTAAAATTACAAAATTCAGCCGCCCCAATCCGTATATTCGTATTTATGATAGAGGTTTAAATTTTTCAATCTTCTGTCTGTCTTCATTTAAATGTATTCTAGACACTTGTCATTATTCAGTATCGAAAAATTCAGTGTTGCAAGTTTAAAATAGCTTCCCTGATTCCACATTGCCCACAGTGCCGTAACTAATTCCACAATACTGTCTCCCAGGAAAGCCCCGCTTCACGAAGAGCCTGGTGGACATGACGGTGGACGCGGGCACCACGCTCAAGATGGAGGTGGAGGTGGAGGGCTGCCCCGAGCCCAAGGTCAAGTGGTTCAAGGACGGCAAGGAGCTCACCACCGACGCCAGGATCAAGATCGAGAGGGACACTCAGAGGTCAGCCTTATTTCAGCCTTACTATTGTCATCTTAACCGGTTAAACGCCCTACGTGACTACCACCGATGATAGTTTGTGTATGTAGAATATAAATACTTTTTTTTTCCCCGGTGAAAATGCTTTTAGGCACATCCTCCGCTCCGAGCGGAGGGTTATGTGGGACTCATCCCGCCTCGGAAGGATGGAAGTGAGGCGGGAAATACCCACTAAAAACACCGGTCCCTCCGTCACGCGCACAATGGGTGGTGCCATGGGACCTTTAGACCAAGACTGCCATGGCACCACCAGCGCTGCCCGCCTTAAGCAGGCCCAACGGGGCCCCCCCTAGGGGGAGTGACGGGAGCGGCCTGGAGGGCCAGTCCACTCCCATCCGACAACGACGGGGACCCGTGCAAGGCGTCTGGAGTTGCCCCCGCACCAACCACTCGCTGGGTCCCGTACTCTCAGACTTACTTAATCAACTTATCTGAATTTACCCAAGTAAGATAAATCCTAGTCTCCAGTAGCCTTATTAAAGAACTCGAGGATCGTTTAATAATAACTATCCTAAGTCTTTAACGCCTGCGGTAACTGGCATGCTCTGCTCTTCAGGAAATCACCGCGAATATATCGGTCTTTTCAGATTTTCTATTTTTGAAGGTCCTGTCCAATTTCAGTCAAAACGCAGATGAAAAAACTTTGTACACTTAACCATAGACTTAAAAACTCTCGTGTATTTACCAAAATCATACTTATAATATAATCGGTATATCTACATTTGGTAGCGGAAAATGGGCTTCCAAACATATTCCAGATCCCATTAGATATTTAAAATCTTTCTTTGGCTGTTTTACAGACTTGAGAACTACCACCTGACGGTGACCCTCGTGAAGGAGGAGGACGGCGGGGAGTACGAGGTGAGGGCCGAGAACGAGATGGGCAGCGTGTCCTCCAAGAGCACCGTCACCATACACAGTAAGTACTGCTCTCTCCACTCTAGAATAAACCTTAAACGTAGGGATTATGGTTGAACATCGAGCTATTGAATCTTATGTTGCGATTATATGAAGGCTGTTCCAAAACGATTGAAGATTAGCTCTCATCGTAATAAATTTATTTGAGAACTTTTGGATACCACTTAATCAAGTAATGTTCATAATGACTTAAGACTAATGATAAATTTTCTTTGTGAAGAATCGCTTTGGAACAAATCTTCGATTTAATAAAAACTTTGATTATTATGTACAATGGAATAGTTCCAGTATACACACGGATACACTCACACACACACACACATGCACTGACACACACACCGCGCAAATGGTAAAGTATATAACACTATACACAATCCAACTAGGTTCAGTGAAGACTTCACTGAAATGGTTCTCCGCTGGATAGCCAAGTTGGTAAAGTAGTAGTTTGCATTAACACAGTATGATTTGTTAGATCACTGCATTCATTCGCACGTCCTTTGTTGTGGTGTCCGTAGATACCATATGAATCTGGTCGAATGGTTAAACCAAACAAGCATTCAATAGACTAGAATGCTGTAGTTATGCACTTACTTACGAATTATCCAAGCACTGTGACCTTGCATTATTACATTTGTGATGTCCTGTATGCCAACCACATTTGATTATTCATTTATATCATTACCCTTTTTCATTTTCATCCAATAGCAAGAGAAGTACATTCAGCACTCACGAAAGAACCGCTTATCGAATCTGAACTTGAAGACGCGAATAAATCGAAAAAACAGCTTTTAGAAGAAGACGTGGACACTGGAAAGAAACAAAAAGCAGAAAAGGGAAAAACAAAAGCAGAAGAGGCCGAAGAGAAGTCGTTTTGGGATGACGTTGAAGACAGTGCAGTCAAAAAGACGACCGTTGAAGACGTCGATGCCCCAGCTCCGAACAAGGCTAAGAAATCTGTGACTGAACCAGAAGTAGCCGAAGAGAAATCTATATGGGACGACTTGGGCGATGATGATGCTCCTAAAAAAATTAAGAAAGACGACATTGACGCTCCCAAAGCCGACAAAGGCAAGAAATCTGTCACAGAACCAGAGATGGCCGAAGAAAAGTCCATTTGGGATGAAAATCACAACGAACAGAACAAGAAACCCATAATTGAAGAGCCAGATACGGAAGCCAAGACGGCCAAAAAAAGTCGTACGCCAGCGGAAGTGATAGAGGAAGTACCCATTGACGAGGACCTGAAGACACCAAAACGTAAATCGGTTAAAAAAGAGTCTGTTAAAGAAGAACTTTTAAGTGCTGAAAGTGAAGGTATAAACATGCTTAGCGCTTCCTGCTTCTCTCTTCAATTTAGCGTATACAGCTTCTAGATAGTGAACAATCTCACAGTTCCGCGCACACTGTCGCATGCCCTTAACCTGTGTTATTAACCGTCCAAGTGTGATTTGTTGTTTAGGCCGAGTTTTCGAAACAGTAACCACGTTCAAGACGGGCGATGATGGGTCTATAGTTATGTCTAAAGTCAGCAGCACTCGGTCGCACGGCGCCATCATCACAGGTCAGTATACGCTTCCTCCTTCTCTTCCCAGTTCTAACTTCATCTTCGTCCAAAAACTAACCACCATCAACCAGATTGCTTATAGAATCTTCTTAGATAAAACAAATAATGCATCAACCACACAGCATGTCTAATTCAATCTTTCAAAGTACTTTTTGTACCGAAAATCAACATAATATATTTTAACTGTTAGGTCCAGCCGAAACGCGCACGTTACACAAAATGACTTCCAAAGCCGTCTATTACGATGACGATGATGAGTTCGACGGCAGAAAGATAATACAGCCTACTAAACCGCACACAACTTCCTTGGAAGTGGAAGAAATAGCCAGCCATAGTTACTTCTTGACGGATTTGGGTTCATACACTGTACCCGATCACGTCAGGCGGGGAACCTATGGTATCATCGAAGAACCAACTGATTCAGAGGCTGATAATAACTCTAGATGCGGAAGGCAATATAGCAATCGAACTATATCTATAATGTCCGTCTCGGAGGACGAGATGAGTTGGCAAAATGAACCACTTTCGAGAGAAATATCTATTGAAGATCTCTCGAAATCCATTTTTGATATAGATGACACAAAAAAAGTCTTTAGTAAAGATTCATATGTGCGCCAGTCTTCGTTCAAGGAAGACTATTTCACTGACGTGGGGGAGGAAGAATCTTATATTGTTAAGGAGAAAACACAAAAAGTATACGAGAATGACATTACAGAACGACTCATTCACATCTCGAAAGAATTCGACGAAAACGATATAAAATATGTAGATAATAAAATTGATGACGTTAAAAACCGTATATTAGAAGAATTAGTGTTAGGTCCGTTGAAGAGTTTCGACAACATGACGAAGAATTTAACAGAAACGACTGTAGAGAAAAAGAAGAAACATTCTTCAAAATTATTTAGCGTCGAAGAAGAGGTGGATGACGATATAGAAGCGCTGTTGAGGCGTAGCCAGAGACAAAGGAGCATTCTAGACGATATTCTAACGCATGAAGAAGAAAAAGGTAATTTTCAAGTATATACACTATTACAAGGGGGACATTATTTATGAGAGAGGCTGGCATTTGATGATGTAACGCTACGCAATGTCTATTTGGGGGTTAAAATGTGTTGCTTTATAAATCAAATCTTTAATTAGTGTTAGTATTTGATAACAGTGATCTGTTGTTTTCTGTGAACGTAGTTTTTGATATTGAATTAGTTTTGAAAATAACAGATCATCATCATGATCCTATCAGTGCAGCATCATTGTACTTTAACTAATGCTCTGTCGTATGTTTGTTTTAGCGCGCATGCGTAATAACATTCCCTTCTGGCATACTAATACTTGGACGATCCCGCGGCAAAGGTATTAAAGAGCGTTCGAGACAATTATCACATCATCAAGGTAATTTCAAACATTCGTTTATATTTTCCGCATGATTTTGCATGGCGATCTATGGTCCTAATCTCTATACTCGAACTACAATCCGCCGGAAATGGTATGTATATTAATGCCCTGAACACGACATGAAAATACTATGTACATTAATACTCTTTGAACCTACAGATTTGGTGAGTATCTTTCAGATTCAATAAATTTCTTCTCAACTGCTGTACATTCCGCAACACTATACTCTATTGTTGATTGTTTTTATTGTAAATAATTATCTATGTTTTATTCTAGGAGCTTCAGTGATCGCTTTGATCAACGGTATTTCGCGTAATTTTCTTTTTTGTTGCAATTGTGGTAACCACCGAAATAAAACTAATGTCGTGTTTATAATTTTTGAAAATTTGTTATTATGTACTTACAAATATAGACGAAGTGGGTAAAAATGTTTCCTATATAAAGTAAAAAACAGTGCACCCATTTTTAAAATGATATTATTATTTAGTTCTTTTTTCATACGACAGACATGAAAGTCGAATTATATTCAGTTGAAAGTTTCCAATTTGATATCCTAATCAGTACAACTGCACTAAACATACATTAACGAACAATATAAGATGAGTTTTAAGACTTTACTTTATTCTATAAAATCATTTATAGAAATAAATAGTACATTTTTACGGGATGTACTAAGTTCTCCAAGTTTAAAGACAATTTTAAACGAAAATGTATACTACGGATAGATACCAACGATCGCAACTTTGAATACACCAATGAACGTATCGTGGCGTTTTTTGCAGCACCCCCCACAATCAAAGACAGCAGCATGAAGGACGGCAAAGTGTTCGAGTCGCTGCCGCTGGCGTACTCCGTGACGGCCGTGGGCGCGCCCGCGCCCGCCGTGCGCTGGCTGCACGACGGCGTTGAGGTCAGTCCTGTTCTTTCCTCTCATAAAATACCGTTCAGTCCTCACTAAAAGCCGTTCTGTCCTCACACAAGGTTATTCTAGCCTCATACAACGCCGATGTATCGATCGGCCTTGTGTGAGGATAGATCATGTCTGATATCGGCCATGTTTGAGTATTGTTCTAGCCTTGATACACATTTATTTTGATTCGAGATGGCTTTGCGATTCACTGCAGTTCACCTGATAGTAAGCGATATCGTAGTCTAAGATGGAGCGCGTTCATCCACCAAAAACCAGTTCACTTTCGCCGGCTCTTTTAACCAGTTATTCACAGACGTCGGAATCGTTTTAAATTATGAAAATTACGTTTTGTACTACTTGTACATTTTTGTTTGCAAAGAAACACAAATATTTCATTAATCACTAGTTTTGGCGCGTGACAGACAGACAGTTTCTTGTTTGTAATATTTGTTTAAAGTAAGGATTTTCATGTATAATATCTATGACTGAATGAATATGTGCCATAGGTGAAGCCGTGCAAGCGCGTGCACATGACGAAGGAGGGCGACCTGTTCAAGCTGAGCATCGACCGCGTGGACCTCAAGGACGCCGGCAAGTGGGAGTGCGAGGTCTCCAACGACCTCGGCAAGAAGGTGCAGCAGGCGCAGCTCTCTGTCACGCGTGAGTTTTACTCTGTTTCAAATTCAACATCAATATAATAACTGTGAGTCGCGAACAATTGGAGAGGCTTATGTTTGGACTGTTGTCTCCGAACTCCGAATGGCTGATGATAGTAACAGTTCTCAGATGTGAACAGAAATCATTGTAGTACCTAAATAGAAAATGTCTTCTACAATCGAGTCTAATTCTCTCGTGTAATAATTCTAAATTGTTTAATATTATCTTGGTCACAGTAATAAATGTCATATCAACATTGTGAAACAGTTCGCGCAATAATTTACGGTATTAATAATAATAATAATGTCTTTATTTGCCTCAAACACGGCATAATAATCAATCAGCTCATTACCGTCCACTCCTGAACGCAAGCTTCCCCCAGAGAACAACATATTCCCGATCCAGAATGCTATCCTGGGCTGCCGACAGGTTTATTTATTATAAAGATTCTACGATAATGTGGTACTTGTCTGTGCAAACTAGAGAATGAAACATAAACCTCAATAAGTGTCGGTTTATCCTCACAGCTGTGGCTGAATTCCGCAAGCCGATCTTCACCAGCCCCCTAGAAGCCCAGCGGGTGATGCAGCGTGAGCCCGTGACCATGCGCGCGATCTGCACAGCTGACCCGCTGCCGCACGTGGCCTGGCTGCTGGACGGCAAGGAACTCACGCCCGACGCCACCGCTGTGGCCGATGTGGAGACCAAGCCCCTGGAGCATGGCCTGAACGAGTGCGTCTTCACGCTGTTCATACCTACTGGTAAGTATCTTGTGATCCTTGGTCTTTGAGAGCCGGTGACCGTGTAAGGTCTACACTTGACCAGCTGGACGGCAAGGACCACTAGCCCGATGCCACGGCTGTAGCCAACGTGGAGACCATGGCCTTGGAGCATGTTCTGCTGATGAGGATCTTGTGCACCTTGGTCTTTGAGAGCTGGTAACCATGCAAGGTGTGCACGGTCGACACATTATCATAAGTCTTTGACTATTTTCGAATCAGTTCCGAAGGAGTTAAGAGAGAATGCTCCTACGCTACTTGGTCGAGGGCTATTCAGCCATCAAGTCTCCTAAAAAACACTCGGAAATTATACAATGTAATCCTTTCAAATACTCAGAATTGTGAAAAAAGGTTTTGCCTACCTACGCTCTTCCTAAAAGATGGATGCTTCGTCATCCCCCTTTACGCTCTTAGGCATCAATCTAGTCCTTAGTTTTTTTGGACCGGTCTGTAAACTATACTAAATAAGTCACTGATAACTTCAACACCAAGCCCCATTCCTTTTCGTGTGAGTCGACATGAGTGTAACAAACGTGGCTCTTCCAGGCCGTCACGCCGACACCGGCGTGTACACCATCCAGTGCAAGAACGAGCACGGCGTGGGCGAGAGCTCCGCGCGGCTGGACATCCTGCTGCGGCCCGAGATCGAGGGCCTGGCCGACGTGACCGCCGTGCCCTACGAGGAGACCACCTTCGTGGCCAACGTGCGCGCCAACCCCATCGCCGAGGTCCAATGGTGAGTTTATTTTACATTAGCACGGTATAATGACTTCTTGATGGTTACTTGATAGAAAGTTAAATAGACCAAGTCGCTGCGACAATGGGCAATTACCTATCATTTGCCACCGCCATGCCGGCCCGTAAGATGCTTCTTTACACCCAGTTTAAAGGATCCTATATCAAAAGAATCACGTCAATTCGTCGCTCCATTTTTCCGTGAAAGAAAGACAAACATACACACAGACAGACACACTTTCCCATTTATAATATTAGTATTAATATTACTGTAAAGTTTCATTAAAATCCGTTCAGTAATTAATGCGTGAAAGAGCAACAAACATCCATCCAAACAAACTTTCGCATTTATATTATTAGTAGGATTAGTAGGAAGTAGAATTGCACCCGACTAAACTCTTATTTTCCCCACTCAGGAGCAAGGACGGCATCGTGATCAAGCCCACGGCCAACGTGGAGGTGTCTGAGGACCGCGCGGCCGAGACGCACTCGCTGCGCGTCAGGAAGGTGGGCGTGGACGACGCCGGCGTCTACACCATCACCGCCAGGAACGAGATCGGCGAGACCGCTGCGCAGGCCCGGCTTAGCGTGCACAGTAAGATGTTTTCTTCTCTGTCGTTTCGCTCTTGGCAGAGCGGTCGTGGTTACGTAGAGGCATTCACATTGGTGGTAGAGGCGGACACAGCTTTCCGCACGATCTCCCGCCATCTCTCCCTGTTGGCAGACTGTCTGGCGCAGTCAGATACACGGGTTCCCACTGCTGATTTAACCTGATCAATCCAACGCATAGGAGATCTTCTACGTGGCCAAGATGTTTTACATCCTTGGAAACTACTAGCTCATCCATCTCCTTACTAAAACTGGTTTCCTCTACCTGAATGTTGTCGGGAAGATATCGAAATATCTCTACTAGCGATAAAGCCGCCTAAAGTTTTTTTTTGTATTGTTTCTTTTTATAGTAACTTGGTATAAGCCGCCTAAATTGTACTAAGTTTTGTTTGTAATGGTTCTTTTTATAGTAACTTGATATAGTGGCTTCACTACGCCTGATGGAAAGCGAAAGAGAAGCCTAAATCGCTGTGACAACGGGCAAGAACTGGTCAATTACCTGTCAGTTGCCACCGCCATGCCGGCCTCCCACGAACTCCTGAAACCCTACTCACTATCAGTCATTTGGCTGCGGTATTCTTTAGGGTGGAGGTCCCTCCCCGGACGGGCGCCTCAATTAGAGCGAAGATTCGCTATGCCGTACCTTTTTCTCCTAACACGCAACGGGCTGATGCATATTATCAATTTTACTGCCATGCTGGCCTGTGAGATGCTTCTTCACATTTCGTTTAAAGGATCCCATATGCGCCGGAACCAATTTACACTGCTACCAAACTCCAGGGCCGTCTCGACCAGGGGGTCCAAGGGGTGTGGACCCGGGCGCCCCGCCGGGCTTGGCGCAGGTCCGATAGATGGGTCCGGGGGTCCCCCCTCCCACGAGAGCGCAGGTTGAGTCCGGCACCCCGGCGCCGAATATACTTAAGACGGCCCTGCCAAACTCTTTGGTATATTTAACACTAGCTGTGCTCGCGACTTCGTCTGCGTGGAATAGTTATTTTTTCCTCGATTTTTTTTATCCTTTTCCATTATTTCTTCGCTCCTAATAGTTACAGCGTAATGTTATATAGCCTAAAGCCTTCCTCGATAAATGGTCTATTCAACATAAAAAGAATTTTTCAATTCAGACCAGTGGTTCCTGAGATTAGCGCGTTCAAACAAACAAACTCTTCAGCTTTATAATATTACTAGTAGTTCCTGAGATTAGTGCGTTCAAACAAACAAACAAACAAACAAACAAACTCTTCAGCTTTATAATATTAGTTAAGATAGTATAGATTCGGACCAGTAGTTCCTGAGATTAGCGCGTTCAAACAAACAAACTCTTCAGCTTTATAATATTAGTATAGATTTTCTACAATCAAAAAGTAACGAGTATGAATGTAAAGGCGTCCCTAAAACTATTTTGAGAGTATGTTAGTTTAAGACACTGTCTTTGATATTGGGTACCTATATCAATATGTTTTGTATCCAGCCGGCGAGCCCATCTTCACGAAGCCGCTCCAGAAGGAGACGGTCAAGGACTACGACGACGTGACGCTGAAGGTGCGCTGCGACGGCGTGCCCAAGCCGGAGGTGCAGTGGTACCGCGACGGCAAGCAGGTGGCCGACGACGACAGGCACGCGATCGTCACCGAGGTCGGCGGACAGGTCGACAGCCGGCTGGAGATCAAGCACTTCGACGCGACCGATGCGGGCAAGGTGAGGATGAGAGGAACAGAAGCGGAGCGAGGATACTTCAGATAAACATTTCATTGGAGTAACCCAATGAAAATTATTGGCGTTTTAGTAAAGATCTTTTCTAGCAATAAATATACCCTATGTTAATCAGGGTGAATTAAACTTTCCGATGGTGAAAGAATTTTTTTTTTTATAGTGGCTCGACATAATGGCTTCCCTACGCCTGATGGAAAGCGAAAGGAAAGCCCAAGTCGCTGTGACAACTGGTAATGCCGGCCCAACCCTAGGCCCCACAAGCTCCGGAAACCCTACTCACCGGCAGAAACACGACCCGGAGGTCATTTGGCTGCGGTATTCTATAAGGTGGAGGTCCTTCCCCGGACGGGCAGCTCAATTCGAGCGAAGAATCGCTATGCCCTACCTCTCTTAAAAATTTTTGATACACACTCACAAACTTATATTTCAGGATAGTCTCCTTATTTCATAACGTGGTGGTGACCGTGATACCATCGGGTACAGTGCTATTTTTTAAATTGAACCCAAAAGAAAGCTTGCTGTTCCCGATATTCTTTTAGCAGTCTTCTTTTCGTCCGCTTCTACGAAAAGTACGAGATGAGATGGGACTGAATAGGACCTTGGGAATTCGAAAACTACACCGACTATAGTTTTCATACTCATAACTTTCAGTACAAAGTGCGCGCCGTAAGCTTGGCTGGTGAAGCCGTGTGCGAGGCGGAGATCTCGCTGATGCGCGGCTCGCCCGGCTTCGTGCACAAGCTGGAGCGGCAGAAGGACGTGGACGAGGGCGAGCCGCTCGAGCTCAAGGCCAAGCTGGACGGCAGCCCCATACCCACCGCCAAGTGGTGAGTCGTGCTTAGCTACTCCTATACTAACGGAGCGGCAGAAGGACGTGGACGAGGGCGAGCCGCTCGAGCTCAAGGCCAAGCTGGACGGCAGCCCCATACCCACCGCCAAGTGGTGAGTCGTGCTTAGCTACTCCTATACTAACGGAGCGGCAGAAGGACGTGGACGAGGGCGAGCCGCTCGAGCTCAAGGCCAAGCTGGACGGCAGCCCCATACCCACCGCCAAGTGGTGAGTCGTGCTTAGCTACTCGTATACTAACGGAGCGGCAGAAGGACGTGGACGAGGGCGAGCCGCTCGAGCTCAAGGCCAAGCTGGACGGCAGCCCCATACCCACCGCCAAGTGGTGAGTCGTGCTTAGCTACTCGTATACTAACGGAGCGGCAGAAGGACGTGGACGAGGGCGAGCCGCTCGAGCTCAAGGCCAAGCTGGACGGCAGCCCCATACCCACCGCCAAGTGGTGAGTCGTGCTTAGCTACTCCTATACAAGACCGGTGACAAGCAGCAGCGTCACCGGAGCAAGAAGCTACTCCCTGCGATCGCCAACCCGCCTACCCAGCGTGGCGATTATGGGTATATCCTCCAGATGTTTGCTCTAAGTGGCGAACAACTGGAGAGGCCTATGTCCAGCAGTGGACTGTAATAGGCTGATGATGATGATGATGACATATGACAATTGTCATTTGGGGGGATTTCCCACAATCACCACGTTTGGCTGGCGGTAGATATAGTGGCAACATTTTGAATAACCCATATATTTTTCACGGTACTCCTGTCCGTCAGTGACTTAGACGTATTATCGTGTCCAGGTACAAGGACGGCGTGGAGCTGCCGGCGGACGACCCCCGCGTGGCGCTGAGCGCGTCGCCCGACGGTACGGTGAAGCTGCGCATCGAGCAGGCCACGCCGGCCGACTGCGGCGCCTACAAGCTGGTCATCTCCAACCCGCACGGCGACAACGCCGCCCTCTGCGCCGTCGCCGTCAACCGTAACTATTGAGATACTTTTCCTTTTTGAGGTCATCTTTCCAGTGATGATTTTTTTTTGTAGCAGATTAATGAATTCCTTACGCCTGAAGGAAAGTAAAAGAGATGCCCAAGTCGCTGTCACAACGGGCTAGTAACTGGTCAGTTACCGGTCTATTGCCACCGCCATGCCGGCCCAACCCTAAGGTTTTCCGGAGCTGTGGGGGGACAGCTCCAGAAAACCTCCTCACGGGCAGAAACACACCCCGGAGGTCTGTTTCCTACGGTATTCTATACGGTAGGGAAGGACGTCCTTCCCCGACAAGCGGCACAATTCGTGCGAAGATTCGCCGTGTCAGTGCCCTAGGCGAACATACTATCCTACAATGGATTCAAAATAACAAATTAAAGTAACTAGGCCTTCGCAACAAGTGAGGCTAGTACGCCAGTTTCCGATCAGTCGCGTCACCCCTATGTATTGGGCGCCTGAGCGGTGTTCGCCCAACGGCGCCCGACCCTAACGCCGCTACTGTTTCTTTCCATTAATGGTCGAACTACATCTCACTATACGCTGACGGTTCATCCACACGTTAGTGTTAAAAAATGTAAGTACTGCTGAATCGAATGATACTCACCTACTCGACAGTACTTTCTCAAACTATCTAATCGGCACAATGCAAATAAATCCAAACAAGGGCAGTAATCGCTTCGGGTCGGCTTTGTTATTCCACAAATGCTGCCGAAGCAACTATGCCGCCGGCCCACTTATGTGCTACACATGCAAAATAACGCTAACAAAGCTTGTGCTGGAAAAAAATACTTCAACGTATGTTACATTTGATACCACTTTCAATTTTTTTATTTATTGTATTTAGAAATCTCGGTTTTGTGAATATTTGATAACATCATTTATGATGTTTGCAGCGACTCCCCGCAAGCCGTCGTTCAGCCAGGAGCTGTCGGACGTGAAGGCGGTGGTGGGGCAGCCGCTGAAGCTGGAGGCGCGCGTCATGGCCTACCCCGCGCCCGAGGTCAAGTGGTTCAAGGACGGTATGTACCGCAGTGACGCATACCTTGCTGGATGACAGATCTGGTACTAAATAAAGAAATATGCATGAAAAATAATTTCATGTATTTACTAATTTATCGTAAAATAGACAAAAATATACTACGAACAGTGAAAATAAAATCAAAATTGGCTGAAAAATGGGCTTGATACAGTCGTTGAAAGTAAATATATCCGTCTCTCTCACGGAAATAGATTTTTCTATGGAGTTTGTATGGCGCGCACGGTGCGTGACGTCATCCGCGACGTCGGATCTCTCTATCTAAGTAATAACTTTAACGCTTTATAACTCGTTTAATAGAAAAGATAGTTTAAAAATTCTTCGATATTTATGTATCTGGAAGATAAAAGATCTCAATAAATCCATAAATAAAGTCATACATAATTCCCTATTGAACCTTTTTTTATACACCTACTGTTTTGTCTGTGTGGTTCCGGACTTAGAATTCCTATTCTCGCATCCCATCTCATCCCGTGGGTGTCGTAGAAGACGATTAAGTTAGTGTCAGGAAACGGACAGCAGTGTTTGCCTGCGTACAAATAAAACCTCGCGGTCACTAACCCAAGCCAAGCGTTAGTGACTAAGTATAGCAAATCCTCCAGGCCTGGAGGCCTATGTCTTGCAGCGGGCGTGCATGCTGCTGATTGCGTTAACTTACCTACCTACCTGTCGGCTGATAAGATGCCATATTTCCTTAAAAACAAAAATTTGGTCTTAGACGTCTAACAAATCTATGCGCTCCTGGTACTTTTTGCTCAATCAGTTACTGATCCAGGGTTACTGATCCCCTACCACCAAAATCGAAAATGATCGTTCGTTGAACGGATCGCGTACTTTTGCAACATAAATCCCTCTCATAAAAATCGACTTTGATGCATTTTAGTTCGTTAGTAGATCGTTTTCGATTTTGGTGGTAGGGCCACAGGCCTTGTTACGATGAAAATTGGACATTTTGCAAGTAGGACATTCTGCGAGTAAACGGTGTGCCCGTGCGCAGGTATCCCGCTGCGGCCGTCGCAGGCGGTCAACTTCATCAACCAGCCGGGCGGGCTCATCGGCCTCAGCATCGACGCCTGCAAGCCCGAGGACGCCGGCGTCTACTCCGTCACCGTCGTCAACAAGCTGGGGGAGGTTTGTACTTTATTACCTGTGTAGGAACAGACTTGTCCCTACGAAAAGTGGAAGTACCTACTTCCGCCGAGCTAGGTGATCGTGCTCGGGGACCGCGGTCCGATGGCCCATCTTGGTTTTTCGTATATATAGCGAGTCGTAATGAAAACTTCGTATGTGAGTTGTACGTCTTCCATACAATTTGTATGGAGCGATTTAATTCTCCATAGACTTGGATTTCACATCGCCATCTGTTGTTAGCTGGCGGAACTTGTATAGCATATTGTACCGACGTGTGGATAGTTGTAGCGATGTGGAGATAGGTGTCGCTACGTGTCGCTACACCTGGAAATGAAATAAATAAGTAACCCAAGACATGCCACACTGGACCACACAGCGCCATCTAGCTCCTAAGACCCATGACGCTTGACGGATAGATCTGCGTTTTTAGTGCCTGTCCCTGTTTTAGTTTTTAGTCCCTGCCTCCCAACCAAGGGGTTAATATATCCCATGGCTACTCATCATTTCTAGATAATTGACTCTATGAATTAGGCACTTAGTTCTGTGAAAGGAGATATTTCACATATAGACTAATATGTGGTCGTATTCTGTACGCATACGAATATATGGGTTACCCATTTCCTTAGTCAATCTGGTTTCCTCTACCTGAAGGTTGTCTGGAAGAGATCGCTATAAGCGATAAGACCGCCTAGATTATACTTTGTGTTGTTTGTAATGTGTTTTTTTGTAATGTCTGCGTTTTTGTGCAATAAAGAGTTTCTATCCGTCTATCTATCTACATTTGATTGCTTCGTTCCTTTTCCTCACATAACGTTACCTCCGTTCGGCTGTAGGTAGCGTCGAAGGCAAAGGTGGAGCTGGGCCAGAAGGAGCGCAAGCCGGCGTTCATCGCCGAGCTGATGCCGGCAAAGGTCATCGAGGGCTTCCCCGTCAAGCTCGAGGTCAAGGTCCTCGGCCACCCGCCGCCCACCATCAAGTGGTACGTGTTCATGTCATCATCATCAGCCCATCGCAGTCCACTGCTGGACGTAGGCCTCTCCAGTTGTTCTCCACTTTGGTCAGACATTTGGAGGCTATGTGGCGATCGCGGGGCAAAGCTTTTCGCTCGGTGAAGCTGTCCCCGTCATCGGCCTGTGGTATTTAGCTATTGAAGGCATAGCGTATAATCGTGACTTGACTTTTATTGTCCGTCTGTATCAAACTGCCAGCGGTTGCCAGAACCTCGTTTGTGATGCACCAGGGGCAGGTGAGGTTGGCTTGGAGCGAAAAGATGATGAGTCGGTCCTTTATATCCCTACATATTCATTTACATATTCATAAAGCACCATACTGGTTTCCCCTCCGTTTTCGGAAAGACTTCCTTTTTAGCTTTCCATCAGGCGTACTTGCGTAGTGTTGTTTGAAATACGATCTCTCCTCCTGCAGGACCCACAACGGCAAGGAGATCGTACCAGACGGCACCAGGATCCGCGTGGTGTCGCAGCCGGACGGCACCCACGCGCTGCTCATAGACAAGGCCACTGCCGGCGACGCGGGCAACTACGGAGTCAAGGCCATCAACGAGAAGGGCGAGATCGGCAGCAACGCCGAGCTGACTGTCGCCAGTGAGTAATGTTTGTCTACAATTCGTCGTCGTACCGGAATGTTAGGTAGATGTGTGGGACTCATACCTTCCCGAATGGCATTTCCCTTAATCCCTCCTGCGTCGTCAGTGGGTAGCCATTTGCAGGGATTTGGGTACTCCCGAAGCATACGGCCGCATCCCTGCCTACTCTGGCACTCCTGGTCCAGGGAGGTCAAGTGCAATTTCCTGCTCCGGGTGAGTAATAGATTGCGCCCCGGGCGAACCTCGTTCAACGGTGTGACTGCACCTACCACACCGTCCCGCCACAATGAGTGGATCGCGTCCTCTTGCTCACCCGGGGCGCTGCGGGTGGCTCAGATGGCATACGATGCGTCGTATGCCCTCCGGCGACGTCCGGGCCGGAGTTACTATCTATACTTATAATAAACTAGCTGTGCTCGCGACTCCGTCCGCGTGGAATAGTTATTTTTTTCCCCGTTTTTTTTTTTACATTTTCCATTATATCTTCGCTCCTCATAGTTGCAGCGTGATGTTATATAGCCTAAAGCCTTCCTCGATAAATGGTCTATTCAACACAAAAAGAATTTTTCAATTCGGACCAGTAGTTCCTGAGATTAGCGCGTTCAAACAAACAAACAAACAAACTCTTCAGCTTTATAATATTAGTTAAGATGTGTAGGGAGGTAAATTCTGTAAGTACATGAAATACATTTTCAAAATAACTATCAGGGGTGATTAGTGATCGATACTGATGCCAAATATGCAATCAGTAAAATTTTTGTCTGTCTGTCTGTCCGTCTGGCTGTCTGTCTGTCTGTTCGTTATAGAAACAAAAACTACTGGACGGATTTTGACGAAACTTGGTACAATTATTCTTCATACTCTTGGGTAGGTTATAGTATACTTTTCATCACGCTACAATCAATAGGAGCAGAGCAGTGATGGGAAGTGTTGGGAAAACGGGAGAAATTTTTATATGTATATTTGATCGCGCATCACGCGAAAACTAATGCATGGAACGAAATGCGATTTTCACCAATATATTGCTAGAAGTCTAACTTAAAATTTATGTAGCATTTTATTTTCAAACCCGATATCTATGCGTGCGACGCCGCCGGCACAACTAGTGTATGAATAAATGACTCAGCTGTGCTAACTACCTTAGCTTAGCTGGCAAGTCAAGTCAAAATAATCTTTATGAAAAACACTTACAAATCGTCGAAGCTACCACCGGTTCGGAAAGCAGCATTCTAGTGGAAGATGACTCAATTTATTAGGTACTATACTTTGTGATCGTTTCTCCGCAGGCCGCGCGGACGAGTCTGCGCCGCAGGAGCGTCCGCAGCTGATCCACGGGCTGCGCGACGTGTCGGCGGAGGAGGGCCAGCCGCTGAGCGTGTCGTGTCCCTTCGTGGGCAACCCCGTGCCCGACGTGCTGTGGACCAAGGACGGCCAGCCGCTGCGCCCCAGCGAGAAGCTGCTGCTCACCTGCGACGGCAAGCGGGTCAGTCTTAGACTAGCCGTCAAAGTTCCTATTTACTTCATTTACGAGAAGTAGGCCATAGCGAATCTTCGCTCGAATTGAGCTGCCCGTCCGGGGAAGGACCTCCACCCTGTAAAATACCGCAGCCGAATGACCTTCGGGTCGTGTTTCTGCTGGTGAGTAGGGTGTCCGGAGCTCGTGGGGGGTTAGGGTTGGGCCGGCATGGCAGTGGCAACTGACAGGTAACTGACCAGTTACTTGCCAGTTTTCACAGCGACTTGGGCCTCTCTTTCGCTTTCCATAAGGCGTAGGGAAGCCATTATGTCGAGCCACTATAAAAAAAACACTTCAGAACCGGTATAGAATCTGGTATCTACGCTTTTTCATTGTCAAATCGGTTCAATACTAACAGAATCTGACAGATTCGACAATGACAAAGAAAAAAGAAACAGCAATAGCTACCAAATTCGAGTGGTTCAAGAATACGAGTGGATACTCCGTGTGTTCCTATGATCCCCACCATTTGTTGCCCTTTGCGGATAAACAGCAATAAATACTCTTATTTAGTTCTTTAGTAGTATGTTATACACAACCACCATCTTGCTCTTCCCTGAAACAGAAATATTTCAATATCCTAAAAAGTGGTTTCTTTGTTTCGGGCAGAGTCTAACGCAACTACATTACACTGGACATAAATACCTACTTACAATTTCAAGCTGATCTAATGGGGTGTTGTCAAAAACAATAAATAAAACATGCTTTTATTAAATAAATGAGATTTAGCATTAAGTGCTGTCATGGCGTTTACTATCACGTGGTCGACGTGGCTCGTCACGTTGCCTCGTCTCTTGTTGTCTCTCGTCCCATTACCTGGCCTCGTCGAAAAGTTGTGAAACGGTTGTGTTCAGGACCGTCTTTAAACTATTTGAGGCCCTGGGCACATTAGGATCATGAGGCCCCTATGACCTAAATATCGGTTATCATTTGGTATCTGGCAGGAACTAGGGGGCCCTATTCGATCGCGGGGCCCTGGGCACGTGCCCATAGTGCCCAGTGAAGAAGAGGGGCCTGGTTGTGTTTCTATTAATAACTCTGTAACTGTGCAGGTGGGTCTCGAGATCAACCCGGTGGAGATGGCGGACGCGGGCGTGTACGGCGTGAAGCTGCTGAACCCTTTGGGCGAGGACAGCTCGCAGGGCGCCGTCAACGTGCGCAAGATCTACACGCCGCCCACCTTCTCGCAGCGGTTCACGGACCTGCAGCAGGTCGGTCTGACTAACTACCAGCCGTCACCTGAATAAAATGTGGACTTTGTTTTGGGCTATGGCCTTGGGTGAATCATACCTGCAATAGCGTTTACCTATGTGTTCCTTGGGAAGGTAGCTCTGCATTTGAGTGTTATGGAGACGCGACAACAGCGTCATACGACGCGTCGGGCGTTTTTCTGGACAGTGCAATTTCTATGAAGAAAAGCATGATGACTTAACACCTATGTTCTGGTGTGACGTGCGCAAAATGGTGCTGGACCACTTATACATCATCATCATCATCAGCCTATTGCAGTCCACTGCTGGACATAGGCCTCTCCAGTTGTTCGCCACTTAGGGCCAACATCTGGAGGACATACCCATAATCGCCATGCTGGGCAGGCGGGTTGGCGATCGCAGGGCGTAGCTTCTCGCTCCGGTGACGCTGCTGCCCGTCATCGGTCTGGACCACTTATACCTTAGTGATAAATTAGAAGGACGTTTTTAAGCAATTAAAGCAGGGAAGGTCCGAATGTCAATTTAGGAAAGGAACTTTCAAAAATGGTACTTTTCTAGTTGTTTCTGAAGACACCCTCGGCTTCTTTGTTAAGGTTGGATGCAACATCGGCGTTTTTTTATATGTTATTAAATTACCTTTAACCAAGTGTCCATTTCTAGCTCCCAACATTCGACGCCAAATTCCCCGCTCGCGTCCTCGGCGTCCCGTCGCCCGACATCGCCTGGTACAAGGACGGCTCGCCGCTGCGCCACAGCGACAAGTACAGCGTCAAGCGCGACGGCGACGCGTGCTGCCTCTACGTGCGCGACCTGACGCCCGCCGACGCCGGGAAGTACAAGTGCGTCGCGCGCAACAGGGAGGGCGAGGCTGAGTGCGAGGCTGCTCTGGAGGTCGTCGAAAAGATGTAAGTGGATACTATAGGCGTCTGTAGGGTGACATTTGGGTACAACGTCATGCATGCTGCCTCTACGTACGCGATTTGACCCCAAGTGACGCGGGGAAGTACAAGTGCGTCGCGCGCAACAGGGAGGGCGAGGCTGAGTGCGAGGCTGCTCTGGAGGTCGTCGACAAGATGTAAGTGGACACTATAGGCGTCTGTACGGTGACATTTGGGTACAACATCAAGCATGCTGCCTCTACGTGCGCGACCTGACGCCCGCCGACGCCGGGAAGTACAAGTGCGTCGCGCGCAACAGGGAGGGCGAGGCTGAGTGCGAGGCTGCGCTGGAGGTCGTCGATAAGATGTGAGTGGATACTATAGGCGTCTATACGGTGACATTTGGGTACAACATCAAGCATGCTGCCTCTACGTGCGCGACCTGAGGCCCGCCGACGCCGGGAAGTACAAATGTCTCTACGTACGCGGTTTGACCCCAAGTGACTCGAGGTACAAGGGCCGTTACGCGCAACAGGGAGGGATAGGCTGAGTGCGAAGCTGCGCTGGAGGTCGTCGACAATGAGTGGATGCTATAGTCAATTCTTAAAGGATGATACGGTGTCATTTGGGCACAGCATCAAGCGCGACGGCGACGTGCTGCCTGGTCCACTTAACCGGATACTATACAGCTATACCAATGATATTTCTCAAATTTTCAAGCTGAGTGTAAATCGAGCGATATAAAAAGATCTTAATAATCATTGTATTGTGTCCACAGTGGAAGGAAGCAGAAGGTGGAGCCGCCGTCGTTCCTGAAGAAGATCGGCGACATCGAGGTGTTCCGCGGCATGAGCGCCAAGTTCACCGCCTGCGCCACCGGCTCGCCCGACCCCGACGTCGAGTGGTATGTCTGTATAGATACCACACAACCACTACGATACAATAGTGTACACTTTAAAAAGCAATTGTAAATCATCAGCACATTCATTTGAATGACCTCCACGTCATTTTCATATTGATTTAAAAAAAGAACGAATACCAGAAAAAACGAGTACGAACGATGCCAGGTGATGGGCGTGATTTGCGACTTTCCCTTTCCCACGCCGGCCCAGTTAGCGTGTCTCTGAGACTTGTCCTAAGAGCCGTTGCCATGATCCAGGTTCCGCAACGACGAGAAGCTGTTCCCGTGCGAGCGCATCCGCATGGACAAGGAGACCACCGGCCTGCTGCGGCTCACCATCAGCGGCATCGACCCCAGCGACGTGGGCACCTACCGCTGCCGCATCTACAACCCGCACGGCGAGGACGCCTGCTCCGCGCAGCTCACATACGACAGTCAGTACTGCACACTGTACCCTACTACACACTAGTACACACTAGTACACACTAGTACACACTAGTACACACCACCGGCCTGCTGCGGCTCACCATCAGCGGCATCGACCCCAGCGACGTGGGCACCTACCGCTGCCGCATCTACAACCCGCACGGCGAGGACGCCTGCTCCGCGCAGCTCACATACGACAGTCAGTACTGCACACTGTACCCTACTACACACTAGTACACACTAGTACACACTAGTACACACCACCGGCCTGCTGCGGCTCACCATCAGCGGCATCGACCCCAGCGACGTGGGCACCTACCGCTGCCGCATCTACAACCCGCACGGCGAGGACGCCTGCTCCGCGCAGCTCACATACGACAGTCAGTACTGCACACTGTACCCTACTACACACTAGTACACGTTATGGCACATTAGTACGTACTAGATAGATAGATAGATACTCTTTATTGCACAAGACATTACAGGAAAACATATTACAAACAACACAAAGTACAATCTAGGCGGTCTTATCGCTTATAGCGATCTCTTCCAGACAATCTTCAGGTAGAGGAAACCAGATTGACTAAAGAAATGGGTAACCCAGTGCAAAACTATCCAACTATTTTATATTAAATACATGTAATTTTAACATAAAAATACCAAGAAGTATATATTCCTTACTAGTTACATTTCAGTGCACTCTAGTACACGCTACTACCCATTTAGTACATAATAGTACACAATAGTACACGAAAGTACACGAAAGTACACGAAAGTACACGAAAGTACACGAAAGTACACGAAAGTACACGAAAGTACACTTAAGTACATACTTAAGTACGTACATGCTTATTAGTAGGTACATACTAGTAATCGCATATACACATTGTAGATACTAGTACACATAGGAACATTCTAATACTTGTACACATTAGTACATATTGGTACACGTTAGTACAGCACTAGTACATACCTACCTACTGTAAGCCGTTGTGTATCGGCCATACCGGCCGGCTACGTTCGTCGTTATCATCATCATTAGCCCCTGGCAGTCCACTGCTGGACATATTATATCTGTCTAATTTTCGCACTTTGCTCGATCTCGGGCTTCTCGCATCCAACACTTGTCGGCCATCTTGCATTCCCACTATTATCGATAACATAAAATAAAATCTATTTAATTGCAGCCCTGGAGCCACAGACCCACAAGCGGCCCATCGCCGACCAGTACTCGGACTTCGACAAGATGAAGAAGACCGGCATCCCCATGCCGCTGGCCGACAAGCCCATCATCTCGCGCATGGCCGACCGCCACCTCACGCTCTCCTGGAAGCCGTCCATCCCGCACGGACCGAGGTTCCCCGTCACCTACCAGGTTAGTCCATTATTTGAGTCTTGATAGTTATTTTTTTATAATATCACGACATAATGGCTTCCCTACGCCTGATGGAAAGCGAAAGAGAAGCCCAAGTCGCTGTGACAACTGGCAAGTAACTGGTTAGTTACCTGTCAGTTGCCACTGCCATGCCGGCCCAACCCTAACCCCCCACGAGCTCCGGAGACCCTACTTAGGTACCAGCAGAAACACGACCCGGAGGTCATTTGGCTGCGGTATTCTATAGGGTGGAGGTCCTTCCCCGGACGGGCAGCTCAATTCGAGCGAAGATTCGCTATGCCCTACCTCTCCTAAATCATCAATAGGGAATATGCATGACTTTTTTTATGGATTTATTGAGATCTTTTATCTTCCAGATACACAAATATCGAAGAATTTTTAAACTATCTTTTCTATTAAGCGAGTTATAAAGCGCTAAAGTTTTGCTTAGACAGAGAGATCCGACTTGACGGATGACGTCACGTACCGTGCGCGCCATACACACTTCATAGAAAAATCTGTTTTCGTGAGAGAGACGGATATATTTACTTTCAACGACTGTATCTCGCCCATTTTTCAGCCAATATTGAATTTTGACTGGCTCGATGGCTCATTTGGTAGTGACCTCTGCCTTGTGAGCCAAGGGTCGTGGGTTCGATTCCCGCACAGTACAAACATTTGTGTTCATGAACATGTCTGTTTGTATTGGTCTGGGTGTTTACTATGAATAACATGTATATATTTACAAAAAAAGGTATTTAAGTAAGTTTATCAGTTGTCTAGTACCCATAGTACAAGCTTCGGCTTAGTTTGGGGCGTTGTGTGGCCCAGCGTGGCATGTCTTGGGTTATTTATTTTGTTTTCACTGTTCGTAGTATATTTTTATCTATTTTACGATAAATGAGTAAATACATGCATGTTCCGTTTGGTCCGTGTCGCCAGGTGGAGATGTGCGAGGTGCCGGACGGCGACTGGTTCACGGCGCGCACGGGGCTGCGCTCGTGCGCGTGCGACATCCGCAACCTCGAGCCGTTCCGCGACTACCGCTTCCGCGTGCGCGTCGAGAACAAGTACGGCGTCAGCGACCCCTCGCCCTACGCGCAGACGCTGCGCGAGCGGCTGCAGCCCGACGCGCCCAAGTTCGTGCCCTACCTGGCGCCCGGCATCGACTTCCGCCCGGAGACCTCGCCCTACTTCCCCAAAGGTAACCACTCCCCCAGCACCGCACACTCCTAAACTCATACTCGTGCACATAGCTTAAGGCTTGATTTCCTCATACGCAGACGCGTACCATCGGCCGCGTATAACATTTAAAAATTTCCACACTGCGAAACCGATCGCTGTGAGTAGCGCATTAATCGCGTACTTTTCTGAACGCTTGTGCCACGTAAATATGCGTACAGCGTAGCGGTCAGCTTCGCACTGAGCACGCAATAGTGATCTTTGACGCGTCAGCGCACCGACGCACGCGGCGCTTACGAGTGAGACCGACGCGCGCCATCAGCGGCGCGTAACAATTGATATTGTGGATATTCGTACGCGCGACTAACGTCAACGACAGACGTCAGTGAAGGAAGAAATCAGGCCTTACCAATATCGCTCCTGCCCATATAAAACATAATGGTCCTTCGAGCCGGACATGTTACTCAAAGACGCCAAGCCTTCTACGCCCCCAAAAGGCACACCACCCATTTTTCTTCCTCAAAGTTAAGTTATGTTACGATGCACAACGCTTAATTGAGCCATAAAAAAATCCCCAAATGACAAGTGTCATCTCCGGTCCACGCCTGTGTGACAATATGATAATATTGTCAATTTATCAATTTTTATCAGTCAATTTTTGTTACCTTCGTGCAGCTTCACGCGAAATCACTTTTATGGAAACTTACTTTTCTTTCTATTTGGGGATATAGAAATATAATTTCCAGCAGGACTGGTAGTACTGTAACTATGGTTTTTTTTTATTAGACAACATCTCATACATTGCTCCGATCCCAAAGTAAGTAGCTTAAGCAATTGTGTTATGGGTATCAGAACAACGAAGGTACCACAAATAAATACTTAAATACAAATATAAACACCCAGACACGGAACAAACACAAGTGTTCATCACACGAATGTTTGTTCCGGGTGGGAATCGAACCCACGACCCTTGGTTCCAAAGGCCGGGGTCACAACCAATAGGCTATTATGGCTAAAAATATAATTAGTCCGTCTTTTAGCTTATTCAAAAATAAAAGACTTTTTTTTATTTGTAAATTAGACTAAAAATTACAAAGTTATAGCCCGTTGAAATTACGCGTGACGTCCCTCGGTGAGGCATTTTTACGGGAGCGAGTGACGTCAAAGACTCCCACTCCTAACTTTTGATGCCTTGTATCTTTGCTATTGTTAATTTGAATGAAAAAAGGAAAAATACGTGTCTTTTATTTTTGAATAAGCTAAAAGATGGACTAATTACAATTTTTAGCCATAATAGCCTATTGAGCCACCGAGCCAGTGAGTGTATGGTCAATAATGTTGTAGACTTCGACATCGAGCGTCCGCCGCACGACGGCTACGCCCAGGCGCCGCGCTTCCTGCGGCAGGAGCACGACTCGCAGTACGGCGTGAAGGGGCACAACGCGAACCTGTTCTGGTTCGTGTACGGGTACCCCAAGCCCAAGATGACGTACTTCTTCAACGACGAGCCCATCGAGATCGGCGGCCGGTACGACTGGAGCTACACGCGGAACGGGCAGGCCACGCTGTTTATTAACAAGTGAGTCTTGTATTTGAACTTTTATATTAACTCTGGCGATGAAGAAATTGATGCGAACTTTATTGCATTAAAATAGAGTCCAAAACCAATGAAAACCGGACATGGATAAATAAATAAAAATTAAAACTGTAAATTGAATTCTAAAAGTTATTTTTTAAAGTAAGTATAAATAGGTATTATACGACTGCTTTTTGCTTAAGTTATCTCAATAGATTTTCTTTTATTTTCCTCATAGATACGAGGCATACTTATGAACATGGTTAGCCATCAAGGAAATTCAAACTGCGTAATTTCGGATTTCAGTTCTTCAGAAGAAACTGTTAGTTTTAAATGTTCAATAGTACTATCCCCGGCTGTCTACAATGAATGGAAAATACCACCAGCTCCAAATATCCCGTACTTCCAGAATGCTGGAGCGCGACGCGGGCTGGTACGAGGCCGTGGCCACCAACGAGCACGGGCAGGCCCGTCAAAGAGTGCGGCTGGAACTAGCCGAGTACCCCGCCTTCATCCGCCGGCCCGACGAGACCGTGGCGCTCCAGCGGCGCACGGCGCGGCTGGAGGCGCGCGTCACGGGCGTGCCCTACCCCGAGCTCAAGTGGTACAAGGACTGGCAGCCGCTCGCCGCCAGCGCCAGGATCAAGGTAACGCTCAGACAGACAAATCGCTATTTTATAACTTGGGCTTTTACGACAAAGTGATTTTGTTCTACTATTAGTACGTCAGACCTCAGGAGAGTATGGATAGAATTACTTACGTTATTTATCGCTTTTCAGTTTTGGTCGTTTGTGTTTTTTGAAGCACCACCCCTACCAGTGTGTGTCGCCAGAGAGAGCGTAGGAAATTCATAGTAGTGGTAGCTTCGACGATTTGTAAGTGTTTTTTTTAAACAAAATAAATATTATTTTGACTTGACTTTGTTTGAGCATAAAACGAAGCCGCTTTCTCTGGCAGAGGATATTGATGGTTTTTTTTTAAATAGATAGAGTGATTCAAGAGGAAGATTTATGTATAATGAAATACTCAAAGCGTGGCGGGGGCGGGTCGCTAGTAATAGTAATAATATGGAGAATGAGATAAAGATTTTTAAGCATTCTCTAGTGCGCTTCTTTTTGTTATATGAAAGCTTGATGTCTTTCTGTGCTGATATAGGTCAAGAGTAGCAAAATCCTACTTTTATTAACACTGCAACGCTGACCTCTAACGGCAGCTTTGTAGTCGACGGTAGCCACGATCGTCGTCAGCGTAGGAGGAAATCAAGCTTAAATTAAATGATATCGTTAAAGCGGTTGCCAGTAGCGGTGTTATCGGGGGACCTCCCAGAGACGAGACGACAGTTCGGAAAAAGGCGCTCTAGCATCAGTTCACTTGTTGTGAAGACTTAGCATAACGATGTGGGGAGGAGTTCATCGCGTAACAAGCGTCCCGCCCGCAGATCCAGTTCATCGAGCCGGACACGACGGTGCTGACCATCCACGACTGCATCCTCAAGGACGAGGGCCTGTACTCCGTGTCGGCGCGCAACGTGGCCGGCGCCGTCAGCGCGTCCGCCATGCTGCACGTCGAGGAGGACGAGCACAGCTACTCCGACAGGTACCGCAGGCGCACACCTGCCCACATTCACCATTATTAACAAGTACATCACAAGGTACGATTTGCGCAGGACAGCTGGCATGTGCTGGATGCGAGAAGCCCAGGATCGATCAAAGTAGCGAACATTGGGAGACCTATATCCAGCAGTGGACTAATATAGGCTGATGATAATGATAATGATGATTACATCACAATGATGTAAGGGAGTAACTTAGCTTTTCGTTCCAAGCCACCCGAAACTGCCCGTGCTGCATCCTGCTGAGTGACAAACAAGACTCTGGCAACCGACTAGTGTCGGTATAACCATCACTATCGAAAGCGTAGCTAAATACCACAGGCCGATGACGAGCAGCAGCTTAACCGGAGAAAGGAGCACGCCCTGCGATCGCCAACTCGCCTGCTCAGCATGGCGATTATGGGTAAAACCTCTTAAGTGTTTGCCCAAAGTGGCTAACAACTGGATAGGTCTATATTTGTGATGGGCTCATGATGATGACCCTTTGTCCTACTCAAAAATGTTGGTTAGAAATCATATTTTAGAATTTAATTTGTAATGGACCTTTTGATCTTATAAATATGAGTATGATGACCTTGGATATACAGATCTATAGATTCCCGTATCATTTGTATGATATATGATATCAGCCTTCCTCACTGTTGTTTTGCTTATAGAATCCGCGAGCACCCGCCGCGCGTGAAGCCGAGCACGAAGCCGTTCGGCGACTTCTACGACCTCGGCGACGAGCTCGGCCGCGGCGTGCAGGGCGTCGTCTACCACGCCGCCGAGAGGCTCACAGGTACTCACTCACACTCTACTACTCTGGTTCTTCCTAGTGCCGCTTGCGGCGCTCGGGTGCGGGCCTCGATCCTTCCGATCTTTACCCGGGCTTCATCTCCGGGGCTCTTCTGTCCCGGGTGCTATAACTCCTTATTCAGGAAACCCTCCCGCGCAACCTGGCACATCTGCTGCTTTTCACTCACACTCTTTTCCGTCGTTAAACTTCGTCCAAGAAAGCAATACCAGCAGGGTTATCTATAATGCAAATAAGATTCGAAATAGGAAACATTCTCACCCGTTGATTTAAATTTGACATTCGTTTCCGAAGAAACTTTACTAGAGTTCCAAGGCTGAACTAGTACAACTTTGACAATTGCGATTGAACCTTTAAATGATAAATAGCCTCGTTTTTCGGGAGAGATAATCTTTCGGATTCGAAAAGCATCGTAAATTAACTCCGCTGGAATACTAGCCAGTTTCCAACGTACTCTCAAATTTAGAAAGAAAACTGTTTTATTTGTTGCCTATACACGTAACATTAAATTGCAATACTATACACCATTGTATAGGGCTACCCATAAACCTTATTTTGTTTTAATATGTGACAGGACAAAAATTGATTTAGATTACTGACTTAGACCGTGACCAACATAATATTCTCCTGCAGGCCGCAACTACGCCGCCAAGATAATGCACGGGCACTCTGAACTAAAGCCGTTCATGAAGAACGAGCTGGACATCATGAACCTGCTGAACGACCGCCACCTCATCCGGCTGCACGACGCCTACGAGCACGAGCACACGCTGGCTCTAGTTACCGAGCTGGCCGGAGGAGGCGAGCTGGTCCGGGACCGGCTGCTGCGCAGTCAAGGGTACACCGAGAGGGAGATAGCTGGCTACATCCGGCAGCTGCTCCGCGGACTCAAATACATGCACGACAACAGCGTCGCGCATCTTGGACTTACGGTGAGTGGGATTTGGTTATCAGGCTTTGTTACACACACTAGGTCTAGTTACCGAGCTGGCCGGAGGAGGTGAGCTGGTTAGGGAGCGACTGCTGAGGAGTCAAGGGTACACCGAGAGGGAGATAGCTGGCTACATCCGGCAGCTGCTCCGCGGACTGAAGTACATGCACGATAACAGCGTCGCTCATCTTGGGCTTACGGTTAGTGAGATTTGGTTGTCAGGCTTTCTTGCACACACTAGTTCTAGTTACCGGGCTGGCCGGGGGAGGCGTATTAATTTAATTCTGATAAGTAACTGGTGTGTACTTTTCTGCATTCATCATCAGCCTATTGCAATCCACTGCTGGACACAGGCCTCTCCAGTTGTTCGTCACCTAGGGCAAACTTCTGGAGGATATACTCATAATCGCCACGCTGGGCAGACGGGTTGGCGATTGCAGGGCATAGCTTCCCGCTCCGGTGACGCTGCTGCCCGTCATCGGCCCGTGGTATTTAGCTACGGTTTTACCGCCACCAGTCGGTTTGCCAGAGCCTCGTTTGTTGTTCGGCAGGATGCACCACGGGCAGGTGAGGATGGCTTGGAGCGAAAAAGTGATAGGTCGCTCCTTTACATCCCTCTGCATTATAGAAAACCTATTTAAATACACTACAGCATGGGATACCTCTATTCATGCAATGTCACCTTTTTAGCACTAACCGTTTGCAATGTAAGCCAAGAACATAACAATGGAATAAAATGTAATATTGAACAAATTTAATTCAAATAGAAAAATATATAATAATGTGGTATGTATCGGCCATAGATCGGCGAACTGCTCCTGTCGCACGCGGGCAGCGACGAGCTCAAGATCTGCGACTTCGGGCTGTCCCGGCGCGTGCAGTTCGGCAAGCACGCGGCGCTGGACTACGGCATGCCCGAGTTCGTGGCGCCCGAGGTGGCGGCGGGCGAGGGCGTGGCCTTCGCCGCCGACTGCTGGAGCGTCGGCGTCATCACCTACATCCTGCTCAGCGGACACTCGCCCTTCCGCGGCGCCAACGACCGCGAGACGCTCACCAGGATCAGGGAAGGGAAGGTGCGTTAGGTTTTATCATCGTCATCATCATCATCAGCCTATTGCAGTCGACTGCTGGACATAGGCCTCTCCAGTTGTTCGCCACCTAGGGCAAACTTCTGGAGGATATACCCATAATCGTCACGCTCGGCAGGCGGGTTGGCGATCGCAGGGCGTAGCTTCTCGCTCCGGTGACGCTGCTGCCCGTCATCGGCTCGTGGTACCCAGCTACGCCTTCTATCGTGATGGTTTTACCGCCACCAGTCGGTTTGCCAGAGCCTCGTTTGTTGTTCGGCAGGATGCACCACGGGCAGGTGAGGATGGCTTGAAGCGAAAAGGTGATAGGTCGCTCCCTTACATCCCAATCTCATTTATCATCGTACCGCACGCCAACTGCAGGGTGTTCATCATCACACGCACAGACCCCTCTTTCCCAGTGGGCACTATGGGCAAGTGCCCAGGGCCCCGCGATCGATGGGGCCCTTCAGCTCAAATACAAAGTACCTAGTTCCTAGTGCCTAGTTCCTGTCGGGGCTGACGAAATAGTGTTTTTTTCAAAGACAATTCCCCAATTGTATTCCCAACATTGTATCCCCATTATCCTAATATGTCCAGGGCCTCCAATAGGTTAAAGACGGCCCTGCACGCACGTTCTGGTCTAACTGGTCACGCACGGTCCGATTTCAGAGGAGTTTCCTCCCGCGCGTTGTGGAATGGGCTCCCTGGTGAGGTGTACTCTGGGTGTCAGAAAAAAAAATTCATACTGTAGTCCCCAGTGTCCTGCTCGTACACTGGGGACTACAGTATGGACCCTGGACTATTTCAAGTCTAAGGTAAATAGGGTCGGCATGCGATGCCCCTGATGTTGCCGGCGTTGATTAGCTGTTGGTGATCGCTTACCATCAGGCGGGCCACCAGCCATTTTGTCAACCTTAGTAGAAGAAAAAAAATTACAGTGCGCTGTTAGGAGGGGATTTACCTAAAAAAAGAAGCCACCTGATAGCACCATTTTACCCAGTAGATTCAATTGGAACGTAATTTGTTCATTTTCACATGAATAATACCAATTGATTTTGGAATGCCCAAACTTTTAACTTGTTCAGGAAGTAACAATCATATACCTTGTCAGTGGGAGTGGCACGACGAGGAGTGGTGGTCGCGTCTGTCGCGCGAGAGCCGCGACTTCATCTCGCAGCTGCTGACGTACAACTGGCACGAGCGCATGGACGTGGACGCCGCGCTGCGCCACCCCTGGCTGACGCTCGCCGACAGGATCTACCACGAGGAGTACCACATCACCACCGACAGGCTCAGGAACTATTACAACTTGTACAGGTAACAACCGCTTCATACGCTAATGGTTTGACCAATATAGATCCGGCTCGAAGGACCATTGTGCCGACATTGGTCCTTCGAGCCGGATCACGTTTCTTTATAATTAATTAAAACAATGTTTCACAATGGAGGATTCCGCTAACATAAGAAATTGTAGGGCGTTGGCACAATCCTTTTTTATTTTACTTTTAGTATGAGTTAGTCGCTTATCGATATAAATATTCCCCAATATACTGTAATATTATGTCGTCACAACCCTACTTATTAGGGTTATCGGCATGTCATAGTTCCCGCAAGAGTTGGACTTGGTGGAAAGTTCCTTACTGCCTTGATAATATAACCACGTTCATGCTATGTGCATTTTTCAATATTCTTTCACCATTCGTATTCTTATATCTCCATCATAAGCTTGCAGTCACACACCGATATTGCCCTATCCTTTTGACCAATTGTACACACCATATCCTGATACCAACTACGAACTACTAAGTAATTATGAACAAACATATTTAATCACCATTTCCTACCTGATAAAATCGACAATAATACAAATCGAGCAAGTATAAGGGGATCTTACTTCATTTATGGTCCTCTAATTATCTCTGTTGTCATCTGTAGTAATTTAATTAGTGTGGCAGGTGTCATTGATTGGGTTCTAATTAGTAAATGGCATAGAGCCAACTCTATATTTATAAGCAATCTATTAGGATCACTGTCTGTTAATGTATATCCCTTTACGTTTATATTTACCTTTGTACCACAGTTTAAATTATTAATTGTATAACAATTTGGAAATAGAAAAAATAGCCTTAGATTCATATGTTATACTAAAAATAGTGTTAATGTATTGGTATAATAAGAATCATCTTTAAAGTAATGTCATGGACGTTGGATATTAATGTAGGAATGGGTTCATCTAAATATTTTAGTTTAGAAACAACTACTCATAAAAGATGATTCTATGATAAACCATTCTTTAGAAACTGTCATGACGCCTCTATTGCTGATTTAACACCTTTTAAATCACACAGGTTTTAATTATGGTAAATAATTGATTAATAGAAGCTATATAGCATTCAAAGACAAATGGACAGTACTCCTAATTTAATAAATAGACTCACACAATGGCCTAGTGAGTCAACTTACGTCTGCGTGCGGAAATCGCGTGAACCACCTTCAGATCCGGTCGTGATATTTGCATTGGACATCTTGTCACTCCAATGAAAACACGTTTTAAATAATATATTTTGAATATTAATTTCCCTTTCCATAATTTATAAAATACTTTAAATTATATTTTGAATTTAAATCCATTTAAAAACATAACTGGAGCCGCTATTTTACTATTTTAATCATTCTACCATCAGGCATCGCATTTTCATTAAAAAAATAGATTGCACACAATAAAGATTTGTGCTAAGTTCAGCTAAACTAATAAATAAGTGAAATAAATCGAACACTATCTCGTCTAACAACTTTTCAAAGACTGCGTTAATTCATTCAAAAAGTGACCGTTAACTGTTCCAAAGTTAATTCGTCTTCCGATTCCTTTCCCCATCAACGTTATTCCTCTTTCGTCTCGTCCGTGTTGTAAATAAGCTCCATAACCATGGATAAGATGGACAAAGTGATGTCGTGGGTGCTACAATGGATCGATGTGGCCAGGGACTGGACGGGCAACGCGCAGTGCCGCACGTGGTTCCGCCGCCGCCCGCTCAGCGGCGCCTTCGAGCACCCCTCCAAGATGGTCTACCCGCCCGGGGAGGTCTACACGCCCGAGGGTGAGTCTTGAGTGTTTACTAACAGTATAATAAGACCAGAATTATGCATTAATTATATCGTATTCAATACAGAGTTTACAATGGGCCCTAAACTAGAAAAAAATGTATTTAGGAACCTTTATGTATTCACAAATTCCTATCAGCATCATAATTTAAAGCCGTCAAAATCTAAAGCAAGCAGATGGTGTCACCGGCTGCAAAAAAGAAATAAAAGCATTAATTTCATTATTACGATGGGTAGATAGTTTATTTGTACCAACAAAATCAAACAAAGAAGTACAGTAGGTATGTTATGATGTAAAATATTGCGTTTAAAATCTCCATGAAAACTCTTGAAATATAATTTATCAAACGCGTACGCATTCTCTCATGATTTGCTCGAACTAGTGCAACACGATTGCGAAGAAGTCAGACGAGTTTGCTCATGTTTACTTTGCGATTGATGACTTCTTGACTGCATGCTACTACTCAATGTAACATTAACTTAGCTTACAACTTAAAAAATTTGGGGTAAATTGTCTACAATTTTAATCAACCCGTCTGCCCCGCAGCGTGGCGATTATGGGTATATCATCCAGATGTTTGCCCCAAGTGGCGAGCTGGGGCAAACATGGGTTGGCCTACCGGATATTGCAATCCATTACTGGGCATAGGCTCATGTCCAGTAGTGGACTGCAATAGGCTGATGATGATGTCAACAACTTTAATCAGTTTAAACTTGTTTGTCTACACTAATATTATAAAGAGGAAAACTTTGTTTGTTTGGTTGTAATGAATAGGCTCAAAAACTACTGGACCGTTTTTAAAAATTCTTTCACCATTCGAAAGCTACATTATCCACGAGTAACATAGGCACAATTTTATTTTGGAAAAAAAACTTTACGCGGACGAAGTCGCGGGCGGAAAGCTAGTTCTAAATAAAGAACTAAGACCATAATACAAAACTTTACGACACAGGCACACCAGAGAGGGACTCGCGCGAGCGCTCAGCGGGCGCGTGGGACCTCAAGTTCAAGCAGTGGGAGCACCCCGACTGGGAGGTCACCGCCAAGTCCGAGAGCCAGTGAGTATACCTCAACACAACTATATTTCTTTACTTTTTTAATCCATGTTTTATTTATTTATTCTTTATTGCACAATTAAAGCAGTGTATAAAAGGTAGGCTTAATGCCGCATAGGCATTCTCTGCCAGTCAACTAATGTCGCATGTCCATAATTTTTTTTTGATGATTATTTTTGAATTTATATAGGTATTCCACAAGCCTTTAGTCATAGTCTTTTTATCATAGATTGAAATACTCGTACTTACTAAATCTGCCAAGTGATCTGGTTTCATAAATACTGAGGTCGTTGTAAATTATTGGCACATGGGCAAATTTTTCGTAATCATTCAAATATGTATGACAGCCAATTAATTGAATATCGTCCTTGCTTGTCAAAATTAATTTTACTTATGTCAATGGGTAACCTGTTCATATTGGTATGCAAACTATAAGTCGTTCGTCTAGGTCTAGACCTAAGGCCTAGGCCTTCGATGCCCAGATTTTTGTTTTTTGTAAGAACTTCAGTCAATAACCTTCGGAAAAGGCTGGTGAACGAACACAGCGCCTATCTGGATGTTCACGCTGACTCACCTAACGAGCTCCGTGTCACTCTTATGAAGGTGTTGAGAAATTAGGTGCACTACATATACCTACTTAAATAAGTATTTTTATTTCTGTTTTTATTTCTTGTGTTTTTTTAAACTAGATTTATTATTTTTCTATGTGTTAACCATATTTTGGGCATGATGTATTCACCTGTAAGTGTTTGTTACACTTAGCTTAATTCTCTATAAATACTTAGTTATAATTATACCTAAAATGTAATAGTGTGAACAAATGTTGGTGAATCAAATATAAAAAATAAAAATAAAACAACCACACTAACGAGCAACTGAGGTTAATATTAAGTTATTCTGTTTTTTAAATTATTCACAAAGTTAATCTGTAATGCCTTTTTGAAAGATAATGGACTCTATACAATGGACGCACAGTTGAAAATTGTTTCGCTACATTGATGAATTTGTGCGCAGCTACCAAAACGGCCCAGACACATACCTGCTGCAGCTGCGTGACGTTCAGTTCCCGGTCAGGCTACGCGAGTACATGAAGGTGGCGTGCAACCGCTCCTACCCGTACAGCCTCAGCGTGCAGGACACCTACGACCCCAGGGTGAGTCGCACACACACGCACTCATACACACCACTCACTTAGGCCATCCCTCGCAATGAGGTATGATGACACTTGTAGGCCGGCATGGCTGTGGTGGCTGACTGGAAACTGAGGTTTCCCGCCCGCGGCCAGAGCGACTTCGGCTTCCTTTTCAGCTTTCCATCTGGCGAGATGAAGCCACTATGCCGAGCCAATATAAAAAAAAACACTCGTCTACAAGGTGGTAAACGAAAGATCGGCCCTAGTGCTGCGGTAACGGGTAAGTGACCGTCTGAATTCAAGAGCCACGCAAAATTGGTGCTACAGTCGTTGAGTTGCAGTAAAGCTCTCTCCTAGACTAATTTCCGCTCCCTTACCATGCTTCATCGTGTCATTTAGCCCGTGTCGGTGCGGTTTGCTAGTGTTTAGTTTTAAGGCTCATTAGACCTTTTCAGAAAATTTTTGATACTCTGCGTACACTTTAAGGAGCAACATCGCATAGTAATCGTTGGATTCTGCAACTTTAATAACACCACTTACGATTAAATCGGCGATTTGTGACCTATTTCTAAATGGATTCATCGACAGACGGGAGATATATAATTGTATATCGCTAATTTCCTGACTGCAGGCTGCTATCGAGTAATCTCTTCACAGTCCCATCACTAGGTTTTAGTGATTGGATTTATGGTCAAACAAAAAATAAAAACTTGGTTTCAAAACATGTGATAAAGACTATTTTCATGGGATCTAGGTTTTTCTGTTTAGCTTCTATTTGGAATTTGTCTAGTAACGTCACTTTCATCGCCAGACGCCGATCATCCGCGAGCGTCGTCGCTTCACGGACATAATGGACGAGGAGATCGACGACGAGCGGCGCGAGCGCATCAACAACTACGGCACCGAGAGCTACACCATCCGCCGCCTGCGCCACGAGCTGGGCACGCGCCTGGACTCGTACGCCGAGGCGCAGGCCTTCATGGAGGCCAAGCGCGACGGACAGCTGCCCTTCTTCCGCGAGAAGCCGCAGCTGCTGCCCATCAGGTCACCACACACCTTACTTACTGATAAGCTACACTGCGCCACGAGCTGGGCACGCGCCTGGACTCGTACGCCGAGGCGCAGGCCTTCATGGAGGCCAAGCGCGACGGACAGCTGCCCTTCTTCCGCGAGAAGCCGCAGCTGCTGCCCATCAGGTCACCACACACCTTACTTACTGATAAGCTACACTGCGCCACGAGCTGGGCACGCGCCTGGACTCGTACGCCGAGGCGCAGGCCTTCATGGAGGCCAAGCGCGACGGACAGCTGCCCTTCTTCCGCGAGAAGCCGCAGCTGCTGCCCATCAGGTCACCACACACCTTACTTACTGATAAGCTACACTGCGCCACGAGCTGGGCACGCGCCTGGACTCGTACGCCGAGGCGCAGGCCTTCATGGAGGCCAAGCGCGACGGACAGCTGCCCTTCTTCCGCGAGAAGCCGCAGCTGCTGCCCATCAGGTCACCACACACCTTACTTACTGATAAGCTACACTGCGCCACGAGCTGGGCACGCGCCTGGACTCGTACGCCGAGGCGCAGGCCTTCATGGAGGCCAAGCGCGACGGACAGCTGCCCTTCTTCCGCGAGAAGCCGCAGCTGCTGCCCATCAGGTCACCACACACCTTACTTACTGATAAGCTACACTGCGCCACGAGCTGGGCACGCGCCTGGACTCGTACGCCGAGGCGCAGGCCTTCATGGAGGCCAAGCGCGACGGACAGCTGCCCTTCTTCCGCGAGAAGCCGCAGCTGCTGCCCATCAGGTCACCACACACCTTACTTACTGATAAGCTACACTGCGCCACGAGCTGGGCACGCGCCTGGACTCGTACGCCGAGGCGCAGGCCTTCATGGAGGCCAAGCGCGACGGACAGCTGCCCTTCTTCCGCGAGAAGCCGCAGCTGCTGCCCATCAGGTCACCACACACACACCTTTTTTTTTGTAGCGGGGAAATATATTTCAAAGGAACGGTGGAGTATGTGGGGCTAACGCCGCTCTCAGAACAAGGGGCCTGCCCCCAAATGCTGAAGAGGCAAGGGTGAAACCTAGGCCCTTCGTCAAGCGCTTTAGAGGCGGTGCCAAGTGTACTAGGAGACTCATATTACCATGGCACCGCCAGCACCACACACTTGACACACAAGCTTCTTTTCTTACTTATTTTTTGCACAATTGGTGTAAGCGTCATGTTAGGCCGACGCTCAGGGAATTGTATATTTTGACTTAATTCCTTATTACGAAGAGTCTGTCGGTTAAATATTTGTTTAATATCAACCTCTCGTAATCCACTACTGGTCATAGACCTCTGCCTTCAGCCGCAGAACCGATTACCGCTTGATCGTCTGATTAAGGTATACTCGTATAGTTTAGTTGGTAGGCTACAATCAGTGACGTAGCTAGGTAATCAAGAGCCCTGGGACAAACCAAAAAATGGGGCCCCGCTACTATCTAAATTGATTAGATTTTATCAAGTAACAAAAGGAAATGTACAACATTAAAGTTGGTGCAAACCAAAATGAGAGACTTTTTTTTTTATTGTAGCTCGACATAACGGCTTCCCTACGCCTGATGGAAAGCCAAAGAGAAGCCCAAGTCGCTGTGACAACTGGCAAGTAACTGGTTACCTGTTAGTTGCCACTGCCATGCCGGCCCAACCCTAACCTCCGGTCATTTGGCTGCGGTATTCCATAGGGTAGAGGTCCTTCCCCGGACGGGCAGCTCAATACGAGCGGAGTTCGCTAGGCCCTACCTCTCTTAATTTTTTGATTTCAGAGCGGTCGAGAGTTTTGCTAAAGATTTGAGGCCCCTGAGCTTGAGGGCCCCGGGGCACTGCCCCTATGTAGCTACTCCACTAGCTACAACATCAGTTTGTTTGTCCCGCAGGGAGGGCGAGCCTGCGCAGCTGTCGTGCTTCGCAGTGGGCGACCCGACGCCCAGCGTGCAGTGGTTCAAGAACGACATGGTGCTGGCGGAGGGCATGCGCGTCACCATCAGCGAGGAGGGCGGCCGCTCCACCCTCCGGTTCAACCCCGCCATGCACCACGACCAGGGCTACTACAAGGTCGTGGCCCGGAACAAAGTGGGGCAGACTGTGGCCAGGTAAAGGCTTCACTGTGCATCAACATTCAAGGGATACAAGGGAGCGGCCTATCATCTTTTCGCTCCAAGCCAACCTCACCTGCCCGTGGTGCATCCTGCCGAATAACAAACGAGGCGCTGGCAACCGACCGGTGGCGATATAACCATCACAATTGAAGGCGTAGCTAAATACTAAAGACCGGTGACGGGCAGCAGCGGCCCCGAAGCAAGAAGCTATGCCTTGCGATCGCCAACCCGCCTGCCCAGCGTGGCGATTATGGGTATATCCTCCAGATGTTTGCTCTAAGTGGCGAACAACTGGAGAGGCCTATGTCCAGCAGTGGACTGTAATAGGCTGATGATGATGATGAGCATCAACTTGGAAATGACTTAGCGCCTGTTCATACTAGCGTTTATTTTCGTTCACACTAGCGGTTGATCCGCCCGGCGGCGACCGCAAATCGACCGCCGATCAACCGCAAAACGGCCGAGGTGTTCACACTAGCGGTCGCGGTTTTGCGGTTCGGCAGCTGGTAGTGTTGTAGATCGATGGTCGGCTATAGGTAATTGTTGATTCTTTAGTGAGAATAAATCGATTCAAGTACCAAATGATTTTACAATCTAAACATCGATAATCGTTTTAAAGATAATTTATGTGTGACTTTAGTTACTCTGTTTTTGGGAATAGGATACACGACTGTTTACTGTTTTATATTACTTTCTGGTCACCTTAAGAAGAAGTACAATTTAACTTATTTGAGAGCCACGAGTACTAAATTGATTGCAAATGCGAAGTGTATTGATGACTACAAACTTCAAATATTATTAAAAAAGTTAAGTTTTGATTATATTATAATATTATCGTATTTTTATCTATAATAACATCTTCATTTAAGAAATAAATTTCATAAACTCACATTTAATACAGTTGTCACAATTGTCTAAAGCGAACAGCAAATTATAAACGATTCCTAGTGATCGTTTAACTTTCTGGTGTCCAATGCTGATTACAATTCGTACTATTTACATATCGATTAATCATTATGATCCATTAGCGTAACGATTAAATTGTAACAACACTAAAAATAAAACAATTACGTATCTACTAACAGAACGTAACCATTTTTGAAGCGCGTTGCGAAAATAAAGAATTATTGTATTTACTTACTTCATACTAAAATTATGTTGTATTATGTTGTTCTACTACTGTTTTTACGGTAGATCTAATGGGAGTTTTCGTTCCCACAATAGGTACTTAAAGAAATTCTTATCAAATATTACAATGCTTCTTGTTTACGATTTGTATAATTTAAACTTCCTATGTGATATGCACTCCTGGTACTTTCAATTAGAGAAGCACACATCAGTCATGTGGGTGCTATCGTCGACACGCACACAAACAAATCTCACAGGGTCGATACCGGTTCAATTGGGGATTTTCGCTAACAAATAAGTTTATGAGAACACAATAAAAGATGTGTAATAAGAAACACAGTTTGAATATGGATACCACATAAGTACCGTATAAGTATTCATGAATTAATCATGTTCAGATTTCCATTATTTCGTATTTCATAGAAAATAATGTTTGATTTTTGGTATAGAAAAATGCTAACTAAAAATGTATCCACAGTTTAATAACCATTTCTAAATAATTAGTGTGGCCTCATTGTGTACTTATATTTTCCACCATAATTTATAAATTCAAATAAAGGAGAATGACCATTGTAGTAAAGGGCTTTGGTTTCCGATTTTATCACGTTGTACCTCCATGAAATCTATCTCATTGTATAGAGTATTAAACATAGAATACATTATAAAAAACAATAAGCATCTAAGTAATTCGCCGGAGTTGCGAGCAACAGGTTCATGAAGTTCATTATTTTAGGTTATTTTTCACAACGTTAAACACCTTTCCGAACGGCAGCTGGGCGTCCTGCGTCAATCATAACGAACAGTTGCTAAAACGGCGATTATCTTATTTCAATATCTACAGTTACGGAGAAAAAAGGCGCTCAACTCAACGTAAAGATAAATCAAAACGAATAAATCGTCAGTGCTAAAACAAAACAATAACATTTCTCTAATGTCAATGTCATGTCACTTTCATTATTTTTTTTCATCACTCTTGGTGTTGCCCGTCGCAATATTATAAATGCGAATCGATATTCATTGGATCAATCGATATTCATTCACTTAAGGTTTGTTGTCATTAATTGGAAGATAAAGTAACTGAATATTCTTGAAGATATTCTTTTCTATGAGAAAAAGATTTTTTTTTTGTAAATATCCTTAATATTTTCTTTTTAACCCTCCTTCATCCTTCCGAGTTGTGTATCAGGAATCGATTATTGTGAATTAATAGTTTAAATATTGGCAACCCTGCAACCCCAAAAAGTATAGTTCTTTGGTAGAGGAAGTACTTTGTTACAAAAATTACTTTTAAATTAGCACTTTTTTCCCCGGCGAAGTTTTGACTTGTTTTTGTAGAAGGTCTTGTGAAAATGAAATACAATTTTTTTCAGGTTAATTTCGTTCATGTACAAAACGAAACCATATTTGGGCATTCTCTTTTGTTTCATATTTTATTTTAACCGTGTAAAGTTACGTTCTATAAAACAGAAGAAGAAATGTCACTAGCTAGTGATGGAGGTATAGTGCTATTAAAGTTTCGATAATATCTAAATATAATAAGCTGAAAAGTAAAATAATTTTAAATGGAAATGGATAGTTTCTTGAGAAAATATTTCGACAAAGAGTAAAGAAAGGTAATTTTTTTTATAGTGCAAACGGGCCATTATTATCACTTAGGAAATAGTTAAATAACTTTCTCCTTAGCTGTTGTGTAATGGTCGTCGTGGCCTCTCTCATCCTTTCTTTCCTATTCTATATTACCTTCGAGTACTGTTTTACGTAATGGGAGTTGAAGGCACTGGCGGAGTTCAGGGAGTGGTGGATATTGCTCACCCGACAAGAGCAAACCTCTTTAGAATTAATGAATATGAAATTTTGCGACATTGACTTGTGGTAGAGTATATCTTCTAGCTAAAAATATTTAAGTAGTTGAAAATTTTACCCAAAATATGGATAGTATTCAGCCCACCAATTGTGAACCATTAATTACGAGAGTACCTACACTAAAGAACTTACGTCGGCACTAAGTTATTTTCCTAGTGACACTACGTAGTGCAGATACGCTTACTTTGCATATGTAAGATTCGCGATGGGCATTTGTCTTCTACTTTCATCGATATTCACAATTTGACTATAGAGCAGCCCTAGCCCGCCGATGTCAAAACGCGGCCGCCGCCGCCGATAGTGTCAACAGGGGTAGCGGATCAACCGCCAAACCGCAGTTTGAACGCCGCGCCCCGCCGCGTTCGTAGTGTGAACAGGGGTAGCGGTTTGACGGCGGTTTGATGGCGGTTAAACGTCAATCTGAAGGAAGCCTTAGGGACCTTCAAAAAATGAACCTATAGCAACGCACCTTTGACTCCCCTGGTATTGCGGTGTCTATGGGATGAAGTGGATATAGGATATATTGTGAAGTATTTGAGCTATAGCAGCAATGAAGTTTGAACCGGATTGCTGCTCTGCTGACCGAGTTGTTTTTTTTTTCAAAATGGTTTTACGCTTGACTGCGATTCGCCTGATGGTAAGCGATTTCGTACTTAATATACGATGGAATAGCATAACATAAACGGTGGGAGCTGACAGCGGGACGTGGCATTTCGTTGCTAACCAATTTATTTATCGCAATAAAGAATATGCATGAAAAATATTTTACTACGAACAGAGAAAACAAAATCAAAATTGGCTGAAAATGGGCGAGATACAGTCGTTGAAAGTTAATGTATCCGTCTCTCTTACGCGAAACAGATTTTTCTATGGAGTTTGTATGGCGCGCACGGTACGTGACGTCATCCGCCGCGTCAGATCTCTCTGTCTAAGCAATAACTTTAACGCTTTATTACTCGCTTAATAGGAGAGATAGTTTAAAAATACTTCGATATTTATGTATCTGGATGATAAAAGATCTCAATAAATCCATAAAAAAATCATGCATATTCCCTATTCCAGAACAAGGGTAGTGGAAGCGAGCACGCCGGACGCGCCGGACAGTCCCGTAGCGGCGGACACGTCCGACACCGAGGTGCTGCTGCGCTGGAAGCAGCCCAAGTACGACGGCAACTCGCCCGTGCTGTGCTACGCGCTGCAGCACAAGCGCGGCGACGGGCTGGACTGGACCGACGTGGCCGACAACATCGACCACGAGTTCTACGTCGTCAGGGACCTCAGCCCGGACACCAGCTACCAGTTCAGACTGTCTTCGAGAAATAGGTACGTGCGTCGCCGTCTATACGGTTTTTATAAAATAACTAGCTGTGCTCGCGACTTCGTCCGCGTGTGTCATGATTTTTATAATATTTGTCTAAATATCGTTCCTATTTTAGTATATTTTTGTAAGAGTAAAATGGCAACACTAATTTGCCAATACGGAAGTCGGACAACGCGCCTTTCTGGCGGGAAATATTGGGAGGTAAAAGCGATGCTTGGCTCGGCACGGCATTCGATTACCAGCCACGGCCGAGCCAACACGCCTAAGGAATTCTATGTAAATTGAATAAGTGGAAGTTGTATCTAATTAATATATTTATCAAAGTTTAACCTGTTTTATTGTTCATCGACTTCAACATTCAGAAGAGGGACAAGAAATCTGCAGCCCAAAAAGGTACGGAGTAGAAATACTCTTTTAAAATTGTTACAATTAATACTAGACGAGATATTAAAGGCCGTGATTATGATTTTTATTTGAATCCAGGTTTATTTTTTTCTCCTCTTTTGTTTTGTATAATAATGCCGTCAGGAACATTTGGTTGGGGCTACTCTCTAACAATGTTGCTTGGCGGTAGTTTAACGAGTATTTTATATAAAATGGCGATTGGGCTACGCTAGCACTGACAACAGCTTGAATATTATTTGATCAAGGCTACTCTTTGATAATGCTATTCTTGTTAGTCTGTGCCTGGAATAATTTGTCGCGCATTCTATTTGGTCAAGGCAACTCCTTGATAATAGTTTGCGACAGATTCTCTGGTAAAAGATAGTGCTAGAATATTTTTTTTAGGGCATAAGTATTTTCTGGGGCAGACTTGAGTAATGCTCGAACAGGGCGACTCTTTGTTAACATTACTCTCGTAAGCCTAGTAGGGTTCATCGTGCGTTGCATTTGGCCAAGGCTACTCTTTGACAATGTTGGTCTGCGATGAATCCTTAGTTGCGCTCTGTTTGGAAAAAGCTAAACATTTGTTGAAATTGTGCCGTTATTTGAAAAAAAAATAGAATTGAACGAGGAGAAGAGGAGAAAAGAAAAATAGTTACAGATTCTTTGCCCATTAGAAAAGGAAGAGTAATAATAATGAATATTAAACAAAGTATTTTTCGCTTGCTACCGACATTACCGAAAAACATTACGCGACCGAATAATCAATAATGCTACCAAGGTCACGGCTATCGCGTTATAGGAATCCGAGCGTTAAGTGTAGCGTAGAACAGGTCATAATGCTATATATCGGTGCAGACTGTTATTTGTGAACAGTGCAGTAATTTTTATTTGTAGAAATAAAAACTATTCTATTTTATTTTTCTATTCGAACTTTAATTTTGGTATATTTGCTAACTTATGCGGTACACAATATTCTAGTACTTTAACTAGGCCGAACCTGGTGGGTGCTGGCTCGTTTTAGGGTAAATGTACCTACAACAGTATAATATTATTGAAAGTCGAGATATTTGGTTACATGTCTGACCTTAGTATTGAGTAAACGGAGCCTATTACTTTCATTTGTTCATTCAATCTGGATTGCGGGGTGATTGTGTTAAAAGGCAGATTTTAAAATACATTTCTGCACCATGTTTGAAGATACTCTTAGTTCTCCTAGACATAATAACTTATACAATATGGACCCTACAAGGGTATGGTATACCTAGTAGCACTTATTTGTAAGTAACGACTTTGTGCCTATGGTCTTCGTGCAATTGGATACTCTTCACAATGTTTAGAGCTATGCATGCCTCTGCGGGGGTGTGTGTTATGTAATGTTTATGGCTGTATATGCGATGGAACAATGTACGTTCCGCGAGTGATTGGAGGCTATGGATGCCAATACAGAGCTGTGTATATTCCGCAACTATAATTAATCGGAATTGAATTTTTATTATTAATGATTTAATTAATTATTGAACGATTTTATTAACATTGAATAAAATATTATTATGTACGACAAATGATGGAACACAATAGTGCGTAGGTACAGTTATGCACCAAATTTACTACTTTTATTCCTTACGTACACACACACACACACACAGACACACACAGACACACACAAACACACACAAACACACACACAGACACACACAGACACACACAGACACACACACACAGACACACTCACGCACCAAGGCATGGTTTTTATTTTATTTGAAGAGTTATAGATAATGCTATTTATTATTCTTCATATCTTGGTTGTTAGCATTTCGCAGGCAATGTACCAAGATTTAGTTAAATGATAGAAACGTCTTGTGGGGTAATAACGCCCAGTTCAACGTAAGTTAACATAGAATCTCGTACTTTTAAAAAAAAAAATCACCATTATGCTGTAATTTTATTAGAAATATTGTACATTGGTGGGCCTCATTACCATCGGGTACCTTATAGGTTTGCTATTAAATTAGATGTTGGTCACTTTGTTTGATTCGTGAGCTAAGTGCGCTCACTGGTGATTCGTGAGCTAAGTGCGCTCACTGGTGGTTCGTGAGCTAAGTGCGCTCACTGGTGATTCGTGAGCTAAGTGCGCTCACTGGTGGTTCGTGAGCTAAGTGCGCTCTGGTGATTCGTGAGCTAAGTGCGCTCACTGGTGATTCGTGAGCTAAGTGCGCTCACTGGTGATTCGTGAGCTAAGTGCGCTCACTGGTGGTTCGTGAGCTAAGTGCGCTCACTGGTGGTTCGTGAGCTAAGTGCGCTCACTGGTGGTTCGTGAGCTAAGTGCGCTCACTGGTGGTTCGTGAGCTAAGTGCGCTCACTGGTGGTTCGTGAGCTAAGTGCGCTCACTGGTGGTTCGTGAGCTAAGTGCGCTCACTGGTGGTTCGTGAGCTAAGTGCGCTCACTGGTGGTTCGTGAGCTAAGTGCGCTCACTGGTGATTCGTGAGCTAAATGCGCTCACTGGTGATTCGTGAGCTAAGTGCGCTCACTGGTGATTGGTAGGCTAAGTGCGCTTACTGGTGATTCGTAGGCTAAGTGCGCTTACGGGTGATTCGTAGGCTAAGTGCGCTTACGGGTGATTCGTAGGCTAAGTGCGCTTACTAGGTGATTAGTGGGTTAATTGCGCTTACGGGTGATTCGTAGGCTAAGTGCGCTTACTAGGTGATTAGTGGGTTAAGTGCGCTTACTAGGTGATTAGTGGGTTAAGTGCGATCACTGACTCACATGACTGCGACGACTATTATTTGGAATGAAATGAATTTAATGTAATGAATTGAAGTGTGATGAATGGGCATGATGACTAATTTTGGTTTTGGATTGATGCATTACCCAACTATAGAAGCATTGGTGAAAGAATGATTTCGCTTATATGAGGGGTCCCCGAGCTGTCATAATTTCAAAGTCGTATTGCGTGGTGTTTTGTGTGCCTCGTTTAAGAGGCTTGTTCGATGGCTATATTAAATAGTGCGTTTATGTTATGGGTTTCGTTGATGTACCTTAAATTGTTGACGATGTTGATAAAGATAAAGATAATTTATTTGTTCGAAACATGTGTACATAGATGTCAGGTCAGTAATACAGGTTTCAACATGTCGTACCTTTACGGTGTACAAATTTATATAAAGTCAGACTACGTATATAATAATATCATTCAATCAATATTTTTGTCACATAAAAAGTCCGTCAATTTATAATAACATTTGTTGATTAGTATTTGTTTCATTTTACATTTGTTGATTAGTTGTTGTAATGATTTTTGATAGGCTTTCTGGCAACCATCAAATAACATGATAGTTCAGCCATGGTCATCTCCCCTGTAGGTATGAAAAAAAAAGGGGCAAGCGAGACTCATAATGCGTTAGTCGTCTACCATCATGACACACCTATTAAGTTTTGGTCCTTAAGCGCGTAGAAATAATGTTGTTTTTCCGGAACGAGATTCTTACCTTGCCGTAACACAGTCATCGACTAGCACGGGAGGTAATGAATAACTTAAATTTGTATACCGCCAAATTCACAATAAAAGTTATACATGTTTTATTAAGTGTGCATTAGGTACTTTGAATACTTAGATACGTAAGAGTTTTGATTTACTTACCTACTATATTGTGGAAATTGTGTGGTTACACTTGTGAAATAAATAAATGGTTAAATAAGTTGAAATGGAGTGATTTGAAATAAATTTTTAAGGAAATGAATTAGAATGAGGTGAATTTACTTTAATTCACATTGACTTGGCGTAGCTTTGCTGTTTGCCCAGTAATGTGTGTCTGGGCCGTTTTTCGGTCTGTGGTTGATTTAGTCAGATTTATGGAATGGATTATGTCGGCGTGATAATTTTCTTTTGCAGAAATAATGGCAATAGATGATGACTCAACCTGATGACCTTCAAAGATCCGGAGATTTATAAGTCTGAAGCAGTAGAAGGGACAGTTTGTGGAAGTCTGTGCAGGCGAGCAGCTCATCGTGTCCATGTGATATTGCCACCAGGGAAGTCTTGTGTTTTGTAAATAATCAATGGTATATAATATAATCAATGGTGTGGGACTTAGACCCATGTAAACAAAAGTAATTCAACGACATTCTATGCTGAAATGGTATAGATCATTGTTTAAAACAAGATTTAACCTTGCAAATGAATTGCCAGTACGTTAATATCGTAGGTACGTACCTAACGTTAAAGTAATATTATTACAAGTTTTGAATCTACATGTACACTTATATACATACAGATTTACTAATATGTATTATACCCGCATACTCGCTTTGTTTACTCAAGAATATTTAAAAAATATTTCATGTATTATTCCGCATTAATATTGGACTTGCCTAGTGTGCAAATATTGCTTTATTTTCAATTGCTTTGAAGTATATAAGTAGGCCTATTAAATGAAATACGACTTTCAGAAAGGTTTAGTTAAGGGCTGGAAATGTAGAAATAATTCGAAAGGGACAACTTTATTGAATATCGTTAAGCCTGGAAACTAATTTACGTACTCATTAAATGCTAGCTAGTGTGGGGTAACGGTATCCTTCATTTGTATTTTGAACCACTTAAGGAAGTCCTTAGCTCAAGTCAGACATTCCTTAGCCATTTAAAAGTGTATGTGTGGGAAATTGCTTTGACATACGGATCGTACAAGTTGTGGGCAAGACTTTATTTTACCAGATTGTCATAGTAGCTTTCAGCATCAGAGTTGAAATGATTATGTGCTTTAGTTTTTGCAAGTCTCCTTAGTGTCATTGCAAGTTTAGCGTTGTTACCGGTAGTCTTATTCTCTTATCGTCTGCTAAATATGCCTAGGGCATATAGTGCAAATAATTTTCTTTTATGTTGATAGATTCCTATGGCAACCACAATGCACTACATTTTTGTTTGAGCTTATGGAGTTTAGTTTCGTTCTTAGTAGAAACGTTTTTCCTTGCTATTCGGCAATGCTATGCAGAAATAACGATAACGAGATTTAATACAGGTATTTTGTCGCTATATTTCCATTATATACAGATTTTATTTAAGTAGCAAGTTCAATACATGGTAATGCTCGTTCTGAAGAGGGTGATGCTATGTCTTTGGGGTCTTTAAATAATTTTCTAATTTCTAAAAATACAGGCGACACCCTATAGTTGTTTTTCTCTAGTGAAAGGGTTAAAGACTATTGTCTTAATGTCTATTGTTGTCTTTACACATACTTAAGCGCCATTGAAAGGGGTAATAACTCTAGACGTCTACAGTCTGATATCGTATGGCCTACGGCATGATCCCGATATGGAAGGGATTCCACGCTTTTCTTTATTTTTCATAAATGCCTAGACTGGCCAATAAAATCAGGTCATAAAGTAAAATTCATCATATTAAGAAAAAGCTAACAGGAAATAGAAAATGTTTTCCCAATTCTCTAGTTTAAATTAATTGAAAATAAGATAATAACGGGTTATATATATATTCGAACTTTATTTATTATACACTCCATACTTTTCGTGTTATTGTACGATGCATTATCGGCATGTGTTATTTTGCGTTATTGTTTTTAAAGAATACTACTGAGGAGCTCGGTGGCGCCGCGGTCTTATATGCTTAACAATGATCGCAACGTTGTGCAACCATTGGCGCGGTCAATCCGATGATGGGTGACCAAAAATTTGACACCGTTTTACTCCGTGCTTCGGAAAGCACGTTAAGCAGTTGGTCCCGGGTGCTATCTGTACCAACTCGGATAGCAGTCGTCACATCATATCAGAGATGATGATAACTCCTAACTGGGAATGGGTATAGCTTACCCTAAGTATTGTGGAGGTCTGATGGCAGTCGCTCTGTGTAAAAAGCTTAGCCCTCGCCAAATCTCTCAGTTTGGGAAGCCGACCCCGAGACAATCGGGAAAAAGGCTAGGACGATGATGTTTATAAATATAGAATACTACTAGCGGACCCCATAAACCATCCTGGGTGCCACTACTTTTAATGTCTTTACATACCTACAGCAAAAATTCATTTAAATCAGTCAAGCCGTTTAGGAGGAGTTCAATGACATACACTCAAACAGCAGAATTATACACATAAAGATTATTATTATTGGATTGTATATTATTCAAATTGAATAAATTTCGATAAACGACTATATTCGATTTTTGTCGGATACAGAAACATCACTATTCCTTTCGCTGTACACACTCCACTACTTTAAGGTTTTGTTTGTGTGCATGTCGGCGAGTGTAACATACTTATACATTTTCAAACTCAAAACAATAGTTTTTGGCATTTCTTTAGACAAAGCGACGTAAGCTGAATACCTTCCATCTAGGTGTTGTAAATTTTATGGATAAATTGGTCACATCGTTGTTTGTGTCTATTAAATGCAAAATGAAAATTGTTATTACGTGTTAAGGTACATGCCCGTGGTCAAGTTTATTGTCGCATCTTGTAACTCTCTCCAAGGAAGTCTAAACAAAATGTTTATATTTATGTTTCAGAATAAATTTGAACTTTCTTTTTACACTGACTGGCTCGGTGGCTCAATTGGTAGTGACTTCTGCTTTCTGAGCCAAGGGTCGTGGGTTCGATCCCCACACATTATAAAACATTTGTGTGCATGAACATGTCTGTTTGCATTGGTCTGGGTGTTTACTATGTATACTATGTATTTATTTACAAAAAAGAAAGTATAAGTAAGTTTATCAGTTGTCTACTACCCATAGTGCAAGCTTCGGCTTAGTTTGGGGCTAGACGGCGCTGTGTGGCCCAGCGTGGCATGTCTTGGTCATTTATTTATTTATTTCCCCTAGTGGCTACCAGTATTATTGAGATGTTAATTTCCTTGTGCTTATATTTGTTTACTAATGTGTTTCAGAATCTCTTACTTTCTTAAACATTTTGTGACCGAGGGAAAGAACCGCAGTCTTTATGCACTGAACGAAGCTGTCATGTAATTACAGTGTGAGAATGAGGAGTCGCACACTGTCCGGGACCGCTGCAACTAAAAACACTATTGGAAAATAAATAAATGTTATGGATGGCGAAGATGTTGTTAGGCATCCAATTAAGTTCATCATCTAGCTACTGTCTTACTTCAATACATTTAAGTCTATCGTGTCCAAATTAAGTATCTATGTAATTTTGTCTCTTTTTTAAGATAAGATAATAATTTATTGTCAAACTGTGTTACAATGGTGTTACAAATAGTTGCTATACAGATCAAACAGTTTGTCCATTTCGGACGTACAATAGTAAAATATAGTTGTCAATTGAAATTGTTTATACGGAATTAATTAATTAGTAAATATTTAGTCAATATAGGTAATAGTAAGTTAGTCATTTTACATTAATTATTTTATTATATTAATTCCAGTTAAGTTTTATATACCTGCCTTATTACTATGAGATACTTTTTCGATTTGTTCCTGTTGCATGAGCATGTAAGTCGCAAGTCTGTCAGTAGATATACGTTCTACTTTAAAACTCTTGAATCAATTAAATTTATACATAATATCACCGAATGTCATGATTTAATTAGTAATTAATGTGTATAAGTACATAATGCTACACGAGGAAATGCAAGGGTTGTAATAAGCAGTGTTTTTTTTAATTAATTAGTCAAATTGTTTAACTATTTTATGCTAATCATAATGGAAGCCTCTAATTAAGTCTTCACTTTATCACTTGTATTGTCAAATCATGGTAATCGTTCTATTGGTTGTTTATTTTTTTATTTAAATAAATAATGTGTTGGTGCGTCAGGAGACGGCACGTTGTCGGATGGCCGAATGTCATGATTTTTATAATATTTGTCTAAATATCGTTCCTATTTTAGTATATTTTTGTAAGAGTAAAATGGCAACACTAATTTGCCAATACGGAAGTCGGACAACGCGCCTTTCTGGCGGGAAATATTGGGAGGTAAAAGCGATGCTTGGCTCGGCACGGCATTCGATTACCAGCCACGGCCGAGCCAACACGCCTAAGGAATTCTATGTAAATTGAATAAGTGGAAGTTGTATCTAATTAATATATTTATCAAAGTTTAACCTGTTTTATTGTTCATCGACTTCAACACGTGGAATAGTTATTTTTCCCCGTTTTTTTTACATTTTCCATTATTTATTCGCTCCTAATAGTTGCAACGTGATGTTATGTAGCCTAAAGCCTTCCTCGATAAATGGTCTATTCAACACAAAAAGAATTTTTGAATTCGGACCAGCCTAGTTCCTGAGATTAGCGCGTTCAAACAAACAAACTCTTCGGCTTTATAATATTAGTTAAGATATGCCTAAGAATAGAATAACCACGAATAAAATGTGACTGATACACAGATGAAAATAACCGATTCTCAGAAAAATAGTTTTATAATCTTGACAAAAGTGTAACGAGACGTCGTAAAATGTGAATCGCAATTAGAAATAGAATCTATCAACAGTGCAGCAGTAATTGAAAATAAAGCATTTACCTAGTTCTTTCATGAGTTCTGTTAGTGTTTATATCGGTGTTAATTCAACCAGCCGGTGATTTTAATAAACGCATAATACGCTCTTTGAGGGTTTTGCTTGACAGTCCATCCGGCAAAGCGCTGGATGTGCTTGTAATTGCGACTTACAAAACTTTAACTGTATAGATACATGGACAGTACGAATAGTTCATTGAACCCTTATTCAAGATGGGTTTAATAGAAATAGAAACATTTATTACTATTTAACAGCAAGCACCTTAAAATGTCGTGACATAGCTGTAGTCTCAAGCGGCCGAAGCGACTGTGCGGATACCGCATAACAATGTGGATTTAACACAGTTGTAACCAATTTTTTCTCGTCTTAACGCAATTTCGTTACATAGGATCGGATGGAGCGACAAGGGCATCCCGACCGCCCTGGTGAAGACGAAGGCCAGCGGCGCCGCCAAGCTGGAGGTGACGAAGGCCATGCGCCACCTGCAGCAGCTCACCGAGGCCGGCCGCGACGTCGCGCACGACGACGAGCGGCCCGCCCTCAACTACAACACAGGTACAGACACTGCCGGGCCACAGGCTGGCTCCGACCAAATTACTCATTCACTGCACCACGCCGACTATCTCAACATCAGCCGCATAAGCAACCAGGTCTAGGGTATTTCACGTGATTTAATGCACACCTAAATTTTACTAATCAACGCCGTTTTTTTTATAAGAAGAGCTTTCAGGATGACCTCACTCCACATGATGGTAAGCGGTCTTGAGGTTTAAAAGTTAGGTCGACAGGCACAATAGAACAAACCCATTGCGCCTGTCGCCCTCACCCTGAAGGCCCACTGAGATGCCGTTTCACGCCCCGCCTAAAGAACCCAGTATTGTGAGAGGAAGGAAACACATGAGCTGGAAGGGCATTCCGTGACTTAATGGCACGGGGCAAAAACGAGGAACTAAATCTCTTGGTGCGCGCCCCATCGTCTGGATGGTATGCGGATGACAACGCTGTCCAGCACGTGTCTTTCGGGAGTGGAATAACTCTTCGGAGCATTCCCCATTGTAAAGACATAGATAGAGACAACGATAGAGAACACTAAGCCCGTGCCTGCCCTGCGATCTCCAACCCGATCGATCGATGCGATCGAGTACGTTATAAAATAAGTATATCGTTTGACAATGTGGAACCAAAGCAAAGTTTTCGAGGAGTAGTGAGTAGGGGCCAGTTTTATGGCAGATGACACTGATAGCCAGGGCGGCCTTGTCATCGGAAACGGGGGATCATCTTCGGAAATGGGGGATCCATATATCAACCACATACTTACCATCAGATGACCTTTAGATCCATTTGCCTCTGATAAAAGCTTAATAAATAGCCTAATCGCCCCTGATGTTCCTCGCCAGAGGAGAGCCCGATCGACTGGGACACGTCGGAGGCGTTCACGGAGCGCTACAGCTTCATCTCCGAGCTGTGGCGCGGCAAGTTCTCGATCGCGGTGAAGGGCGTGGACCGAAGCAGCGACAGCGTCGTGGTGGCCAAGATACTGGAGCTGCGGCCGGAGACCGAGGTGCAGGTGCAGCGCGAGTTCGAGTGCCTGCGGCGGCTGCGGCACGAGCGGATAGCCAACCTGCTGGCGGCTTACCAGGCGCCGGGATCACCTGTGGCCGGTCAGTACCTTACCTTATATCATATTCTTGTAGCAATGAATAAACTTTCTGCCTCTCTGCCTCGTACAGCTGCTCTTTGGAATCAGCTTCCGGCTGCAATTTTCCCGAATGGATACGACCTAGGGACCTTCAAGAAGCGAGCCTACAGATTTCTCAAGGGTCGGCAACGCACCTGTGACTCCCCTGGTGTGGCGGTGTCTATGGGCTGAAGTGATCACTTACCATCAGGTGACCTTCAGGCCCGTTTGCCCCCTCTGTCATAAAAAAATGAAACTTTTTTCTAGAGAGGAATGCATTAGGCACCTTCACGACTGCACCTGAGATGGTGTGCGAGACTCATACCGCCCAAAATTAAAGGGCACACTCACTCCACAGCTCCTCTGATATGGGCAGCAGATAGTGATGAAAGAGACTCGGTCCTTTAAGTCGTTTAAATAAAACTAGCCCCTTTTTACACAGCTTTGCTATAAAATTAGGACTATAGCTGTTTAAGTCCTTTAAGCCGTTTAAGTAACTGCTGAGCGTTTTACGTTAAAATACTGGGAGTAATAAGTCTAGTCTTATGACTAAAGGTTGGGGACTAAAAGACTGAATTAGTCGTGAGGCGTCAAAAAGGAGGCGAGTCCCGAGTTAAAAGCATTAAAAGCCCGAGTCTCTTTCATCACTAGTAGCAGAAGTATGCGGCCGCACCCGTACCTGCCCTAACCAGCTGCAGATGACAAGCGGTCAGCACTCCTTATCCGGGGAGGGCAAATACTCCTACCCCGGTTCCGGGGAGCGATATGGCCCCCTGTTGTAGGTGAAGCTAATTCAAAGGTGTGGCTGGTACGACCACACCCCATTGACTGGCGCTCGCCCCCGCGCTTACCACGAGCGGACACGAAGGAAGTATTTAAATTCAAATCTCCATACGATCCACTTGTATTTTACCACCCATTGTAATAAAATCCGGATGTCCTAAATGTGTTTTAAATAACGATTTACTCTCCTGTTCTACTTTCAGCTTTAATCCTAGAGAAGCTCCAGGGCGCCGACGTCCTCACGTACCTGTCCAGCCGACACGACTACTCTGAGCAGATGGTCGCCACCATCGTCACACAGGTAATAGCCGTCAGATCAACAAAAAAAGCCAGTAAATGTTGCGAATCAAATTTGATTTTGTTTTGGCGGCCCGCCACGGGCGGCACTTTTTAGGGGGCGGCAAAATTTCACAATCTATAATCTATCCATACTAATTTAAATAATAAAAATATATGAACCATTTCATATTTTTAACGGAACTACAATTTCGGACCGATTGAAAAGAGCATGGAATTTTTCATTACTTATTCTGTAACGGATTCGGGGAATCCCCTTTCTTTGAATGATATTTTGTAGCGACTGCTGCCAACACCGTCTACGACTTGCGGAGATTCCCCGTATTTTATGCTTGGATTGTTTATGACTAACAAAACAACAGCGAGAATTACTGACGATTCAAAATAAAAGGGCGGCAAAAATGTCTTCCGCCCCGGGCGGCCGATACCCACGCTACGTCGCTGCATATATCAATGACCAATACCACATATCAATGACGGGCAGCAGCGATTATGGGTATATCCTCCAGATGTTTGCGAACAACCGCGGATGGCTGATGATGATGATGATCATGTAACTAGTGTATTGATGTATGAGTTCGTGTGCAGATCCTGGACGGGCTGCAGTACCTGCACTGGCGCGGCTACTGCCACCTGGACCTGCAGCCCGACAACGTGGTGATGGCGTCGGTGCGCTGCGTGCAGGTCAAGCTGGTGGACTTCGGCTGCGCGCACAAGGTCACCAAGCTGGGCACCAGCGTGCCGCAGGTCGGCGACCTCGAGTACAAAGGTAACTGACGCATTGTACAAATGGAAATAGAAAATATTCGTATAGCCTCCTAGTCTAGTCATTGGCTATTTTTATTTGGAAATTTTTCAGGGAGTTTTGTAAATTGGAAATTTTACAAACTTTGACATTTTTTTTTAATTTAAACTTTGCCAAATAGTATTTTTGCCGTTCGCCCCGTCATATTGTAAAAATGGCGTCGGAAATGAATTTATCAAAAAACTGCTTTTAAGCAGATGGCCAAGTTTAAAAAGTGTAAGCGATTCGATTATATTATTTCGTTATCCCTATCGTCATTACTGAATACAGTAAATTAAAAGAAATTAAACTGCAATCGGATTCGGAATGCAACTTCTATCGAGAAGAACCGGCAAGAAACTCGATAGTTAACTATGTACTCTTTTCAATATGATTATGTAGGTATTATTATTTTTTTAACAATTTACATAATTCAGATTTCATTAAAATTGTATAAAACAAAGTATTTAAAAAGAGAGGTAGGGCAAAGCGATTCTTCGTTCGAATTGAGTCGCTCGTCCGGGGACCTCCCCCCCCTATAGAATACCACAGCCAAATAACCTCCGGGTCATGTTCCTGCCGGTGAGTAGGGTTTCCGGAGCTTGTGGAGGGTTAGGGTTGGGCCGGCATGATGGCGGTGGCAACTGACATGTAACTGATCAGCTACTTGCTCGTTGTCACAGCGACTTGGGCTTCTCTTTCGCTTTCGATCAGACGTAGGGAAGCCATTATATCGAGCTACTATAAAAAAAGATATAGACCGCGTAAATTGTACCACTATATAGTTGTCTGTAACACCTTGTCTATAAATGTTTGTATTTTATGCAATAAAATATCTATCTATCATCGTCGCGTCCGCAGCGCCGGAGATCGTGAACGACGAGCCGGCGTACCCGCAGACGGACATCTGGTCGCTGGGCGTGCTCGCGTACGTGCTGCTGTCGGGCGCGTCGCCCTTCCGCGGCGCCGACGACCACGAGACCAAGCAGAACATCTCCTTCGTGCGCTACCGGTTCGAGCACCTCTACAAGGAGATCACGCAGGTACGCGCGCCGGGAGCTGCGCCAATGAATAGCTCCGTCGGCCGACAACAGATGGCGTTGACGTTCGGATCTCCATAGATTACGAAGTTCCATCGGCCGACAACAGATGGCGTTGAAGTTCGGATCTCCATAGCTTACGATAAGTACCCTATCTATGGGGAACCTTGCATTTGTGGAGTTTTCAGCACCGCTTAGAATATTCACTACAAAGATGTTACGTCGGACCGCGGTATGAGCACGATCACCTCGCTCGGAGGAAATGCTTCCACTTTTCCATATAACCTAGCTAGGCACAATCCGAGGCGGTTTTAAGCCATTGCATTACCTAGGCCATTCGCCTGATAAGAACTGAAAAAAGGAACCAGTTCCCAAACTTCAAGCTTATAGGTAGATATAGTTGAATAGTAAGCGAAACGTTTCTCCACGATTCGATTATATTGGACTTGATTATTTACACATATTATTATATTTACACTTTTTGGAGCTTTGTAGAATCCTCACTATCTGTTCCGTCGTCATTCTTTAAATATAGTATTTCTCGATCCGACTCTCTCCAACTCTATTTAATATAATATTTTATATTTTATACAAAAGCAGCTGGTATTCATAGTATGGCATTAAGATTTTGGGAATGCCACTACACCAATATTGATCTGTTGTATCATTCTTCCTCTCTAGCCAAGCTTTACTGCTTTGTCTCTAGCTTCCCCCTCGTCGCATGTATTTATATAAATGCTTGGTGTATCCCGTAGGAGGCGACCCGGTTCCTGATGTTCCTGTTCAAGAAGGTCCCGCTGAAGAGGCCCACGGCCGAGGAGTGCTACGAGCACCGCTGGCTGACGCAGAGCGACTTCATGAACAAGAAGCGCGAGCGCGCCGTCTTCCTCGGCAACCGCCTCAAGGTACAACAAACCACTGCTCACGTTACTCGACTGTTCGAGGGACCCAGTTCGGCTTTCAAAGGATAACTCAGTAACTGCCAGGAGTAGGGCAAACACTAGCCAATGGGGAAGACATTTCAGCTTCCATCTGCCATGTAACTTACGTCGTCCAAAGGATGCAGGCAGGCGGGTTGTCGCAGGAGAAGCTACGTCTCGCGTCGGTGACGCTGCTTCCCATCATCGACCTGTGCTACACACAGACACCTTCAATTGCTATGCTGACTGTACCCGTCGATGATATAGTAACGCCGACCGACGGTCTTCGCTGACCATCGGTCGTGCACTGTTTCCAGCCTTATACCGCCACCAGTCGGTCGCCAGAGCCTCGTTTGTTATTCGGCAGGATGGTGATGATGGGTCGCTCCCTTACATCCCATTATTCAGTCTTGGCTAGTTTAATTCATATTCTACCCGACAGCGGACTCTGCAACACGTACTTAATCATTAAAAAGCATATGTCTTCGCGAACAGGAATTCTCAGAGGAGTACCACGAGAGGAAGGCGCGCGAGGCGTCGTCGGCGGACTCGGTGGCCACGGCCTTCGGCAAAGTGTCCCCCAGGCACCTCACCCGCTCCAACTCCATACAGGACGAGCTGCTCACCAACTTCGCCAGCCACTGACCGGCGCCCTCCTAGCGCGTGGACCTGCGGCCGCAGACCACGCCCACCGCGACAGGCCCCGCCCACACGACACGCCCCGCACCAAACAAAGATACTCTAAATACGTGCAGTTTAGTACAAACTGAGGCCTGATTTAAATCAGTCTGGGTAAACCAAACGAACCAGTTAGCTCTTTTAGAGTGATGGTTATACTGATACAATTAATGAGCTGAAATGTCTAAATTAATGTTTACTAAGTCAACAGGATTTAATTTGTTTGACGTCCCCTTCGCTTATCCGGACGTAACGAAATATTTAACGGAATACTTTATTCATCGTCCGTATATGGAGCGCGAAGGAGGGATTGATTTACGTTGTTTGTTTGTGGAAGCACTCTAAAGGCCTCGTTTGTCCACGAACTATACAATACACATGATATAATTTATCACTAATCGGGGCTAAATGTACTATACAAAATCACGACTGTTGCGGTGGGCGCGAGCTGTGGATGCAGAAGGTTTACACGAGTAAATTAGAAACGAATTTATAATAAATATTTTTGTGGGATGCTCACAAATAAGTTACATTAATGACGTGTTATTCTGACCCAACTATATGGAGTATAATGCAAAACAAAGATCGCCACTTAACGAGTTACATTTTTAATCGTGAGAATTTTGAAGAGTTTATGGAGGTATTATAAATTTTTTAAACTGACATCAACAACCTCTATAGCTTCATATACAAGATGATATCAAGCTGTAAAAATAGTCTATATCCTTTATTGGCACAAATACAAAATGCGTTTTGATTGTGTACATCGTTGTAACTTATTTGTGTGGTACTCGTGGAGGCGCGGCGCGTGTGCGCGTGCGCCGCTTGTGAAGGCTGTTACTCCCGTTACGGGCCCGTGTATTGGAACGACTGTCCAAGTATCTTGGACTCGCCGCAAACCATTTTTTACCTTACACTTTGAAAATAGCGCTCAAAATGGCTTGCGTGTAGTTCGATTTCACACTCTTGATTGTGGTTTCGAAATACGGGTCATGATCTATTTAATTATATGACTGAGTAGGTCTAGGGCTGCCCCTTTGAAGAGATTATTAACAATTTATTTATAATAATTGGCAGAAAAAACAATTTTACTTATATATTGAAGTATTTTAGTTAAATTCCTAATGACAAGGAGCCGAAACACAATGCTGGCAGCCCTAGTGTAAGGCTCGTCTACACAGCTGAGGATGGTAACCAAACTACCAGATTGCTGCTGTTATTTACCTTTTGGACTCGAATTGATATCATCAGGATTATTCTAGACTTCTAGAATTCCAATAAAGCAAGTTCTCTTGATTTTTACATTCAGGAAAATCAACCGGAACACAAACTTCAAATACTCATATGAACGCGTTCGTTCCAAGTGTCCACCAATCCATAATCCATCCATTTTTCATACAAACCAATAATCATGTACATTTTTCACCTAACGAAATTCTAGTCATAAATGAAAATTTTGTTACGAAACTTGTTATTGTTAAGCTATTTATTACTATTGTATACACATTTTTACTATTTATACTGATTGGTATATGGTGCTCCATTATTAATTAATTTAATAAAGGGCATTAATTTCTATTTATTGTTTTATTAACTTACTTTACCATCATTAAAGCTTCGATTACTATTCGCTTCACATTACTTCTATATAAAAAATACCTAAGATATAATAGGGATGTTTCCAGGATCAAAATAATATCATTATATTTAGTCCGTAGTTTAGATTATGAAAATACATTGGACACGTATTTTTCCTTTTTTATTTAAACAAAAAATAACTAAGATACAAGGCATCAAAATGTAGTAATGGGAGTCTGACGTCACTCAGTTGCGAAGAAACTCCCACTATTTGACGTCACGCGTAATTTTAACGGGCTATATCTTTGTCATTTCTGGTCTAATTTACAAATGAAAAAATACGTGTCTTTTATTTTGAAACAATCTAAAAGTTGGACTAATTACATTTTTTACGGCAACAGGCCTATTACATATAATGAAACAACCATCTGCTTTGTAGTAAAAATTCACTATTATGTTACATCAATTAACGTACTCAATTACAGTAAAATTCATTTAAATTATTGCGATCACTTCACATTTTATGTAATTAAACGTTTTGGTGTACTTTTTATTGTCGATATCATAATCAACAGCTAGGCATCTATTCAGAATCCTTCGGCGTCTCAATTGATACGAATAAAATATTGCTTTAGGTGCTCCCTCACCGGTAGCATTCGAGTGTAATGTAATGTTACAGGGGGGGAAGGGAGGAAAACCGTAATTTGTAATGATACAAAACGAGAATATCAGTAGGAAGAACCGAGCATTATAATGCACACGTTGTAATCATACAATTTGTATCTAGTATCTTGCTTGATACAACTTGTAAATAAAGCAAAGTTATATTCATTACATTACACGCTTAATGCTCGGTATTCAAAGAGGTAGAAATGTAATGCTCAAAGTCAAATCTACAATGTTACTTTCATGTGAATACCGGGAGTAAGGGAGCACCTATAGATCTCTGTTAAAACACAATTTAATTGCATTTTGGGTTAAATTCTCAGTTATCACGAGCCTTGCTCTTTGATCGCATGTGTCAAGTATAGTTATACAACCATGGATTTAGAGGACTCAGTCACGAGTTCTTTTAAAAGACTCTGTCTTCGAGTTCTTTTTGGCAGGACTCAAGTCTTTATGCAAAAGACTCCAAATTCTGAAGGACTGGAGTTCTTAGTTTTATTTATAAAACTTGAATCTTTAAAAATAGCTCAAGTTCTATTAAATGAGACTCCAGACTAAAAAAAATCTCATACAACACTACTGGCAAGTGATTGATTTGGTTACTTGCCCGTTGGCGTAGCGGAAGACCACTATGCTGCGCTAAAACGGTAACAGTATAATTCTGAATTGCTGCCCAGGTGCGTACGAGACACTATTATATTTCTATACCCCAGAAGCATTCGCTGTAACTCCATTTTTACAATCGGGAGTCAGTGATGGGGATGTAAGGGAGCGGCCTATCATCTTTTTGCTCCAAGCCAACCTCACCTGCCCGTGGTGCATCCTGCCGAATAACAAACGAGGCGCTGGCAACCGACTGGTGGCGGTATAACCATCACAATTGAAGGCGTAGCTAAATATTAAAGACCGGTGACGGGCAGCAGCGTCACCGGAGCAAGAAGCTACGCCCTGCGATCGCCAACCCGCCTGCCCAGCGTGGCGATTATGGGTATATCCTCCAGATGTTTGCTCTAAATGGCGAACAACTGGAGAGGCCTATGTCCAGCAGTGGACTGTAATAGGCTGATGATGATGATGAGTCAGTGATGCCTCTGAAGTACCGAATCATACATAGTATTTCGAGACATGCATATGTTTTATAAAATAAAAAACACCAAAAGTAATTAGATACTAAATAGAGAGCCCGTTTTACTGGGGACTCTAACGTGACAGCACTTATTCTGGTTAATATAAGTGACGTAAAATGGACCTAACCCAAAGCACTAATTTAATATAGGATAACATGGACTCTTATTCAGATTCCTTCAGTGACTAGGTTTAGGCTGTCAGGGTTAGGTCAACCTGGTAAAATAATATGTAAGTAATTGTTGTCCACTTACAAACTTTCACATTAATATGTTTTTCAAGTAAAAGCTAACCTTCACTTTTGATGTTCATAATATGAATCTGTTTAATTATTTTCATAAAAAAACTCCGTAAAATTAGGTAGGCTTCTATTCTGATACTAGTGATCCATGGCGTACAATGAATCATCGAAAGTGTTAGCTTCTGAAAATTACAAATGCCTAGGTATACACATCAGCCATTCTTAAGCGACATACGACTTTAGAAAATAATTGAAAAGGAGGAAGATTCGGTACATAAGATTACATTAATTTATTTTACGATTACGACGACTCTTTTGCAGTTGACCATAAATTGTACATGTGACGAGACTTTACTGCTTTCTGTGGGCCTACTCCGAAGTGGACTACCGATGTTATCTATACTTATAATAAATCTGTAGAGAGGTCAATTCTGTACATAAAATATTTTTTCAAAATAACTATCAGGGGGTGATAAGTGATCGATACTGATACCAAAAATGCAATCAGTAAAATTTTTGTCTGTCTGTCTGTCTGTCTGTCTGTATGTTCGTTATAGAAAAAAAAACTACTGAACAGATTTTGACGAAACTTGGTACAATTATTCTTCATACTCCTGGGCAGGTTATAGGATACTTTTCATCACGCTACAATCAATAGGAGCGGAGCAGTGACGGGAAGTGTTGGGAAAACGCGAGAAATTTAAACCTGTATGTTTGAACGCGCATTACGCGAAAACTACTGCATAGAATTGAATGCGGTTTTCACCAATGTATTGCTAGAGGTCTAACTTAAAACTTAGGCACAAGGTATAGATGGGTATTATATGGAAGTTCGTTATTTTTGAAACCCGATATCCACGCGAGCGACGCCGCTGGCACAGCTAGTAGATAAATAAAGTTATAAAAATGTTATAAAATAATAAATAAATAAATGTTTGGGGCCGTCACCGAGCTTCAGGTAACTAACAGCGAATAATACTTGAAGTTTACCCATCAGGCTTGTACCGGTCCATACACAGACAGAGATCCATAGAACAAGGTTTACGGCTAACGGAAAAGGAAATGAAGGGTTAGTTATAGGGGCAGCGCAGACGATAGACTATCCGTGACGCACTTTTTAGTCTGTGATGTAATATGCAGTAACGAACAGGACGCGCAAAAGTCTGTCGCGGACATTTCACAAACTCGACGCATCCTCGGTCATTCTGTCGGCGGAGCTGTAGGGACCTAGATGCTCTTTTTAAATGTCTCAGACGTAGACTCCATCGCACAAAAAGTGTGCCGTCTGCGCTGCACCATAAAGTGTTGAAAGGACCCCAAAACCTCGGTAATAAATAACCTGCGCAGTACACCCTCTCGAGGAATGCCTCGGTAATAAGCTTCGGAGTAGGCCATCCAGAGGATTGACGGGAGTGCCAACTGATCTACATAACGGGAGAAAGACATTTAAGGTAACCAACGCTAATGCGAACCAGCGATCACCTTTAGGGTTCGAATGTAAAACAGCTCTTACAAAGTCGTCGTCGACTGACAATATAACATTACAGGTGGCATTAAGTAGAAAAGTTATTTCAAAGGTGATAGTAACAATTTGGTATTTATGTGTATTGTGGTAAGAGTGTGTTACAGAAGCGTAGCATGTCTTGGCGGGGCCCCATATAAAAAAATTGTTTGGCCCTTAGGAAGCGAAAAAAAGTGTCACAAAATTTGGGAAGTTTTTGCTTATGCACTTCGGGGGCCTCCATTGTCTGGGGGCCCCGTATAATTGATACGGCAGATACGGCGGTAGCTACGCCCCTGGTGTGTTACAACTTATAATGTACCTATCTACAATTTTTGCTTTCAAATTAATTGTAAGGAAATAGATAGTGTAATTTACAACAACACATACCTGAAACTTAGCTTTAACCGTCTTCAAAATATATAATCAGATTTCATGATCATACATACCTATTAAAAAGAAATTAAATGCCTGGATAATTTAACAAAGTGATAAAAGACGTAAGGCGACTGATTGCAACGTGCAATGATTGGCGATGTGTTTATAGACGTAAATAGTCGTAAATGACGACCTGTTATAAACCATCTTATCTTTTATCTCTTTGTTAAATGTTATCTGGCGATTTAAAAATCAGGCCTTTATGATTAAATGGCCTGGATCTTTAAAAGGTAGGCATTTAGCTAAAAACACTCTTTTATTAGATATATGCCTACCTTAAAGAACCTAACCAGGCTTATGTGGTCTATTGCATAATTCAAAATGAGCCAAAGACTTTAAAAATATACTCTTTATATTGTTATTGCATAATATGCATCACAAACGGTCATTGCCTCAAATTGCAATAAGTAGAGTTGGTGGAAACAGTCCAATACCTACTAATGTTTTAATAGCATCTTAAAAATATTTTACGTAGCTGAGAATATTTTAAAGTAAGTTATGTAAAGAAAGTGATGGTGCAAATGTGATATGTTTTGATTACAAATTTTATAATCGAGCCCTGTTACATACATTTTAATGCAGCCCAACATTAAATAAAATCTTATTTGAACAGAACGTATCAGCCTTTTATACATTTTTAATTAAGAACTTGCAACATTTAATAGGAACTTATTAGTAAGCTATTTTATATGTTACAAAATATCTTAACAGTGGCAACATTTCATTGTTCACATCATATAACTGTTTAACATTTACTTACAAAGTAAAAATAAGGTTTGTTTGAACCCAACACATATTAAAATGAGGCCATGTTAACAATCAACTGTTGTATTCTGGTACACAGAACATTACATTAAATTATTGAAACAATACTAATTAAAGTTACAATTCAATTTTGACAGTAATTTGCAGTGAAAAAAAGGCTAAGAGAAGAGTAATCAAGGGTTAGAAATTAATCAACAGGTCAATAAAAAATACACCAAAAGTAGATAAAAGTACATAATTATCACGATTTTGGAGTATTAATTACATATTATCTATAGACTATTATACCACTCGGATGCCACCACGTTTAGGTATTTATAAATCTTTAACATTATTTAAGTTGACAAACATTTTTGAGTACTTAGCAATGTTACTGATGTGCCAAGTGGTGTAATATAAACATCTTGATAAGAATGAAGTATGTATAAAGTTTCCTAATGAGATTAATTTGTCGAAGCGAGTCGGCCAGAGTGAGCAAGTTTCATCTCTTACCCTTCCCGATGTACTCCGTCACCTTGGCCTGGAACTCCGTTTTGTTCTTCTTGTACATTTCAGCTGCTTCTATGTTAAGTGGGTCTTCAAAGTTTAATAAATCCTGGAAATAAGAAAAACCCTGAGAATAAGGAGTATCAATTGTATTTTTTTTTTGTTTTATGGCTATGCAGTAAGCACGGTTTGTGCTTCTGCCATTGACAATAGTGAAAAGGTAACATATAGAACATATTGGTAAAAATAATATTATGAATGAGATCTAGGAATACAAAATGGATCAGGAAATGATACAGACAAGTATTGACTTTTTAGATTGTCACATGCACATCATGCAAATATAATCTTTAATTTTTCATTTCATATATCAATGATATTAACACGACCAATGCTGTGGGCTGCAGCTTGTTTTAATTGAATGTAGCAGACAAATAACAAACTAATGTAGGGTAATAAAGACTGTTTGAATTTTCACAAATTAATACCTTATTGTAAGAAGGATTGTTGTGACTCTGTATGTAGTTAAATAAATAAATAACCCAAGACATGCCACGCTGGGTCACACAGCGCCATCTAGCTCTTAAACTTACTTAGATACATTTTTTTTGTAAATAAATACATAATATTATACATAGAAAACACCCAGACCAATACAAACAGACATGTTCATGCACACATATGTTTGTAATGTGTGGGGATCGAACCCACGACCCTTGGCTCAGAAGACAGAGGTCACTACCAATTGAGCCACCGAGTCAGCCAGGTACTTGTTGTTGAGTAAATAAAAATTAGCATAATGTACATTATTTCTTTGAAACAATTTATTTTTTGAATTATACCAAATACTTACAGTAAATAGAGAGTTCAATCCCCACACAACATCCTTCAATCTCCGTGTGGGCGCCCATCCATGCTCATCTATTGAGGTCTGCCGGAGCAGTGACAGGCAAATGTCGCCATCTACATTGATGTTTGGGTGCCACAGCCTCGTTAAACACTTCACTTTTGGAGGCTGAAACAGATAGACGTCCTTCATCACACACCACTTGATGAAAAAAGTATCTAAGTGAGTAGTAATATAGTAGACATTTGTTTTAGAATTTTTGCTGTTGACAACACCTACACCGATTTACAGATTCCAGGCCAGGCGAGCTAGATTAACTCTTAAATACTTTCAATAATAATGAATTTATGCACATATCATAAATAAGTAGTAGACAACATCACATACATTGCTCTGATCCCAAAGTAAGTAGCTTAGGCACTTGTGTTATGGGTATCAGAACAACGAAGGTACCACAAATAAATACATACTTAAATATTTGTATTTAAACACCCAGACATGGGACAAACACAAGTATTCATCACACGAATGTTTGACCCGGGTGGGAATCAAACCCACAACCCTTGGTTCAGAAGGCAGGGGTCACAACCAATTGAGCCAACAAGCCAGTCGAGCCACAATAGGTTATTAACTTTTAAATTTTCATTGTCTCATCATAACTTACACACAATCCACTTATTTACCACACAATGAAAATCTGAAAGTAACCTTTCATAATACAATGAAATAATCTAGGTCACCATCAAGGCACAACCATTACACTCTGTCTGTTGTACAGACAAAATGTACCAACATTTCTTTTCTAGGTCAAAAAAAAATTTGGTAGGTAGGTATTTTGTGTAAACTTAAATGGGATAGTACCTCACATAACTAAAAAAGTCTAGTATGAAAGGAATATCCAATGTTTCATATCTATCTAACCAATGTAAACTAGGGGAACTTTAGCTTTTGCAAAGAGTTGTCCAATTTTTTCCCTTGGTTGTAGTAAGTATATTTTTTATAGATATAACTTGTATTTTTCTATAGATAGAAAGATAAAACAGTGTGTGCACATTGAACACAACATTTCCTTTATGTTGTCTTGGAATCATCAGTTACTGTACCTGCTGTAAGTATCTGGTCATAGAAATAGTTTCCATTTCAATGACCCAAAAATGTTTTACACACAAATTAGGGGCCTATCCAAAAAAACAAGAATGGCAGAAAGATATTTGGTATAACTCTATCACCTACCTATTAAACAAAGCCAACCAACCCACATTCAGCTGAGTGGTAGACTAATGCCTTAAATTAGGGTAGGCTCTCATCAAAGCCTGAGATAGGAAAACTACTCTGACCAAACCTCCAAGCTTCATATGACTTAACTGAGTATTATCACTGGTGTATTGGAAAGCTTCAACCAGATTTTCACTACGGAACTGAGCAACACTAAGTCCTGCTGCTTTTGCAGAGAGGCGGATGAAACGCCTCTATCCCTTAGATCTTCGTCCAAACCTTACCTACCACGACAAAGACTATAAATTTGAATTCAGCCACTTACCGCCATATTATACTCGTCAGTGACGAATACGCTGAACTTGAACTTGCCGCCCTGCCAGTAGCCCTCGTCGGGGCACACGCTCAGGATGAACTCGCTCAGCACGTCGGGGTCCTCGAAGTGCACCGAGCACGTCACCGGCAGGTTCTCATTCATCTCCTGCACCTCCTTCACCAACAATTTGTCCCTCACAGAAATTCGTTTCACTGGGTCCACGGTGATCCCATTTGGAGGTTCGACGTCTTTTTTCAACTTCCTATTAAGCGTAATCATTGTACAACTAAAAATAGAAACTAGTAGAAAATTGTAGCATATCAAGGGCGAATGCGCTAAATAAATCGGAGATTTTCAGTACAAAATACAAAACAGTTGTTTTTTTACATTTGTACGAAATGTCATGTCGTTTTGGCAGCAAAGCAGCAGTCAGGCGAGGCAGATGTCAAAATTTGTTCATAGAGTATAGACTTACCACAGAAACCAATATGCCCGTTGCGATATTATCTGTGGATGGACATTATTGTTTCAAGATTTCCAGGCCGTAAATCATTATTTTTAAAAAATAGACATGACATGTGAGTGTCAAATTTCCATTGTCATGTCAAAGCATACAATCAGATCAGCTGCTGCAATTTTTTGATCGAATAAGAAAGGAAGGTACCTAATCAAACTACACTAAAAATTGACACGGTACCCGCAAATTATTATGGCAGAGATATCGTGGCCTTGGCAGTACAATTTCCCACCTTTCTTTACGTAAGTAAATTTTATTTCTAAAATAACTACTCTCAGAACAGAACTTGTGCGCGAGACTTTGCAACATGATTCTACTGGGTAAATATTGTGAACATATCGGCGAAGGCAACGCACACATAGTCCTAAGAGTAGCAGAGACGAGTTATGTAGTTCGCTTAATAAAAGAACACAATGAAACCGTAGATATAAGAAGCATTGAAATATCTATTGCATTCGTAAACAATGTTATGATTCCACTATTGTCAGACGGCAATTACGATAAATGTGACGTCATCGAATTAAAAGCCAATGAATTAAGTGAAATATGTGTAAAATTAGAAGCGGTTCGCCCACAGAAAAGGAAACATAAGTCTAAATTAAGTACCTTTGCAGTGAAAGCCCCCAATTTGCTAGTGGTAAACCCACAGCTTAGTAGTAATTATTGTGTCGAAATCAAACCCAAAGAAGGGTTCATATCATCAAGCTTGAAAGGATCGAATAAATGCTACTACTGTTTAAAACAGTTCTTAAAATTGAGTGAGAAACAGATTGATAAAGTTAGTGAGTACTGCCCTCTAGACTTGTTTTCCGGAGACAGAACAAGAATGAGACGAGCTTTATTAAATCTTATTGAGAATCCTCAAAATAATTTAAAATTCTTCAATAATGAACAGATTATTTATGGTGAAAAATCATCCCCAAATGAATTTAATCATTTTTTGGATTCCATTGATATATTTAAAAGCTCCATTAATTTATTTCTTGATTTTATAATAGACATATTGATCTATGCTAGCAATAAATCTCATAGTACATGTGATAAATCCAATGACACAGTTATAAAAAAAAGCATAGGCAAATGTACCGAGGATAAAAAACTGCCAAGTGATAGTTTCCTTATCAAATTACTTGAAATCCAGAAATGGTCTGAAACATTTTATTTGGAAAAATGTCCCATCAATGTTAAGAACAAAGAATATGTTCCTCTGATTTTGGACAAAATAGAGGCACAGAATTTGGACCTGAATAATGCCACAGATATACAGAAATTTATCTCTTCTACTGATCCTCAACATTTGGCTTTGATATCTGCAGTAGCTAAGGACTGTTCAATCATGATCAGCTTTTCACTTGACACCTATAAAGAATTGCCAAGTGTAAAAATTGGGGATGCTGAAATATCATATAGGTTGGCAGTTACTGATTTAGAGCCAAAGTCAGCTAAATCTCTAGTAAACAGAAAAGAAACAGAGAGAAAAATGCTAGAAGCATATTTTAAATATATGGATACTGTTGAAAGAAGTGATTTGTGTAAGTATCTAAATTAGATATTCAAATTGAATAGGTGACATTAATGTTTCATTCTATAAAAAAAAGGTTAACAAATTTCAAACCTGTTGAGACTCTATTTAATTCTAATTAAAATATCATTAAAAGAATTATAAATCCACACCAAAATTTCATGATTGTCTTCCTAATAATAGTTATATATTAATAGTACTAAATTAAAGAGTTTTCATTACCTTTTTTCAGAATCCAGCCACATTCAGAAACAAGAGCAAAACAGTTGGAAGCATGGGAGACTTTAATAATAGAATACTTAAAGGCCTCAAAACAGTCTATGATAGATGTAAGAGAATCACAAAACAGCCCCTTATTTAACAACAGTTCAATAAATAGAAAATTGTCACAAGAATCAATTGTAACTATACTAGAAGATATGGCTAAGGCCGGCAAAGCAGCGCCCATAGACAAAAGTAAGGCTGTGTGGGAGGTGTACTGGCACTCGCTGGATGAATGGGGCAATATTGTGTATAACTGGGCTTGTAGCAATGGACTCAACAATTCTGTGTGCACTTTGTTTGAGCTGAGGGAAGGCGATAATAGCGTTGGTGAAGGTGTGTATTTTTTTTTTTAGCTCAATGAAATGACATTTTCCTTGTTGTTAAGTTGATAAAGTCCAAGCAGCATTGAACTAAGAATTGCCTACTAAAAACAAATATTAGACACTTTTGGGATATTTATATCCTCATATCCTATCATCATATCCTAGGGCGAAATTAATAAGGACTTTTTATGGATAATATCAATCCTATAGGGAATGTTTAGCCATTGTGACTTGTCAATACTTCAGATAATAATAATAAGCCATTTATTCCATAAATCATAATTTGCAAGTTAATTTTGACACATTGTTTCGATTTCATTTTGGATTATGGACCCGGTAAAGGCCTCCTCAAACCTTTTCCACTTTTCTCTATCTTTGCTCTGATCCAGCCAGTTTCTCCCTGCTACTTGTATGATGTCGTCTGCCCAACGCTGCCTTGGTCTGCCAGTGTTTCTTGTGCCTGACGGTCCTTTCCATATGGTGGTCTCTATTGTTCACCTTCTATCTGTGTAGCGTGCAATATGACCAAACCATTTCCACTTCAATGTCAGTGCGTGTTTTAGTACTTCAGAAAGACAGACAAACTTTGATGGTATTGGAAATTGTTACAATCTCGAAAATGCCTATCAAGAGAAACTTCTTTTTGTTTGCCTAAATTACGCTTTCGTCATTACAGAGTTCCACGGCCTAGACATGAACATCCTCATCAAGGCGCTAAAGACGCTGCAAGTGAAAGGCAAGTGTGAGCTGATGGAGTTCGATGACAACCAGGGTGTCAAGTTTTTCTGAAGTAAGCTGTGGGGGCGGCTGGGCACGTTGCGTATTTGTTACCTCTACAGGCACGATTATGCACCTTTTCCAAATGAAATATAACTGGAAACCAAATGTTATTTTCATCATGCTATGGCGGTCTTGTTGTTGTGACACACATTTCAACTAGGTACTTCCATTAAAGGCCTTCTACACGGTTGGATTGGACCGCCGACCAAGGACGCCAAGAATGCCTATGAGTTACCATTAAACCGAGGGTATGGTCACAAAATACGCAACTTGTTCAGTGTTAGATAGTATTCTCAATCAATTATTATTGTAAGTACATTATTTTCGATATGAAAATGTTGAATGCATTTTGTTAAGTTATTATAACTATTATAATGTTGGAATATATTGCCTCATATTTTTATATGATGTTTTATTAAATTAATTTTTACAAAATCTCAGAAGAATTTTTGCACAAGAACTAGGTAGGTAATAATTTATATTAATCTAGATCTCACTATGTTGAAGTTGCCGCCTGCCCAGCGTGGCGATTATGGGTAAAGCATAGGCAAGCAACTAGGTGGCGAACAACTGGAGAGACCTAGCAGTCCAGCAGTAGACAGAGAGTCCAGAGTTAGTCGCCGTAATAGGGTATATAACACACAAAAAAAATTGGTGGTATACAATAAGATATCACATAAAATTGGATATTTTTTTATTTCAATCAATCCGTGTAAAATTGTACAATTACAAAATTGATCACTTCAATTACAACTATTACTTAGTAAAAATTTACTTTAGCAAATAGGTAGAAAAACATTCAACATACATAACGTTATTATGTGGTGTGTGATGAAGATGTGCGCAAACATAGCACACCCGACTACTTGGTGTCAAACCAACTTAGGTACATATTTTCAATTTCTAATTACAGATTTGATAAAAATACATATAAGTAAACTCTAAAAGCTAAAACGAGGTTACGTTCAAACCTCTGCGTTGGCGCTTTTATAACGCTTTCGCATTCACGTGTGTAAATAATACTAAAGAGTTTCATTGTGATTTCATCGACTTAATTCTATCATTTTTGGAAACGACAATATCTTACGAAAACATTATCGACCGTTCATTTAAATATTCAAATATCGAATATTTGAGGCCAGTGTCCCTAAGAGCTCTCGTAAAAGCTTTCGACGAGAACTGTACATTTTGAATGAACGATTGAAAATCTTTTCTGGTCGTATCTCTTGTGTCCGAGTGAAATCTTTCCGAACGCATTTGTGAATTGCCTTGAACGGTATTCCAATGTCCGCTAAATAAACTGAAAGCTCACTGCTGTTATTCATATTTCGAAGGGCATGCTATATTAAACTTGTCTATAAAATGTGAGACTTTAAAAAATCACACGACTAAAATATTTTTTGTAAAACCTGTACAAAACTTTCTGGGGTTACTTTACGTATGTGCTTATTTTAAAACAATTAGCTTATCTAATATGCCATTATAAATATTCATAATTACATTAGGTACGATGCGGCCTTGATTTTGACCATGGCTATCCCCAAGTTTTGATTTTTATACCTCTGGAAGTTACTACAAATTAATACAGTAACATTGAATACAAGATTTAAATCTAAAATAACGATAAAACGTTACAGGTATGGTCTGTGTTGAAGTAAATAGTAACGACGTACACTTGTAAAAATAATACATTGTACAGTGTACATTGACGACCGTATGGTATTCAGAGCTCAGCCTGATGATCATTGTGTTAACTCGAGTGATCTCGGTGTTAAAACTTTTACGTCCTATTCGAAAAAGAATATAAATAAATTCAAAATGTTTATATGGAATGATTGAAGAGGGGTGTACATAATTATGAATCTTTTTTTATATTATCATATTTCACTATTATTTTACATTTCTCAAGTGTTTCTGTCCCCCAAAAACAATCTCACACATATCTAATTATAATTACATCTAAAACTATTGGTATATTCTAATACTAATATAATAAACGATCAGTCTTCAACCAAAATACACCTTTAACAAGTATTGACCTTGAAAAATTCAACAAATAAGTTAACTGTACATCATTTAGGTACCTTAAGCCTTAATTTATTAATAAAAAGATTACAAAACTTCTGCAGAGTTCACAAAATTGTGCCAAAACCGTTACGTTGTACTCTATTTGACAAATAGGTTTTATGTTTTTATGTCAAGGATACGTATCGATATCTGTAACTTCGCACGGTCGACGCCGAAATATTCGTTCTTAGGGCGTTACTACACCAATCGGTCGATGCAAGAAACAATTGGTCAACGTTGATCGATATAATAATGTGAGAAACTATCAATCGGCGTCGATCAAAAGATTCTTCCATCGATCGATTTGTTTAGTAACACACTTACATGTCGTTATAAAATAATAAAAAAAATATTATTACAAAGTATTATATTAAAATACATTAAGAACTAAGAATAAGAAATAAAATCACAAATATGTTTGTTATAATGAGTGTGTTATATAATCAAACAAGAGTTCGACTCACATATAAAATTGTTAAAAGTTAACTTAAGAATACTTTGTCACCCCGTTTCAAAGTTACAGATATTGCTATGCTTCCCAGCTTTATACAACCCTAAACTAAGTAGGTAGTTAGGTACTAATTAACAGCTCATCAACCTATCGTAAGTCGAAAGTAGGTTGTGAAAATTACTCTGTAACTGTTGACGAACTGTTGCCTTTACTTATACGACCCGATACACTTACATCTACTCTATAGACTAACAACATCACAGATAACATTACAACAGAAATTATTATGATTTGGAATGATTTATTTAATTTAATCCATGATATAATCAATAAATAAAATGTTATTACTTATTACGAGTATATTTAGTAAACGATAAAATAAAAACAAAATAAACATAAAATCAATTTAAAAATGTAATATTTAAAACGTAAATATTCTCATCTGCCTCAAATTTAGAATCAATGAATGATATTTTTGCTGGTTCTAAGTCTACGTATATTTTATAAAATACACAAATTTAAGGGATTTAGTTGCCTTTTGAATCCCTTGGGATTGGCAGCGAAGCAGGTACCGTGGATTAACGGGAAAACGTATCGCAAACTGTACCCCCGTTATAGGCTAAGATGTGAACGGATTCCTTTCGTAAAAAAGTATAGAGTTGCCTTTCCTGCACACATTATGGCATTTACAAAACTTCTTGCTGTTTTTGGAATATTCTTTTTTTTTTTTTTTTTTTAATTTATTTATTGGCTAAACATTACATTAATATATCAAATTAATACAGTATTCGAAAACCACTGAGGTTTATATTGATACTGCTGATGTTCGCATCTACACAGTGAGTGAAATAATTATTAAAATTTAAAGAACTAAGTTATACAATCAATTATTTAACTCAGGGTTTGGTTTGAGTTGAGTCAATAAGTACGCTTTCAATTTATTTTTAATATTACTCGGTGTGACATTCTCACGAAGATTTTCGGGTAGTTCGTTAATAAGTCGCGGAGCGAGGTAGGCCGCGGTGCGCTGCCCGTACGAGTTGCTCGCGCGGCCAGTGACGAGCCGGCCCGCCGCCACAGCCCGAGTGTACACAGGATGATTGCATATTATTTTTAATGATTCGTCAAAAAAATATTGTTTTAGAAAAATGTTTTTAAATTGTGTGTGGATAGGTAAGACTTTACAATGTTTAAAAAGGCCAGATTCATCATTACTAAATTTATGTTTTATGTTACCGGATACTATGTTTTTAATGATTTTGTGCTGAAGTGCATACATTTTATTCAGATACGTCTTATATGTACGACCATAGCTTCCCAAACCATATTGCACATATGATTCTGCCAAAGCGTTATATAACATTAATTTGACCTTGAATGGTATGCGATTTTTTAGAATGATAATATTTGCTAGGAATTGTCTCAGCTTGGTACATACGTAATCTATATGCTTTTCCCAATTGAACTTGTCATCAATAGTCAAACCAAGATATTTTATGCTCTTTACAATTTCTATCCGTGGACAATGGCACATGCCGTTATACGGGGTATGAAGACAACTGTGGTTGTGGGCTACTAAGCAATCAATGGGTACATGTTTCAAGTAGGGGGATTTAATAACCATGAGTTTTGTCTTATCGCTATTAAGTACTAAGCCCGCATCGTGACACCAGCGTAGTAGCGAATTTAGATCTGCTTGCAACAGGTTGCGAGCTATTTGTGGATCTTTAGCCGCCACTAGTAAGCACGTGTCATCTGCGAATTGAAAGCAGGTGCTGTTAAGAAGACACTTACTCATGTCATTTACATACGACAAAAAGTGTAAGGGCCCGAGTACTGACCCTTGGGCCGTGCCTACGGTTGTATTAACTGATTTACTTAGTGATTCGCAGACTTTGACGGTAAACTTTCGATTTTGGAGATAGTTTTCGCACCATTTCAACATAGGGCCACGTATACCACATCGACTTAGTTTCGCGATCAGTTGCCCATACTGCAGTGTATCAAAAGCACGTGAGAAATCAATAAATAGTGCTAATACAGTCTCTTTTTTGTTTAAGTGCTTATTAACCTCATCTGTAAACCTAGATAGTAAATCAGTCGTTCCCTTACCCGCTTGGAACCCGTATTGATTCGGATAGATAACCTGTTTATTTGCATAAAAAATGTTAATTTGTTCACATACGCATTTTTCCACTATCTTATCTATTACGGAGAGTAATGTAATTGGACGATAATTTGAGTATTGATCCCGTTTACCTTTTTTGTAGATCGGCCTAACACATCCTATTTTTAAGTCATCTGGATAATGTTCAGATTTTAGACTACTGTTTATTAGATTTGCTATAGCTATGCATGCATCAGGTCCCGCCATCTTAACATCTGATACTTGGATACCATCCAGACCAGGGGCTTTATTTGAATTTAATTTATTAACAATTTTCAAAACTTTGTCACTTGAAACTTTTTGAAACTGCAAGCTACAATCAAGTTCTGGTTCATCTATTTTGGGGGCCCAAAGTCGTGTACTGCAGTTGGGTACTATATTTTTGACCGCGGACTCGAATTCAGATGCAAAGTTCTCAGATATAGTTTTTGAGGTAAGTCCTTGTCCTTCGAATGCCCTAGTTATGGCCGCATCGATTGATAGTGTCACTCGTCCTAGCATTTGGTTTATTATTTGGTACACTTTTCTACTGTTTTTAAAGTTAATATTTATTTGATCCAGATAAAATGCATTCCTTCTTCTTTCTAAAATATTATGTATTTTATTACGAATTCTATTATACTCTAATCTTATTATAGGGTCATTTAAACTTTTTTTCCAGGATCGGAATAACTGGTCACGTTTTTTACATAGGCGAGAGATATTATCGTCAATCCATGGCATTTTAAATTGAGTGACCTTATTTTTCCTACTGTAATTGCGTTTTTTAATGGATGTTGCGTTTTTCGTTGCATTATGAAAGGAGTCGCGTATAAAACTATAAATCTCGTTGGATGAGCTCATACAATTTGTCGACAGCCAATCTACTTTTCCTAATTCCTCACTCAATATATCATAATTAATTATACGTTTAGGATCATCCTGTATACGCCCGGGCGGCGCGGCCGTCTCGCCAACGCAGGCAAGAATAATAGCCCGGTGATCGGCCAGTACAACATCTAACACCGCCGTGCACGGAACTAATGTAGGATATCGCGTGAAAATGTGATCTATGCATGTTTTAGTTACGACGTTAAGTCGTGTTTCGATTCTTGTGAAATCCGTGATTCCGCACATTAGTCCTTGCCCGCTGAGTGTTTCTAAATAAAAATCTTTATGTGATGAACTAGATTTTAGGTCAATATTGGTGTCTCCAACTACAATAAGATTTTGTCTCAAACCAAACCTCGAGATGTAGCTATCGAGTTCTTTGACAAATAAATGCTTATTAGTTGACGGGGGCCTATAAATAGAACACACAACCACGTCTTGACCAGGGTTAATTTTAACGGTGCCAGTTAAGCTTTCAAATGTTGTAGTTTTATGATGAAATAATGTGAATTTTAAATGGTTTTTAACATAGACTATAATACCACCACCCCGTTGATTATTACGTAGTTGTGAGTACATATTATAGCCGGATATATTATAGAGATTAGCAATATCATCGGAAATACCCGCCTCAGTTACAATAATCATATCTAGTGGAAAATTACTGCTATGAATGGTCTGAAGTAATTTTGGAAAGTTTTTAATTAGTGATCTAATGTTTACATGAATGCAAGACAAATTTAAACGACCTTTTGGAGGTAGTTTTTCAAAGAAACTATTTACAGAATTACAACCGAATAACTCATGGAGTTGTACTCCCATTTTAGTTTTATGATGGTAGGTTACAGCGCAGGTATAAATTTAATTACGAAATACTATAATCCTAGAATGCGGAGGGACCCTTATGAAGTTGTGCGATATCTTGCATGGATTTAATGTAGAAAATTTTACTAGTGCTATTTTTTCTGACACATACTTTACCGTCTTTGCACCACACAAATTGATAAGATTTCCCTAGCTGCAACTTCGTATTATATAAAAGGGATTTAAGGTGTTTAGTTAGGGCTTCACGGATAAAAACACGTTGCTCTTTTTTTTCGCCGGGGGTATCAGGAAAGAGCATTCCCAAGTTAAGACACTTTGTTTTGCTAGCACTAATCCATTGCATCTGGGTCGTTTTATTTTGCATTTCCACGACTACAGGCCCAGGCTTGTCCTTAGACCCTGGTATGCGTTGCGTTGATGCTATATCGTTAATATTCATTTGCAATTTATCAGCTACCGTTGCCAGCATGGGGCCTACGTCTTTGGGGGAAGACTCGGGCAGACCCGCAATTTCTAGGGAAGTTGACAGTGCTTTTTGTTCCATGGATTTCATGCCTAGTTCTAGAGCGGCTACTTTTAGTTCCAGATTCTTGTTCTTGCTATGCAGGTCTTGATTTTTGTTCTCTAGGTCTTTTATTTTAGTATCCTGTTTTTTAATAGCCTGCTCCATGTTGCTGATTTGGTCGCTCACGAATTCAAGGGACGATTCTAGACTCCTTATTTCCTCTCGAAAAGCTTTCTTTAGCTCCCGACTAATATCCCGGATCAATTTATCGGTATCTAAAGTTTGTATGGTTTTTGGAGATCCTGTTACAGATTCGTCATCCTCGTCTTCATCATTAGGCATCAGGAATGATGATCTGCGAGACATGTTTTTCACGCAGTCTTCACAACTCCATTCTATGGCAACTGAATTTTTTAGGGTGTTTAGTTGCTTATTGGATAGTTTAGCACATGCAGGATCTGCATGCACTACCATTTGACATCTGCTGCACTCCAAACCTGGTGCCTTCTTGGTGATGTTTTTTGCACATTTTGAACACTTTTTTAGTACCATTGTGGGTAGAATAAAATTCACTGTCAAGCAGGGATACACACAACCTTTCACATCAGCGTATTGACGCGAATTTCAAGAATTAGTAATAAAATACATAACATTAATTGATATAGGAACGAACTATTGTTCACAGCGAACCCTGTGTTACATATCTACGACATAATATATTTTGAAACAACTTTGAATATAATTATATTTCACAAATTATGGATTTAAGAAATATACTAACATCAAATTCTATTAGTACCACGGGGATATTCTCTGGCAGTGAATGAAATTGTATATACTTCACAACGTTCATTAGTAAAACAACCACGTGAAAAATAAGTTTCTGGTCATTAAAAATGTCATGATAGGTATCAAATTATTTCAAAATTTCTAATTTGGTAGGTACATAATTATATTACAATTAATTATTGTAATTTTGCTGTTCCAATAACATCGAATTTTCCATTTAACCAAGTCTAAAACCTTGGGATACTACTTGGTATCTTCATTTTAGGATTACAACAGTTTGGTTTTCTATGTTGGTTCTTTATTTCATCATGATAAATACACAGGTTCAAAAACACTACCCGAAGACGTCTAAATTTTCACATAAATAAATTATTCTCCACTAAAGTCCTGTCTTCTCCTAGCTACGAGTACCAACAGTGTTGCACCTACAAATGTTCGCTGCACTCTAGAGCCGCGTTGCAGTAGCCGTTGCTGATGTTGCCGTTCACGCCGTTGCCGTTGGCCGCGACGTTGCCGTTCTTCTCCGCGCAGACCACCAGGTCCACTGATGGCACCACGGCGTTGCCGCTCTTCCCGCCAGGCGGCCGGTAGAACCACCACGCCAGGAAGAAGAACAGCACAGAACAGAGCTTGCCTAGAAGTGCTAGAGCTAGCATGCACCTGGAAATTGAAACAAATGGTTGTAACGAAACGAAAGCAGCAAGCAAATCTGATTGCTCTGATGACTAGGTAACTATAATATACTCATTATATTATAGGTTCATGGATTCACGAAGGTTTTTGATTTTATTTTTTATATTCGTCATCAACTTTCCGCAATCCTCTGCTGGACATAGACTTCTCCAATCTACTCTTTCCAGCTATCTTGCGCAAATCGTCTCTTCACCTGGCCTGAGAGCGTCCGACACTACGTTTGTTGAGAAATTACGACAATAGAACTCGTTTCCCCCAACAGTATTCTGTGGCTGTTAACATCCTACACTACGGTTGCTAAGATGCGAGTATCCGTTCCAGAACTTATTTACCAATGTTTGTCGCTCTGTGGCTGATGAGTAGCGTAATTTATAGTACTTCTGTCGACCGACAGAAGCCTAAGTTAGTTGCCACCGCCACACCGGCCGAACCCTAACCTCCCACGAGCTCCGGAAACCCTACTCACCGGCAGAAACACGACTCGGAGGTCATTGACTGCGGTATTCTATAGGGTGGAGGTCCTTCCCCGGTCGGGCGGCTCAACTCGAGCGAAGATTCGCTACGCCCTACCTCTCCTAAAGTGTGACTCACCCGCTCATGTACTTGTTGTCGTAGTGCAGGCAGGCGCCGCGGCCGCCGCAGGCGCGGTCCCACAGCGCGCACGACAGGTCGATGAGGAAGCCGAACAGCAGCGGCGCGGGGATGGTGCCCAGCAGACGCACCTTGATCCACTGGATGCCCAGCGCGAACGAGCGCTGGTCCTCGCGCACGCACCTGCAATGTGCCGTGGGCCTTTTATACACAATCTGGAATCTGTAGCGACACCTATCTCGACATCGCTACAACAATCTCCACGTCGGCGCTACAAATACTAGTTCCGTCAGCTAACAACAGATGGCGATGTAACATCAGTGGCGCGCGATCTCCATACAAAGCGAAATCACTCAATACGAATTCTATGGAACACCTACAACTCACATACGAAGTTTTCATCACGACTCGCTCGCATGCACATATACGAAAAACCAAGATGGTCCATTGGACCGCGGTCCCCGAGCATGATCACTGGCGGCGGCGGAAGTACTTCCACTTTTCGTAGGGACAAATCTGTTCGAGGCCATACAGCGCGCCTCAGAGGGGGCGGGGGCAGTGGTCCGCCGGATCCGCGCCTTGGGCCTCAAAGTGGCCCTTGAGAAGACCGAGGCCATATGTTTTCATGGGCCTCGGCGCGCGCCTCCCACCGACTCTGTCGTGATGGTAGAAGGCGCGCGGATTCCCGTCGGCACAATCCTGAAATATTTGGGATTGTGGCTCGACGGGCGGTGGACGTTTAGGGGCCACTTCGAAAAGCTGTGGCCCAAGTTGGCGGGGACAGCGGGCGCATTAAGCGGACTGCTGCCCAATGTGGGGGGGCCCTCTGCAGCGTGCCGGCGGCTCTACCTAGGCGTCCTCAGATCGATGGCCCTTTATGGGTCGCCGGTCTGGGCTGGCGCCATTACGGTGGAGACTTCCCGCGCGCTGTGGAGGGCCCAACGCCCCCTGGCGTTGAGGGCCATCCGCGGATATAGAACTATATCCGCGGATGCCGCCACTGCGATTGCCGGGTCCCTTCCGTGGGACCTGGACGCTGCCGTACTCGCCGCAGTCTACCTGTGGCGAGCCGAGCAGCGGTCGCGGGGCCTCCGGCCAGCGCCCGCCGAAGTCGGAGCGCAGAAAGAGGCCGTTGAGGCGGAGGCGCTCACAGTATGGCGTGAGCGCCTCGAGGCTGCCCCGTGGGGGCGCCGCACCACTCAGGCCATTGGCCCCATCTTGGAAGAGTGGATGCGGCGCCCCCACGGGGTGGTGACGTACCGGCTGACCCAGGTCCTCACGGGACATGGATGTTTCGGCCGGTACTTATGGAGGATCAGGCGAGAGCCTGATCCTCTATGCCGTCACTGCGACAGTGGCTCGGAGGTCACGGCAGAGCATACGCTTCAGCATTGCCCTGCCTGGGCCAATGAGCGCTCCGTCCTCGTCACTGTCGCACAGGACCTCGACCTGCCGCAACTCTTGCGGCAGATGACGGCGTCGAAGGAGGTCTGGCGAGCGATGCTCGCATTCTGCGAGACAGTGATCTCGCAGAAGGAGGCGGCGGAAAGAGAGCGTGAGGCTGCGGTAGACGCGCCTGCTCTACGCCGCCCTCGGCCCGGGCGTCGCCGGAGGGCATACAACGCATCGTATGCCCTCTGAGCCTCTCCTTCGTGCCCCGAGTGGTGAGTGCGGGGGCGCGATCCACTTATAGGGGCGTAACGGTGTGGTGGGTGCAGCCACACCGTTGCACGAGGTCCGCCCGGGGAGCACTCTATTGCTCCCCGGATCCGGGGGCAGGGGTATTTGCCCTCTCCGGACCAGGAGTGCCGGCCGCTTATCATCTGCGGCTGGCCAGGGCAGGCAGGGATATGGCCGTATGCTTCGGCGCTACCCGTGTCCCTGCAACTTGCTGCCCACTGGCGACACAGGGGGGTTTAGTGGGTATGCCCTCCCTTTTGGGAGGTGTGAGTCCCACACACCACGCCGCCTCCCCCCGGAGACGGCATGAAGGTGCCTAATGCATTCCCCTCTTAAAAAAAAAAAGGGACAAATCTGTTCCTACAAATCTACTGACTGGATAATTAGATATAAATAGCCTAAGACGTGGCACGCTGGGGCACACAGCACCATCTGCACCCTGCAATATGGCGGCCTAAGAGTACAACCTCGGTATCCCTGTCTGTCGTAAAAAGCGACTAAAAGGGCCTTCGGAGTTGTGGTGGCGCATTTTTTTTTATAATAGCTCGACATAATGGCTTCCCTACGCCTGATGGAAAGCGAAAGAGAAGCCCAAATCGCTGTGACAACTGGCAAGTAACTGGTTAGTAACCTGTCAGTTGCCACTGCCATGCCGGCCCAACCCTACCCCCCACGAGCTCCGGAGACCCTACTCACCAGCAGAAACACGACCCGGAGGTCATTTGGTTGCGGTATTCTATAGGGTGGAGGTCCTTCCCCGGACGGGCGGCTCAATTCGAGCGAAGATTCGCTATTCCCTACCTCTCTTTTTACCTATTTGGGATCCAAATAACGACCCCGAAGACGACGTCGACACGTGTCTTCGGGCACACGTGCTCACTAACGTCGTACCGGGAGGACACTGCGAGGTGTGCCGCCTGAGCTGAGGAGAGGTTGAGTCAAATCCCGACAGAAATCTCGGACCGGCTTCAGGTTTACTGGGTGTTCTCCGGTTTTTGGAGTGAGTCTCGCATGACCCAAGTGTCCCGTACCTAACGCCCTCAGGAACTACAGCGCCATCTAGTCCCAAATTAAGCCGAAGCTTGTACTACTCTTTCGCTTTTCGAGTAGAAGTCGCTATACTATGAAAATAGTTTAGTATGAAGATAGTTACCTCAAAGTAGCAGAGAGCGCTGGCATCGTGGCCAAGAAGGTGAACAGCATGACGCAGAAGGAGAGGAACACGAAGAGCCACAGGTACGGGCAGTCGTGCTGCTGGCAGATGCTGTTGATGGCCTCGTACGTCACGGTGGTGTTGGACGCTGGAAGACGTCAAAAGGTAAGGTCATTTATCGCACTTATCACAAACTTGAGAGATACCTACATGTGGGATTGATGTGCGCCCTCCAGATTACCATCTGATGTATCGTCTCGTATGTTGAGTGATGAGGAAAACTTGACAATGTAAATGACAACCAGGAGAGGAGACAGTAAGACCAAGGAGAAAGCCTGGTGATGCTAATGATGATGATGATGTGGGATCGAGAAACATATAGGTAGATTGAAGAACGTATCAAAGAGGGCGACAACATGTGATTTATGTGAGAAAATGTGATGTACCTATTATGTGAGAAAAAGGGAGAAAGAGTTAATCTGCTACCAAGCTATCTAACCCAAACGTCAGGCTGTAAAAGTACATAATCATCATCAGCCTATCGCAGTCCATTGCTGGACATAGGCCTCTCCAGTTGTTCGCCTTTGGGCACATACCTGTAGGATTCACCCATAATCGCCACGTGGTTGGCGATCGCAGGGCGTAGCTTCTCGCTCTAGTGACGCTGCTGCCCGTCATCAGCATGTGGTATTTAGCTACGCCTTCAATCGTGACGGTTATACCCCTATCAGTCGGTTGCCAGCGCCTCGTCTGTTCTTCAGCAGGATGCACCGCGAAAAGCTGATGTGACAGTCACAGTTGAGCTGGCGGCATGGCAGGCCGAGCGGTACAGCTGTGAGGTCACGTACCAGGGTCGGGCCGGTAGCTGGGTAGCTGGTCGCCGGCCACGCAGCCGCAGTGGCGGAACAGCTGCGCGGCGCCGGCCAGCTGGCGGCTGGTGCAGCCGGCGTGGCAGGCCGAGTAGTACACCACGCCGTCGGCGCCGCACACCGGCGAGTAGCGCACGTCTGCGCACGCGCAGTCGACGTTGCACGCTGCTGTTAGGCGGTTGTCGCTGCAATTCAACGGTTACGGTTGAAAGTAGTTTCAGATTAACGGATTTTCTTAACTATAGCTTAAATAGGTAGGTACCTAGATCAAAAATGTGGAAAGACATTTTCACACGGACGTTGAATGCTGACAAGCAGCGATTCTCTCTCATTTCCTTTTCTATTTAAAAGGCCGACAGCTACCCCCGAACTCGATATGAGTTGAATCCATGGGCGGTGTCGATGGTAATCAGGCATTACCACGGGCATTACATTTGCTCGTCTGCCGCCTCTAGCATAAAAAAGGCGTTCGCGAGAGAAAATTTCTCTAAAATTGGACCGAACGTGATCAGGCCTCAGGGTCTGTAGATGGCGTGCGGTGCGAAGATAGAATAAAGCTGCTGGCATCATCATTCGATTCATCACGAAAGTTTATGAAGACCATTCTATATTTCATACTTATCATCTTGATACTTGAAAGTCATCCACGGTACGTTATGCGCGCAATTTTCTGCTTCGTGCAACTGGTCTTTGGAATCAGCTTTCGGCTGCAATTTTTCCAAGAGGGACCTTCAAAAAGTGAACTTACCTAAGTATAAATTCCTCAAGGGCCGGTAACGTACCTGTGGCTCCCATGGTATTGCGGTGTCTATGGGCTGAAGTGATCACTTACCATCACGTGACTTTCAAACCCATTTGCCATAAAAATAATCTTGTTTACCTGGGTTGAGTGGATGGCGAGCTATAGGGCACAGTGACGCCCGCGAAGGGGTAGTCGTCGCAGGTGAGCACGAAGCTGAAAGTGAAGACGGCGGCCAGCACGGTGGCCGCCACGCACAGCTTGATGATGCCGGCGCACGTCAGCTGCCAGCGCTTCACCAGCCAGCCGCCCAGGAACGTGCCGCCGCCGCCCGCCGGGACTGTTATGACGCCTAGAACAAACGTCATATATCATCTTCTTTTTTCGTGGTTCATCCTACCGAATGACAAACGAGGCGCTGGCAACCGAGTGGTGGCGGTATAGCCATCACAATCCAAGGCGTAGCTTAATACCACAGACCGATGTCGGGCAGCAGCGTCACCGGAGAGAAAAGCTACGCCCTGCGATCGCCAACCCGCCTGCCCAGCGTGGCGATTATGGGTATATCCTCCAGATGTTTGCCCTAAGTGGCGAACAACTTGGGAGGCCAATGTTCAGCAGTGGACTGCAATAGGCTGATGACGATGATGATATCTTCTTTTTAAGTGAGCGACGTATCTTTTCGCACCAAACATCATGCCGAATAACAAACGAGGCTCTAGCAACTGACAGGTGGCGGTATAACTACCACGATTAAAGACGTAACGAAATAACACAGGCCGATAACGGGTAGCAGCGTCACCAGAGCGAGGAACTACGCCCTGTGATCGCCAACTCGCCTCCCCAGCGTGACAGTTTTGGGCAAAGCCTCCAGATATTTACCCAAAGTGGCAAACATCTGAAGAGGCTGATGATGATGATGACGATAAACATCTTCTTCAAGTACCTCTCTAATCACTGAAGATTAGCAGTCATCTGTGTATAGCATGCTTTGTTCTGCGCGAGTCGGAATAGTTAAGCAACCGTCACATCACATGGATGGATGGTGCAATGTGATACTTTGACGGATAGGTATGGAAGAGATCAATCTTCGTTTTTACGGCACAAGACCATCCATTAAAAAAAAGAATATGAGCTTTAAATCTCAAACATTTTATATCTTGTGATGCCACGTGAAAATTTCAAAGTATTTATGATCGATTTTTTGTTCGTCCGAATGTTAAAGTAAGGCACCAGAACAGTTCAGAATAATAGATCAGAGCTATTACGCACCTAATAGAAGAGCAGCTTCGGAGGCGCTGACCGCGAACTGGTTTTCGATGAGCTTGGGCAGGAAGGCGGCGAAGCCCGAGATGAGCATGCCCTCGCTGGCGCCGGCCAGGTTCAGGAACAGGAAGGTGGGGTTCCGCAGCAGCGCGGCGGCGGCGCGCGGCAGCTCGTGCAGCGCGCTGAACGCGGCCGACTTGGAGGCTGCGCCCTCGTGAGCTTCCGACACTTTGGACGCGCGGAGCTCGTCCGACCCTGGGGTTGTTTAGCAAGAAACTCTATAAGGTGTAGCGCAGACGGCACACTTTTTGTGCGATAGAGTCTGCGTCGCGTCTGAGACATTTAAAAAGAGCGTCTAGGTCTGCCGACAGAATGATCGAAGATGTGCGTTGAGTCTGTGAAATATCTGCGACAGATTTTTGCGCGTCGTGTGCGTTACTGCATATAATTGCAAAAAAGTGCGTCACGGATAGTCTGTCGTCTGCGCTGCCCCTAAGGCAGCAGAAACGTCTAAGTAGGTAAGTAAGGTTAGTAGTTCAAAAGTCACAGTTCTTATAGTTTGGAAAAAAAGTTGCTGTGTCATAGAGACGGACAGACAGACATGACGAATCTATAAGGTTCCATTTTTTGACATTTGGCGACGGAACTCTTAAAACATTCCCGCACAGTACAAACATTTGTGTGCATGAACATGTCTGTTTGTATTGGTCTGGGTGTTTTCTATGTATAATATGTATTTATTTACAAAAAAAATGTATCTAAGTAAGTTTATCAGTTGTCTAGTATCCATAGTACAAGCTTCAGCTTAGTTTGGGGCTAGGTGGCGCTGTGTGGCCCAGCGTGGGATGTCTTGGGTTATTTTATAGCAGCCCAGGACAACTACATTGACTAACCATAAAATTATGTCGTAGTATCGACTCACTCTTCGGGCCTTACGCCTATTTGTTATTACACTCACCTGGCAGCTCGTAGGGGAAGGCCAGGATGGGGATGGCGACGACGAGGCACAGCACGGCGGACAGGATGAAGCCCACCCACCACGCGCCGATCCACACGGAGCTCAGCGGCGTTATACCTAACCTGCTCACAACGAAACAATAGGCTATTATGGCTAAAAATTGTAAAACTCGGTTAGAGTTGCAGCTGTCCATGGGCGGTGTCGACTGCTTACCCTGATGCGTCACACATGCTCGTCTGCCGCCTCTCGCATAAAAAAAGACACGTATTTTTTTATTTATAAATTAGACAGACTAAAAATTACAATGTTATAGCCCGTTGAAATTACGCGTGACGTCACTCGGTGAGGCATTTTTACGGGAGCGAGTGACGTCAAAGACTCCCACTCCTAACTTTTGATGCCTTGTATCTTTGCTATTGTTTATTTGAAAGAAAAAAGGAAAAATACGTGTCTTTTATTTTTGAATAAGCTAAAAGACGGAGTAATTACAATTTTTAGCCATAATAGCTTACTATCTACTCCTAAAGTGTACCTACTATTTACGCCATCGCATCGTTTCGTTACACGGAAAGGGGCGCTTCGTACAATAACACCCGTAATATTGTAATTAAGCGGCCAGAGCTCCCGCTGTTTTCTTATGTAAATCCGTTCAGTCATTGCTCAATACTGAACGCAGGCTTGCTGGCTTCATGTACCTACATACATATTCTGGACTCGATAGTAAAGTTTTACACATTAGCGGAATTTGATTGGACACGAGTTTTGAAGTATGTTTTTAACTTTTTATTTATTTAATTTCGTGTAAAAGACAGAGTTAACGCTGCGTATGCATTCTCTGTCAGTCAACCATTCAGAAGATATCTCTTCAGATACGAAACAATCACATTTTAATTGTGTCTGCAATATGGCAGAAATGGAAATATTTATTATCTGAAAACATGTACACTCTACCAAGATTATTTATACCTACTGTGTTAAAAACAAAAAAAACGGCCTCGGTGGCCCAAGAATGTTAAGCTTGGACGATCCAAAGGTTCCGGTTTCAATTTCTGATCGGATCAATATTAGGAAGAGTATTTCTAATTTATCTAGTATGGGAGGTAAACAATGGCTTAAATACAGATAGGTAGATAATTTGGTATGTATTACATATAGGAAGGTACAGTAAAAGACACACTAAAAATAACATATTTTATCTATATCCTACAAATTCAAGCAAAACAAAATATCTTTGGGAGTAATATCGCAGTGGGGCGTGATATTCCATTTGATCTCAATTAAGAGTTTGATTTTGGCAACTTACTTAGAATAATAACGCAAGTAATCAATGGCAATTAATAAGTTGACTTGTGCTTAAAAAAATATCTTTACAAATGCACGTTCTATTTCTATTACCAAAATTTCTTATCAAACAAAGTTTTCTAAAACAACCTTCAAATCGACCGCTACCAGAATCGGCCGCCAAGTCTTTATGAAAACAAAGTGGACGTCTATGGTCTGCCCAGATGAATTAAAACAATACTGGCCATCTTGACTCTGATTGACTTGCTAATTCCTTGTTCGCTAAAACAAGTACTTGCCGAACACTGAATAGACTCTTGCCGACTTGGGTGTAGTGTTTTGTTTACTTGGATGACTTAATGTAATTTTTTTTTTTTTTTTTTTATACCACTAAGGTGGCAAATGGCTACCGGCCCGCCTGATGGTAAGCAGTTACCGTAGCCCATGCACGCCTGCAACACCAGGGGCATCGCATGCGCTTAGCCGACCCTTTAATTTGGAAGGAAATGTTTCTGATACCAATACTTACGTACCTACCTATAGCTACGTGTTAAAATCTTTTGTACGATTTACGTCTATGACTTGATCATACATTACAAAGTCAGCCTGGTACTTTTAAACACACTTTTATAAGGTTGTCCTATATGAAAAAAACTGGGATGTAAGGGAGCGGCCTATCATCTTTTCGCTCCAAGCCAACTTCACCTGTCCGTGGTACATCATGCCGCATAACAAACACAAGTGAAGGCGTAGCTGACACAGACTGATGACGGGCAGCAGCGTTACCGGAGCGAGTAGCTACGCCCTGCGATCGCCAACCCGCCTGCCCAGCGTGGCCATTATGGGTATTGTTTGCCCTAAGTGACGAACACAGTGTCCTGCAATAGGCTAATGATGATGACGACTCGTATACAAGTCAAACCATGCCTTTACCTTTCAAACTTAAATAGGAACATGCGTCGCACTTAAGTTAAAGGTATAACATTACCTACTTATGTACGCTTTTGTAATAGAAACGAAGCTGTATTACCTCGCCTACAGAATAAAACGCAGCTCCCCCATGACGGCGAAGAAACTCTATAAAATCATGAACCGAATTTTCAAATAACGAACGCGCCATAAATTAAAAAGCGAAGCCACCAAAAAGGTCGTTCAGAAACCGCGAGCGCGGAAAATCATATTTCGCTGCAGAAGCCTTACCGTGGAGGTAAAACGGGGAATTAATTTGGCTGAAAAGTTGCCTCGAGAGCACAATGAGATGAAAGCGAGAGGGCGAATGAGTCGTGAATGAAGCCGCGCCGCGTCCTGCCCGCGGATGGAATATTAAAACCGCCGCGGAAACGGATGAGACTGGTTTTGTTTTGTTTATTGACGTCAACATGCCACGCCACTTTGAAATGTAACAACAGGTTGTTTGGCGAATTTGGATAGGATAGTTGATATGATTTAAAGGGATTGTCTGGTAAGTAGGTACTGTAGGTACCAATTGTCTTTCCAGAAGAAAGTCATTATTGTAATTATCGACTATTTACATATTTTAAACGAATATCAAAGTTATCAAAGGTAATAAAAATATGATTACCTATATCTATACCCCTACTAAACTGAGTTAGGTAATCATATTTTTATAAACCGAGTTAGGTAATCTCAGGAAAATTTTGAGTTAGGTCGTTATTTTAAGTGTACCTATATCGTCTTACTTCGTGTTATAATGATATTCTCTAAAAATCTTTGTTAACTTACTGGAAAGTTTGTTTTAGCTACTTACGTGTCAGAGTCGATGCTGACAAAATCTGTGTAGATAGTGAGCATTTGGCCGCCCAGCACATAGCCCAGCGCTGGCCCCACCACTGCCATTGTGTAGTACACACCTACAATACAAAACACAAATCAAAATACCAGCTAATGATAAAGTCACCTGCCAAACTCATAGTCATTTATAAAACATATTGTATCAGAAGAGGAACATGGAACGCAAAGCTCCTGATGTTACAGATGTTCATGGGCGGCGGTTATCACTTACCATCAGGTGAACCGCTTGCTCGTCTGCCCCCTATTTCATATAAAAACACCTGGCTACATAGGTACCGTCAAGGATTTTTGGTGCTGGATAACATTGACATGAGGGCACTGCTATACCAAAATGTCAAAAGTGACGTTTTATATGAGGTCCTTGTCGGTCTGTCGACGAGATGAAGGTATGTAGGTACTCTCTATTCCTCCACTCGATAAGTTTGGTAGGACAATAGTTATAGGAAGCCAAAGCGACTTAGTGTGTTTTATCGGAAAACGAAAACGTTCTTAAGCGTGTTTGCCCAAAGTGGCGAACAACTGAAGAAGCCCATGTAAGAGAGGTAGGGCCTTGCGAATCTTCGCTCGCATTGAGCCGCCCGTCTGGGGAAGGGCCTCCACCCTATAGAATACCGCAGCCAAATGACTTCTGGGTCGTGTTTCTGCCGGTGAGTAGGGTTTCCGGAGCTCGTCGGGGGTTAGGGTTGGGCCGGCATGGAGGTGGTTACTGACAGGTAACTGACCAGTTACTTGCCCGTTGTCACAGCGACTTGGGCTTCTCTTTCGCTTTCCATCAGGCGTAGGGATGCCATTATGTCGAGCCACTATAAAAAAAAACAAAAAATATCCAGCGGTGGACTGTGATAGGCCGATGATGATCATGATGGAAACCCATCTAATCGAAAACTAAAAATGTGATGTCATCTTATATTTATTTGGACAAATAAATCTTAACTTGCCATTGCAAGTTAAAAAAATCTTTATCTGGACCATTGTCCAGAGCGAAAGCTCCTTATTGTTCTAAACGTCGTAAGCAGGGGCGGAGTGACCCGAGGCGCGGCGCGGAGTGGCGCATTGTCCCGCGCACAATGCGCTATCGCGTTACTCGACCACTCGACACCCGCACTGTTTTCACAGTTAAAAGCTGCTGCCATCGAATAGTTAGGGTTGGACCCCACTGGACGCGGAAAATATAATTTCGGGAAGCGATTGTCGCGTTATACTTATACTTGTCAGTTGACTTTGGAGAACGGGCAAAGAAACTTGACCTGTCAAAACTCAACAGGGCTATTCGTAATGCCTGAACTTTGAATGAACGCGTTCAAATTTGGACGCGTTGACGTACTATGCGTACTAGACAACTGATAAATACTGACGAGTATTCGAATACTTTAGGACCACCACTCAAAGAAAACCTCCTAAATTTTGTGAAGAAATTCTCGGGGATCAAAACTTGAAGTCATATTCTCGGTGAGTTCGCCGATAGGCAAGACGTCCTCATTTTACCAATCCCCTTCCATCATCGGTGGATTGCCCTAATGTCCTATCTCTTGTATTTATATCATACTAGCAAACCCGGCGAACTCCGTTTCGCCACCAGATGGCTTCTTTTTTCTTGAATTTTCTTTGCTATAAACCTCACGGAGCCCGAGACCTTTCCAACGAATGCAAAACCGTGGAAATCAGTTGGTGCGTTCTGGCGTCAGGGAGGAAAACCCGACTTATTTTTATATAGTAGATTTCGAACACAGATTAAGGCAAGATGCGTGCGAATTATATGTAGTTGTACTGGTATTCCACCCACAACCAACGTTTGACCCTATATATATTTACATCCACAAGGGTGTAAGGAGCTTACTGACTAATAGACTGACGGACCAGTTCAGGTGAAGCTTAATAGACTCCTCTGCCAACCGATGTGGCAGAGGAATCTATAACGCCCCACGGTGTTTGGTGCCGTTCCCTAAACTATACTAGAGTACCTAGGTACGCTACTCTCTCTACACCTACCTAGTCACTCAGCTCCTTTAGGGGCATCAATAGCCGTAGGTCGCAACAAATAGCTTAGCTTTCGCTGTACACGGCACTAACGGTTTCGCATCTCGGAGGCCCGAGGGCACACGTCGCGCCCTCCCGCCGAATACTATTTCCTTGTCCTCAGCCGAGAGTGTGACCTCTCACGACGCCGCTAAAACGCGGGCCACTTCAAATATTTTAAGGATTTCGTGTTGTTCCCACTTTTCAGTTCTTTTGCCTTTAATGGCGCGTGGAAGGCTTTTTTAAGAAGCTTCAGACAAAGTATTCAAATGTTGTTTGATGGTTGACGGCGTATAATACCAACTTTGCTAACGTTTTGAAATATTCACTCGATTGGCAGAAATAGACCTCGCAGAGGGATCTGGCTGCCGTTAATACCTAAATCATAGATTTATTTTTAGTTTAATTACTTCCGGGTCGTATTTCTATTACAAAAACCTTGAAAAGTAATATTTCTAGTTGTATACCTAAACATAAACATTAACGTTGCTCTAAGATCTCTGAATGGTTTAAATCTGTATGTTCAAAAGAATCAATTATAAAAATATCCAAGCCCATGTGTGCAATAAGTGGCTGGTCTCAATTTTAGCCGTATATAATTGAAACGTCCATCAAGTCGGAACCAATCACAGTTTCAAATCGAATGTCCGTCGCGGGCCGGACACTCGCGGAGCGGTTTTCACACGCGCCCGACGCGGTTATGAAGCCTCGGTCACCTCCTCTGTTGCTAGCCAAGAGAGGGATGAAGGCTTTAACAAAAGTAGTAGGTAGAGTAGACTTCTATTTCTAAAGGGGAATGCATTAGGCACCTTCACGCCGATTCCGATTGGCGTGATGTGTGGGACTCACACCTGTGAATTTTAGCGTTGGTTATGGCAAGACCATACCGAACTTTCAGCCAAGTCACCTTCTTACCATTACGATGAACTCTTCAAAGCTTAAATGGTGTTTACCGACCAGGAAACAAATTGGCTAAGAGCTCATTTTAAAGCTTTACTAGAAAAAACATTAAAAATGTATTGTAAATTCAAGTAATCTCAAAATTTAAACGTTATCTTAATATTTAAAATAGGATCCATCTCGCCGTGGATGTCGTAGAAGATAACTAAGGGAATATCAGAAAACGGGCAGCATCCTTGACGTTAGCAAATAAAAACTACTGCGGTTATTAGCGTGCTGCCTGCCAAGCGTGGTAACTATGGCCAATCCCTCCAAATGACTATTATCATTGCGGGAGGCCAATGTCCAGCTGTGGACGTTTGCAAGAGACATTTTAAGAGAAGTAGGGCATAGCGAATCTTCGCTCGGATAGAGCCGCCTGTCCGGGGAAGGACCTCCACCCTATAGAATACCTCGGCCAAATGACCTCCAGGTCGTGTTTCTGTCCGTGAGTAGAGTTTCAAGTCATCTACTTGTGCCAGTTGTACCTATTATATGATTATATACATATATATACTCGTATATATTGTTACAAAAATCATTATTGTTGTTTAAGTTTGTTAATCCTTGAAGATAAAAACGTTAGATTTTTTTTTTTGTGTAACTTGTTTAGAATATTTTTAATGAATGCCATTTTAGTATTAAGAAAGAAATGTTATTAGTACATTAAGAAACGTATATTTGCTATGCCCTAGCAGGGCGTCACATGTATACCTTTTACATATACCATCTGTGTAACTTTTTTTTTTGTAATGTGACATGCAATAAACATTTGAATTTGAATTTGAATTTGAATTTCCAGAGCTGGTGGGGGGTTAGGGTTGGGCCTGCATGGCGGTGGCAACTGACAGGTAACTGATCAGTTACTTGACCGTTGTGACTTGGGCTTCTCTTTCGCTTTCCTACAAGCGTATGGAAGCCATTACGTCGAGGTACTATAAAAAAGTTTAATTGCTAACTCGCAGGCGCGGTTAAAAACCGCCACGTGTGTTGCCGCCGGCGGCACCTCCGTGGAAGCACAATGCGGTTGAATAATATACTGTATCGGTGCGCGGCGGGCAAACAGCGCCGGGGACGATTGGTTCCGTCACCGGCACTGCTAGTGACGTCATCAGTTGGTTCGCATAGATATTTTATATTGCACATTTCTCAATCAGTTCAGTTTATGTAGTTTCAAAGATCTTTATTTCATGATAATTTATACAGTTATACAATTCCCGTGTAAGTTAATAATCCTAGGATGTACTAGCCACTAGGATGTACAAAGCGTGCCACAAAAGATGAGACTTGAGAGACCGCGTGATTCGACCACCACTACCTACTTTCATAAGATAGCCTCTATACCAATCCGAATATTACCGTATAGGTACTTCTTGAATTTAAGTAAAAATTAAGGATAACATTTTGAACGACGGTACCTGCCAGGATGCCCCACTACTGACGCTCGGCAAGTCTCATCTTTAGTGGCACGCACTATACTACGTTTACTAAGCTGTTAATTTCTCAATCAACGTCATCTAGCCGCTCCAAGCATCCCTTACAATCCTGTCTAATAACAATACCACAGGCCGATGACGGGCAGCAGCGCCACCGGAGCGAGGAGCTACGCCCTGCCTTCGTCAACCCGCCTGCCCAGTGTGGCGATTATGGGCAAAGCCTCCAAATGTTTGCCCAAAGTGGAGATGCCTATGTGCGATAAGCTGATGATAATGATAATGTATGTTAATAATGAGTAAACTCAAAAACTACCGTATCAATTTACTTAAAAAAATCTTTAGCTATTGGAAACCTATGTTCACCCTGAGTAACATAGAACATAGGCTATTCATTGCTAGAAAAGATTAGGGATCCTTACTAAGACGCCAATAATGTAACCCAATGGATTGTTTATCTGAAATATCCGAAGCTAGTCCGAAATCTTATAACTAATATTATAAAGCTGAAGAGTTTGTTTGTTTGTTTGTTTGAACGCGCTAATCTCAGGAACTACTGGTCCGAATTGAAAAATTATTTTTGTGTTGAATAGACCATTTATCGAGGAAGGCTTTAGGCTACCTATATAACATCACGCTGCAACTATTAGGAGCGAAGAAATAATGGAAAATGTAAAAAAAAACGGGGAAAAAATAACTATTCCACGCGGACGAAATCGCGAGCACAGCTAGTTTGTAATATGGACGATTGTAAACGCCCTAAGTCACTTCTTTACTACCCGTTCTTTATAAAAAATAGATTAGTATCGATAGTGTGCTCTCGTCACTAGGAAGGCCGGCCGTCGAGACGCGGCCGCGTGCATCGGAAATGCAGCCAAATGCATTTCCGCAATCGCAACTCGATTAATTGCGTAGGTGAATTGACAACGGCGCAGCGACGCGACGGATGCCCTTGGTGGAGCCAATACAATGGCCGTACGTATGTCAGACCATAGATTACATTATAGGCTTTCTATCATCGGACGAGCCGGGATACGGCGAATAGGCACCGTTATGGTGCAAGTTCCAAAGACTCGCACAGCACGTTTTGCCTCTACTTTCATAGTAGTCGTAGTAATACATACGAGATGTAGCATACACGAACATACAAACAGACACACATAACTACACATACTGTCAAACATCTGACAGTGACATCTGACACTTACATCTGTCGTCTCGTTTCTACACTTCACGCAAGGTGCGGGGTGGGAGGATAGTCAGTCTGCGTCCCACCCAGCCTATACAATCTTAGTACAAATTGTATGGCAATCACATAAATACAGCTGACCAAATTTAATTGTACACAAATATTTAGATGCACACATTAGAACTTAGATCATTTCAATTTACCTGGGTTATACCATGTTAGTTCCATATTTGAATTCTAGGTGGAGTTTATATTCATTGATTAAAGTTGGTATCTATTTTCTATACAATAGTAAGGATTAAATTGCCTTTCAAATTCAGTAGCATAATTTAGTTGCGACGTTTCGACAATATTGTACAGTTTGTGTAGTTTTTTTTTTATTACGGTCCTTTTATTTAAATTAAAAAACCAGATGAACGCTTGTTATATTTCACTTTAATTTCATGTATTCCTTATATAATATATTACTACACTTAATTTATTGAATATTGGGTTAAATAACGTATTGTTCTCCATTTTCAGAATTTACTGATTTTAAACTGTAAACTATAGATTCAAATTTCTGGCAACACAGCTTAAAATGGCGTGTTTTAAAATTTTCCTTTTAGTCAATATTAATTTATCAAGTTTTCAAAAGTTTGTGCTTTTAATAGAACTTGAAACTCATAGCATTTTTTAAAACGGTCGTACAAGAAGCAGATTATAATGTGATTGCTAAAGTTTGTGACCAAGGGTCTAAAATCCGCAAGAAAACTGTAATTGCAAGAAACCCGCGGAATGTTTAATCTACATTCGAAAGAAAATGTGATTTTAAGAACTTATATGATTATGAAACCAATATTTTAATTTTATAGTGGTGTGTAAAAATGTGAAAGATAATAAAAGTTTCTAAGTTTTTACACTTATCTTTTATTTTTCAAATGTTGAATGATTTGCCAATCTTAGTTTGTGTTTATTTGCCTAAGTTAACAAATGATTCAGAAAAATATGCCTGCGGTTGGCAATTCATAGCAAAAATTCATCATTCATTCCTTAATGAAATAATACTTAAAATTAATTAGGTACAAGACCAGAGTATGCTGTAGTTATATCGCTGTATTGTGATTATGTATATTGACGAAAAGTTGCCGTAAGTTACCGTCGAGTGGCGCTGTATTTGTTACCTCTTTTGACAGCCAAGATTGGTCTCTATTTCAGTATATTACAAAGTACTCTGTGGTCCCACCGCCGCCGAGTAAAGACGTGTTCGTGTGAGGATAGCGAGTCGATATATAAACTAAACACATCGTTCATTACTTTATTGTTCATGGTTATTTCATATGTGGATTAGTGTCTACTACAGTACGAACGGACAAACTATGGAACGGGAGTTAGGCATCAACAGATGGTCTCAATACTGAAGTACTATCTTGTACCATGAGTAGGTACCTACCATGATCAGTACCTAATACTGCGACGCAGACTTCCAGAACACACAGATTATACCACTTATAATACACGGCTAGTTTAACATAACAAGCGTGTGACTAAGGCTGTACTTTATCTAGGTAATTGCCGCTCTATAAAATCACAAGTCTACGGTACTCATGAGTTACAGACATCGAGATAACTGCAGACTGTTATTTAACCTCAGTTATGTCAATTACGAGATCTAGAACGTTATGTAACTCGATAATTAATAAAGTATATTAGTTTTCTTGGAGTTGTTTATCAGGACACCATCACAATGGCGCTAGACAGAGATTTTAGTAGGTAGGTCTATACCTACCCATAGGGGCTATCCCCCTCATCAACTTGGGAACTCCTTCCCTTCCAGTGTCCTGTGTGTTGTATAAGGTCAACACTAAACTTAACGGTACATACCTATCAATAACATCCATATTAGTGTCATCTTTACTGACAGAAATGGGATAAATAATTGTATCATTTCACACCAACCACTGGTCTCAAATGTTGAAACGTTTGAAACCCTTAGTTTTCCCTTGCACTTTTGCGCTCCTGGTACTTTACACTAAATCGGTAACTGCTTATGTTTTTTGTTTTTTATTAAATTAATATTATATTAAATATTAAACATTAACCGCCGCCCATGGACATCAGCAATACCAGGGGCACAGACACCGCGGCTGGGATGTCGTTCCAGGGTTTGCAAGTCCATGGCAGAAACGCTGAAAACGAACGGTTCTGGACGTAATCGTTTCCAGGTGGTAGGGATGGCGTCATAGGCGTCAAGTAGTGCGATGGTAGAATGGTGACTCGATGGTTACGATGATAATTGGACATTTTGGACTTTTTTTTATAGTGGCTCGACATAATGGCTTCCCTACGCCTGATGGAAAGCGAAAGAGAAGCCCAAGTCGCTGTGACAACGGGCAGGTAACTGGTCGGTTACCTGTCAGCTGCCACCGCCATGCCGGTCCAATCCTAACCCCCCACGAGCTCCGGAAACCCTACTCACCGGCAGAAACACGACCCAAAGGTCATTTGACTGCGGTATTCTATAGGGTGGAGGTCCTTCCCCGGACGGCCGGTTCAATTCGAGCGAATATTCGCTATGCCCTACCTCTCTTCAAAAGTTAGATATTCTACGACTAAACGCAAAGCAAAGAAAGCTCCATAATGGTAAAGGCACATTGTACTACGCTACTCCTTTCAAGCCATAAGGCAGGTTGACGAGGCTATCAGCAGGCGCGCCCATTAAGTCGCGAGTGTTCCCGCGGGACCATTAACACAGGAAACCACTCTGCGTTACTGCGATCATATTTTCATACACTCTTTAGTGGGCACACTATGTTCTTTGAGGGGTGTGTGAGATCGTACGGTTAATGTTGATTTGTTTATTATTTTTGCGCTCTTTCTTGACATATGTTTTTAAAATAGCCGTATCCGTATGATATGTATGTCGCTCAACATGACAATCGCCAGAATTAAATGATTTTCATCAAAGGCTACAGGTGATAAAGGCGAACAGTCGATAAATCAACGAATCAATAAATTAAATATGAATTTAATTTAAAAAACTAAAACACGAATGTTAGGGAGCGGCTACGCCCTGCGATCGCTAACCCGCCTGCCAAGCATAGCGATTATTGGTATGGGTGCTGCCCGTCATGGTCTGTGGTATTTAGCTACGCCTTCACTTGTGATGGTTATACCGCCACCGGTTGATTCTTAGCCCCTCGTTTGTTATTCGGCAGGATGTACCACGGGCAGATGAAGATGGCTTTGAGCGAAAATATGATAGGTCGCATCATCATCAGCCTATTACAGTCCACTGCTGGACATAGGCCTCTCCAGTTGTTCGCCACTTAGAGCAAACATCTGGAGGATATACCCATAATCGCCACGCTGGGCAGGCGGGTTGGCGATCGCAGGGCGTAGCTTCTTGCTCCGGTGACGCTGCTGCCCGTCACCGGTCTTTAGTATTTAGCTACGCCTTCAATTGTGATGGTTATACCGCCACCAGTCGGTTGAAAGCGCCTCGTTTGTTATTCGGCAGGATGCACCACGGGCAGGTGAGGTTGGCTTGGAGAGAAAAGATGATAGGCCGCTCCCTTACATCCCAGTTTTTTTCATATAAGATAACTTAATAAAAGCGTGTTAAAAAGTGCTAAGCACCTTACCCAGATAGACGGAGGACATCTTCTTGGAGACGTTCTCGTCGATGTAGGTGACGCCGAGGGTGAAGAGCGGGGTTGCGCCCGCGCCGTGCAGCAGCTGCGCCGCCACGAACACCACCACCGCCCACGAGCCGCCCTCCGCCTGCGCGCCCTCCGTGCAGCGGGACGTGGTCTGTGGGACGGATGACAACAAAAATTAATATGTATGACCTTAGAGAAATTTCAGTGGTTAGGACTTTTTTTATACCCCACTAAGGTGGCTGTACGAGCTACGTCGTGCATGGTGCAGCCGTCAGCAGCGACCCACATTTAAGAGAGGTAGGGCATAGCGAATCTTCGCTCGTATTGTAAGTATGCTCGTAAGTATGCACAGCTCAATAGCTACCCCTCCGGGGAAGGACTTCCACCCTATAGAATACCGCAGCCAAATGACATCCGACTCGTGTTTCTGATGGTGAGTAGGGTCTCCGGAGCTCGTGGTGGGTTAAGGTTGGGCCGGCATGGCAGTGGCAACTGACAGGTAACTTGCTAGTTGTCACAGCGACTTGGGCTTCTCTTTGGCTTTCCATCAGGCTTAGGGAAGCTATAAAAAAAACATGCCGACCTGACCGATGGACCGAGCGCGTGCACCGACGGCACTCTACACCGACGGCACACAACCGAAAACCCTCGAAAGTGTGCATACAATAAACCATAGTATATAAGACCATGTAGACTTAAGAATAAATAGATTTCAACCGTCTGTGTGGTCTCATTTCCCCCCCGCTGCGGCCAAGACACCTTTAGCCATCACTATGATCAGCCGCGTGAGTCTGCGCGGCTGGCAGCGGGTGCGCACCACCTACCTACCGTCCCGTCTCTTCCCGCTCGCTACCCCGGGGATCCCGGGAGCGAGCTCCCTACACCATTTATCTACATAAGTATTTCATCATCATCATCAGCCTATTACAGTCCACTGCTGGACATAGGCCTCTCCAGTTGTTCGCCACTTAGAGCAAACATCTGGAGGATATACCCATAATCGCCACGCTGGGCAGGCGGGTTGGCGATCGCAGGGCGTAGCTTCTTGCTCCGGTGACGCTGCCCGTCACCGGTCTTTAGTGTTTAGCTGCGCCTTCAATCGTGATGGTTATACCGCCACCAGTCGGTTGCCAGCGCCTTGTTTGTTATTCGGCAGGATGCACCACGGGCAGGTGAGGTTGGCTTGGAGCGAAAAGATGATAGGCCGCTCCCTTACATCCCCTACATAAGTATTTATTTACACGGTTAGGCGGGGCTAGGGCTCTCGGGACCAGCACCGTTCTAGCACGTACAGTGGCAAACAAGCCTACGGCCCGCCTAATGTTAAGAGGTTACCACAGTCTATGGACGCCTGCAACACCATGGGTATCACAAGCGCTTTGCTGACACTTTAAAAACATTTTTTTTATAGTGACTCGACATAATGGCTTCCCTATACCTGATGGAAGGCGAAAGAGAAGCCCAAGTCGCTGTGACAACGGGCAAGTAACTTGGTCAGTTACCATGTCAGTTGTCACCGCCTTGCCGGCCCAACCCCCAACCCCCCACGAGCTCCGGAAACCCCTACTCATCGGCAGAAACACGACCCAAAGGTCATTTGACTGCGGGTATTCTATAGGGTGGAGGTCCTTCCCCGGACGGGGCCGGTTCAATTCCGAGCGAAGATTCGCTATGCCCTACCTCTCTAACATCTTTAAAAAAGGTCTTTAACATACGTCCTTTACCTCCAGAGTTAGGTACACAGTCTGGTTCCCTTCCACCCCGAAAGACATAAACTGGATTACAATGTCTATCATTGAGACGTATCGAATCCCCTTTAAGCACGGCCAAGTACTAATCCGGACAAATCCGATGATCGCCGCTGTATCAAAGGTAGCATCAAACGCGATTAGTCGCACAACAGAGCCGGTGACGCGACGCCATTGCTCATGCAACCGACGGCTACTTATATCAGAAGTTGTAAACACTTAACGGAACCATTCAGCCGGACGGGCGGGTTGAAGAGCGGAGGAAGTTCTTTAATTATTTTAGTAGGTACGTTACGGAATGGAACGGAAGAAATATCATGTTCAATGCATCACTCAGACTGTGACCACATTTAGTGCGAATATAGTCAGTAGGTAATAATAGTTATTCTTAGCAACCGCGTGGAATGGATAATAGTCCCGAACAAAAAACCAAATGGGGTTTGTTGCCATAGCGACTATTTTTTTCTATTAGTCTAAAAGATATAGGGGGACCTATACAAACATCTTACCGAGATCTTATTTGATAAAAGTATTTTATATAATTTAATTTCATCATCATCATCAGCTATTGCAGTCCCTTGCTGGACATAGGCCTCTCCAGTTGTTCGCCGCCTAGGGCAAACTTCTGGAGAAATATACACTAAATCGCCACGCCTGGGCAGGGCGGGTTGGCGATCGTAATTTAATTTAGATTGTCAATAATTACTATTGCACATTAGTTGCCTATCAAATCATACCCCTGGACTAAAAATGTTTATGCATCGTGTATTTTGAGATATTAGTTTAGGGATCTTCTGTTGAATGTGTACAAATGGTAGCATCAACGCGATTAGCTACACAATAGCCATTGCTCATGGCGAACCGCCGCGTATATCAAAAGTTGTGAACACTCCAACAGGACAGTTCGTCGGGACGGAGGCTGAGAAACGGAGGGAATTGCGTTCGGTCTGCATTATTCAGGGCCTTTATCTGGTTTCGCGACTTCGCTGTTTACATCAGCATCGCTTTACCGGGGGCAAATAAATATCACAGTGTTCCTTGTCTGTCCAAAAGGGGGTAGGGTGGTGTAAATACGTTAGGGTAATGTTCTTTGAGTTGGCATAACAAAAAAACTTAGCGGGGAGTCCGGGGAACTTGCTCAGGTGTATGAACTATACGCCATTAACCGCGGCCTATCATTGACGTCTTGACGTATCGTTAAAAGCAATTTTTGAAAAGTGGTTCCTATTTCCCACAGGAGCTAGTCTCCCCGGACTCATCACCCCGGGTTGATGAACTTAGTGGATTACAAACGTACATACTTAATCTATTCTTTAATCTCAGGAGCTCGCCCTATCAGACAGTTTTTGGAGAAGCCGCTTATGAGTGCTCTTTTTGCCATCTCTAGGAGTGAGATTCTTATTATTTTCTTTTTTATAGTAGCTCAACAAAATGGCTTCCCTACGCCTGACTGGAAAGCGCCCAAGCCGAAGCCCGCTGTGACAACGGGCAAGTAACTGGTCAGTAACCTGTTAGTTGCCACCGTCACGGCAGGGCCCAATCCTAACCACCCCACGATCTCCGGAAACAGTACTCACGGCAGAAACACCGACCCGGGAGTCATTTTGGCTGCGGTATTCTATAGGGTGGAGTCCTTTCCCGGACGGGCAGCTCAATTCAAGCGAATGATTCGCTATGCCTTAAACTCTCTAAAATTATGACCTTCAATATCATAAAAGCGCGATGCCTTATACTTATCATTTGTGACTTTTGAGACGACATTTAGAGTGACAAAACGAAGGTTTATACCAATTTACAGCTTAGGTACTATCTTAAATTCCGAAGTAGTAAGCTGTAAATTGTTCCTGATAAGACTGGGCTACAGGCTCAACTCACCGCATTGTGCGTCACAGCGCACAGGGTCTTCCCGCTCCTCCGCGCCCATCCTGTACGGCCCCACCAGAAAGTGGGGGGGCAGCGCGAACAGCAGCGAACCGCGCCCATCAGCAGCACGCCCAACCCAGCCAGCGCGGCTTGGACGCGCGCTGCTCCGCCCGCCCAGGTACGTCACGCGGCGCCAGGCACGCGAACGAAGCCATGTCGTAGCTGGAACAATGACACCATGGGAGATACTTCACTTCTTCTTTCTCTTGAGTAGACAGTCAAACTGTGGGAAGGTCTTAATTTGTATTGGGATGAGGTATGACATAAAAAGACTAAACGATTATGGGTATATCCTCCAGATGTTTGCCCTAAGAAGCGACAAATAGGTAATTTGGCTGAGGGTATTCTATAAGCTACTTCGTGCCTCGAAATCCCTTCTAGCTCTTTCCTACTCCTCCTCCTCCCTCACCTGTTTCGCATACCATCGGGTAGCGAAAAGACGTAATGTTTTTATTTCCGAAGGATCCATTCCATTTCGAGGTCCTTCCTGCCTGTGATTAAGGGGTTGTGTGGGAGGAAAGGTGAAGGTGAGCATAGTTTCTGTACATTTGAAAGCAGCGAGTTTCAAAATAAGCAGTATCTACTAATATAAATAAGTCGGGTTTCCTCCCTGACGCTATAACTCAGAACGCACAAACCGATTTTCCACGGTTTTGCATTCGTCGAAAGGTCTCGGGGCTCCGTGACGGTTTTATAGCAAAGAAAATTAAGGAAAAAAAAATCAACAGCCATCTGGTGGCGAAACGGAGTTCGCCGGGTTTGCTAGTTAATTTAAAATATGTAAATGCACAAGGCAATTCAAACAACTGCAATCAAACTAAAGTTTTCCCTTGTACTATGAGTATCAGGAGTCTAGGGGCGTCTTTCAGAACACCACTACTTAAAATGTAAGAGGTGATGTTGACTTACCCCCTCCAGCGATAACCCCCCGTTGCATGGAGCGCAGCCCAAACCTCTTCTCCTATGGTGGTGATCACCACGTTCACGACCCATTCACCACCACTAACCTGCGCACAAAGAGAGGTAATGATGAATAAGACATATCAGAAAGATATAACACATCATAATCTTCACACAATAGGATAGATAGATATATATGCACATCAAACAGTTTACTTCAAAGAAATATAGGTACGAGTATGTTATAACTGCACTTTATAAGTTGCTTCTACAATTTAAACATTTTGGGTCAGAGTTTACATCACCAGACGTATTGATAATAAAACTGCCTAGGCATTCATCGTTAGTCCTTTAGAAAAATAATGATCATGTAGTACAATTTACAGCTTATAGCTTAAAAGTATTTTTTATTATTAGTCTTTTTCAGATATGTATAGAAAACTTATTTCTTTAAATATTAGGTTCCACCTCTTTTGTAACGCTCTATGGCGATGGACAGCTTTTGGTTGACACAATGTCACGTCCTGTTGGAATAGTCGTATTAAAATTATAAATTTAATTTCGTTAATAGGAATTGAGATCATAATTAACTTCTCAATGTCCGTTTATTTGTTTACCCAGGTAAGTTATATTTTATGTTTAATTAGTGGTTATTGGTGTTGTATATATTAGATAGATATTTTAAAAAATAAATATTATGTTTTACAGTTCGCAGATCAACGCATGAGTTTTAATTACTATCTACAATTCCTATTATAAAACGAACTTTTATAGTTAAAACTAATGAAGACTGGACAAATTACGATTTAAATTTACTGTATATGGGATCAACCGACGGTAAGACAATGTCATATGCATAACTTCACATTGAGACACCGACGGGACTTGTCTTCGAGGTTCCTGACTGATTTAAAACCTGTATAGTAGCAGCAATGCTATAATGTCTTTCAGATGTTTATACGAAAATCAAGAACTCGCTTAAAAAACAGGCTACCAAGTGCGTCAATTTGGATCCCTCGTAAATACGGATTAGAGGAAAATATATTTAGTCGAGGGTGACAATTTAACAATTTGGTGACCAGTATTTAGATGAGATTACAGGACAGAAACAGTTCTTTATTTGATAACACTGGTAGTAAGGCGCCTGAAAGAAATAATTTGGGAAGGTAGCCGAGAGGTTTTTGATAGACAAATTTTCAAATAGAACATCAAATGCTGTCCAATGGATTCATGAACTTTGAGATTGAGTGTGGCAGGTTTGAAATACTACAGGATGGAGAGAAAATAGAGATTTTGAAACACCTTCTGATAAATCGTGTCCTAGATTGGTATAGCAGTATGTAATAAAATGACGGTGAACTCCGAATGGGTGTTACTGGAAAGAAAATTTTTTCTGAGACTTATAGAAATAAAGGTTGGACTCTCAGGTCAAATATGCTTTTTCATTTAAGGTTTCAAGCTGGCTCTTTACTGGAATATGCCACAAAAAAGGAAAAGACTGTTATTAGAAGTCAACAAGCAAATTGACACACCCAAACCTTAATTAACCTATTGTCATGGGGTTTACCGGATTATGTTATTGAAAAGATAGATAAAGATATAGTGAAAACTTACTGCTAGTCTATATAATGAAATTGGAAAACATGAATATGTCATGAATAGGACAAAATGTCAGCAAGAATGAAGGAATAATATCTTGATTATAAGGAAACCCGGACATGGCAGAGCAAATCTTCACTACTGTCTGTTAAAACTTGTGAAAAGCTGAATAGGGAATCAGATTCCATCCTGAAGAGAAATGTATCTGTATGTATCCTATAATATAGCATAGGCATCTTCCGACGCTTTCCAAACTCTATTCTCTCTCTATCTGTGGCCAATACTCATCTCAATCAAATATAAAGTAAATATTGGGTATAAGTAAGAAAGATTTAAACATTTTAAAAGTAATGGAAGCATGAAAGTTTAAAATCTTATATGCCAACGCTGATCAATCCCCAAACCACACTCGGTCATTCAATGCTTCTGCCAGTCCAGCCCCCGAAATACAATCACATAATTAATCAGTTTCAACGTACCACTCATTTACAAATAGATTTAAAATGGCGCCAATTCTCGATGAAATCAATAATGAATGCCTCTAATCGAGCCTGTGATTGCGAAATAACTCAAGCATCGTATCCACCATTAAAGTTGCACGGACGGACAGGACGGACCGACGACAGTTGCTCGCCGGCCTTTATTTAGTTAGCGGAAATGTATGATATTTTCCAATGTGAATTGAAGGCTTTATTATTGGGATTTGGACTAAAATAGGCTTTGCCACTTTGGGTAAGCAAAAATATTGTAGCCTTTAATGGAAAATGCGCCAGACTACACACCATTCATCCGAACTCTACGTACGTAGTTGCGTTGAGAAATTTGTGCTTTTTTTTAATCTTTTAATGAGATGTAATAATTTTTTAATCTGGGGCGATCGGTTTCGTTTTCGTATACCAAAGCAAAATATCTTTCGTACAATTACTTATATTAAGACTGGCTCGGTGGCTCAATTGGTAGTGACCCCTGCCTTCTGAACCAAGGGTCATGGGTTCGATTCCCAACCAGGACAAACATTCGTGTGATGAAATAACACTTGTGTTTGTCCAGTGTCTGGGTGTTATATTTGTATTTAAGTATTTATATGTGGTACCCTTCGTTGTTCTGATACCCGTAACACAAGTGCTTAAGCTACTTACTTGGGATCGGAGCAATGTATGTGATGTTGTCCTTATATAAAAAAAAATTAGGTACATAGGGTACCTAATTTTTTTGTATATAGATAGATGATAGATAAGATAATCTCAACCTCGTTATGAAACCAATATTAGTGAACGAATTTTAATCGAAAGCATAGCTGCCGTGACGTGTCCGAGGGTCTATCCAAAGTGGATCAATCATTAGTGGGACTTCCGGCATCATTCACAGTAACTGAAATGCAGTGAGCGTTCTATTTCTCTTTCTTTCTCTAATCTCCAGTACTTGGCTTTTCAAGTAGGAGCTCAAAGATGTACCAAAACGATAAGATCAATATAATTTTTACGCGGGAATGTATACGGAATTCACTGAATCATATTAAAAATGAGTACAACACAAGTTACTTGCCAGATTAACGGTTTTTGTGTGTTTTTTAAAAACCTATGCGAATATTGATTTTCTAACTTTGATTTCGACATTGTTTCTGTTAAACACTACATGGTTTAATGAACATCCTGGCCATAAGGTTTTTCTCTTTATATATATTTTTATAACAGTGTTCTGTGTCAAACTACAGTGTCAACACAGTTATTATAGACAATCTAACGAGAAGCTTGTGTCCTTAATCCGCGAACCTAACTCCCTAAATATTCCAGTTTCGAATTCGAAGTTATATTTTACTATCGAGACACAACATTTTCCTTACGGGGAAAAAGACCATTACAAGTAAAGGTTTATGAAACTGTCTACCCTTTTCTATCATCATAAATGGTAGCCTGATGATGTTTTGTACAACGGAAACCCAAGCGAATAATTGGTTAGACCTGCAGGCATGTCATCGGAAGGTGTTTTGTATCATCACAAAATACATATCACTATTCACTAAAATAGTATAAAATACAGTCCTTGCGCCCCTTTAATATATGGAGCCTCATGCGACGTACTTGTTTTCTTGTAACCTTACCTGTATGGTATACTATGTCTAGTCATCACTAGCCTATTGCAGTCCAATACTGGACATAGGCCTCTCCAGTTGTTCTCCACTTAGGGCAAACTCTGGAGGATATACCCATAATCGCCACGCTGGGCAGGCGGGTTGGCGATCGCAGGCTTAGCTTCTCGCCTCCCGGGGACGCTGCCCGACATCGCCTGTGGTATTTAGCTACGTCATCATTTGTGATGTTGTACACCCGCCATCAGTCGGTTGCCAGCGCCTCGTTTGTTATTCGGCAGGATGCACCCACGGCGCAGGTGAGGTTGGCTTGGAGCGAAAAGATGATAGGCCCGCTCCCTTACATCCGTCATTACTGTGTCTAGTATTACGAACATATTTCCGATTAGGTCAACAAGTCACCAATAAAATTAACTTATGCTCGGTCCATTTCGCGCGTTGAAGTCTTATCTAGCAAGAGACGTGGGCGTGAAGCAATAAAAGCATATTTTTCGCACATGTCAGGTTACTTTATAAGTAAGACCACACATGGACAATCGGCGTAACTAGAACGTGTATGCACATAGATCATACATATGGATGGACATGAATGGCAAACTTCTAATAGAGAGCAATAAACACCAAATGATTTTTATTTTATAAAGAACGAGAACAGAGTTGTGAACCACTTCGGTAAAATTTGTTTTTTTGTTCGGAAGAGTGTACTTCCTAGTTGGTCCCAAAAATGCTATATTAGTCTTACTAGAACTCTGCGTTCCAGCGCTGACTGTGTGTATTGATAGCTACGCTTCTTTATTCATCCATCATCATCATCAGCATGTGTCAGTCCGCGTCTTTCTATTTTTTTTTTTATTAATTTAATGGATAACTACCTAATTACAATTTGACAAACAGTTACGTGCAGTATACGAAACCACTGAGGTTTATATTGATACTGCTGCCAGCGCCGATAATGCGGTCTGCGAAGACTACAAACCAGCCTTAGTCAACCCATTCCTTATATTTTTTTCATGACTGTTCATTTTTGCAGGATTTCCTAACGATTTTTGTCGATTCTCATAGAAAGGTGACAAATTAGCAACTAGCACCTAATTTATCAACTGGCATACGCTTGTACATTATATGTTTCCAAATAAAGTTATGGAATCAAATAACGAAAGTTT
>CM062079.1:19998098-20020210 GCA_031163375.1 Conogethes punctiferalis
CCCTACGCGTGGAAAGCGAAAGCGAAGCTCAAATCGCTCTGACAACGGGCAAGTAACTGGTCAGTTATCTGTCACTTGCCACCGCCCTGCCGGCCCAACCCCCCACGAGCTCTCCGACCCTACACTCACCGGCAGAAACACGACCCGGTGATCATTTGGCTGCGGTGTTCTATAGGGTGGAGGTCCTTTCGTGGACGGGCAGTTCAATTCGAGCGAAGATTCATTATAAAACCTCTCTTGACACATTTCTATAATCTCACCGCTTTTAAAACACCAATAAATTCAGTTCATGTAACCGATAGCATTTGTATAACGCGTATACCAGTTGCGGCACTAATTATAGCGAGGCCTGATCGACAGGTAAGGGCCCTTGCGATGGAGCAGACTCCAACCGTAGTATAGCGGCAGGCAGGGCCGCACGCAGGGGAGCGAGGGGTCTCCGTAATTAATACATATTGATCTTAAAAGTGGTTCTCTATAGTACCAGATGATAACTGGGGGTCGGGTTTGGGTCCCCCCCCCCCCTCCCCCCGAGCAGACAGACCCGAACCAATTAAGAAAAGTTAATTTATTAAAATGACCCGACTGGGAATTTAACCTTTGGGTCGGTTTTAAAATATTAATTAGCTCAAGGAAAATTAGGTTACAGATTTAAACTATATAACGATTATTTTGTGAGTGTTCTAGTACAAAAAAAATATTGTAGGCTCACACTAATATACACGTACATAATTGTTATATACTTAGGTACTCGTACTTACAGGAACATTTAAATGAAAAATTGTAATAATACTTATTATTACAAACTTTTATTTAAATTTCTTTTTCTTTGTAAGTAAGGGCATGGTAGGTATGTTATGGTAAGGAATGGAATTTGTTACTTCCAATGTCTGCCAAAATATCGCATAATAAATAAATTTTCCCGCCGTAAATACTATTTCTTAGCCCGCCCCTGTACAGCCACATCGGCCGGAAGCCCTCCGGGATCCAATATGGCGGCGCTTCCGACCCGGGAGCGGCAATAAATGTCGTTTATTAACTACACGACAATAAACACCTTTTGATCTCTGTTCCTGGATCAATCTCGGGCTAAGTGATAGGGGCGGATATTGGAGTATTAACTATACAAGAAAGATAGCTCCAATATAACGAAGGTAATGTTATACTTATCTCTCGCTTGAATTGTACATATATATATATATATATATATATATACGTAGATATACGAGTATACTATGACTACTTCTAAGGCTATAGTTTTGGTGTGCAGTACAGAGTATATTATGTCCGTGTAGTTTCCGGATTCCGAATAGGGCCACCCCATCCCATTCCGAAAGGCCTATGTCCAGCAGTGAACTTCGATAGGCTGATGATTACGTACAGTTTTTAGGCCGTCTCCTGTTTATGTTTACTCCGTATATTTACGGCCATATTCACAAACGTTACTATGCGACGCGCGGACGCACAGTGCCCAAAATCCTACACGCTTTTGGGTACCTGTGCGTTCCCGCGACGCATAGTAACGTTTGTGAATACGGCCGTAAGTATTGTTTATGAATTGAAAGGCTCGCCATGTGCAACGCACTGATAAATGCCTCCCTTAACATAGCGTTGCTAGTCTCCTTAGATAAGTATCGTTTGTGAATACGGGCCATAGATACCTTACCATCAGTTAGATAAGTGTTTTTGCTTAACCCTATATCAAAATATTTATATTAAAAATTGTCATTTTACACAAACGCATAAGCAAGGGTGGTATTAATTACTACCCGAGTCCCAGATAACAAAGCGCTCACTCCCGGCTCCGTTAAGTGGCGCCCAAGTTGCTCCGCAGCTAAGTTACAGCTAAGTTATAGGTAAGTTGCAACTTGCGCTATAAGTTACGGCAACAGGTGTTCGCCTCATTTAACTTCAGACACTTTTAGCACTTTTCATTTGCTTCTTAAGCGATATGGCTAATGAGAAATCTTATCTGTTCTTGTGCACAAAACTTGTTGCACTTTTTTAATTAAAAATAGTGTTTACTTTGTGGTTGGCTTGTAAGTGGGTGGTAAGTTACATAATTACTAGAGATGTGCCGATTATGACTTTCGCCGACTAGCCGATTAGTCGATTGTAATAAGACCGACTAGTCGGCCGACTAGTCGGCTAAGCCGATTACGGTTTCGGGGATTTCTTTAACGCTTCTTTTACGGCTGATTCGCGCGCAATCGCATACGCCGCCTGCGAGCGTGTCGGACGGAACATGTTTTGCTTGTGTAATTGCCGAGAGCGGTGTTTTATTGTAAAAAAATATTTTTTTGTGCATAATTAAATATAATACTATTATTATTCATTGAAGTGAACAAGTAGAATTCAAATTTAATCAAGGTTTTTATTTCATGTAGTTCCCCCGCATGCATATTATTGAGAAATTCATACAACGTAAGAAGCCGGATAGTCGGCGCTCTTTGCCGATTAGTCGCCGACTAATCGGCGACTACAATAGTGGCCGGATAGTCGGCTTTACCGACTAGTCGCCGACTAGTCGGAACATCTCTAATAATTACTAATGAACGTAAGGTGAAATAACATATAATACAAGTAGGTAAGTAATGGAGCGTAAGGGAGGGATGGGATGTAAGGGAGCGACCTAACGACCACCTTTTCGCTCCAAGCCATCCTCACCTGCCCGTGGTGCATCCTGCCGAACAACAAACGAGGCTCGGGCAAACCGTATGGTGGCGGTAAAACCATCACGATAGAAAGCGTAGCTAAATACATACTACAGGCCGATGACGGGCAGCAGCGTCATCGCAGCAAGAAGCTACGCCCTGCGATCGCCAACCCGCCTGCCCAGCGTGGCGATTATGGGTATATCCTCCAGAAGTTTGCCCTAGGTGGCGAACATCTGGAGAGGCCTAAGTCCAGCAGTGGACTGCAATAGGCTGATGATGATGATGAAGTAATATAGCTATTCAAAATATCGTACATGGAAATCCTTAAGTGTTTCTCATATCGCCTTAATGAACAAACCTAATAAGTTACTCGGCGCATTAGCGATACTTACCCTGCACTTGATCACGCGTGGCGTGCGCGCAGTTTAATCCAATCTGCTACACTCGACATCCCCCGAAATTAAAAGGGTTTAAAAAGTGTTATTTATACTTTTTGTAACAGACTGTATGTAAAATACAAGTATGCATGTGATACTTTTAGGGTTCTTTACCTTGAAAAGAAGAATGTCCTATAGGTACGTTAGCGACACACTACATAAAATGCCCAGCATTCAAGATTTTTTGTTGGAAAAGAAAGAAAATGAAGAAAATTTTTGAAATCTATATTAAACGCGCCAACTTTATAGTTACTTGGCATTTTTTAACAACCTGTTTCAGGTATTAGGGGCAACGCAGACGACAGACTATCCGTGACGCACTTTTTTGCAATTATATGCAGTAACGCACACGACGGACGCGCAAAAATCTGTCGCGGATATTTCACAGACTCAACGCATACGACGCACATCTTTGAATATTCTGTCGGCAGACCTAGACGCTCTTTTTAAATGTCTCAGACGCAGACTCTATCGCACAAAAAGTATTTAACCACATGTTTGCAATAAACTATTTGAATTTGATTGGTTGGTTGGCTTTTAGTTTAAAATTTTAGGCCAGAATTGTACCTAAATTATTTATTTTCATTATTTTATATTATAGAGCAATCGTTTTTTAGAACAATTTGTAGAAACAAGAATTCTTGCACAACATTATCTACTTACTTCACGGTTCATAATACATTACAAAATCCTATACCATACAAGAAAGTTCCCACAAACAAATCAAGACGTTCCTACGGGCACAAAGTTTGAACAACGCAAGGCATTAATCAAAACTCGGTGTTAATTTACACACGTTAATGACTTTTGCATCTCTGTTTAATTAAAAACTTGTTTGGCAGCGGTGATCCGGACGCGGGATAATTTGCGTCATGATTTCCCGTCAACGTTAAACCTTGGATTTTGTGGTGCTGTCAGCGTAAATTTATAGCAGGATATTTGAGGGAAAAATGCGTCGCTTGTTTGCGTATCAATGTTTCACTTAACATGAACTTTATTATAAAGCCGAGGGTCTACCGCCAAATCGAACAAGTTATTTTTTTTTATTTTGTACCATATAGTGACTTCTCCTCGTCAGTTAGAATAGTGAAGAGAGACTCGTGTCGCTGCGGCAGCAGACAAGTAACCAGCGGATATTGCGTTCGAAGAGATCGCTCTTGGAACAAAAGATCCGTATAGAAACATTCTCGAACGCTCATTCAAATTTGTCAATTCTCATCGATAGGGTACGAAACGAGCATATACGTCAAAGGACGAAAGTTACCGACATAAATAATAAATAAACCCAAGACATGCCACGCTGGGCCACACAGCGCCACCTAGCCCCAAACTAAGCCTAAACTTGTACTATGGGTACTAGACAACTGCTAAACTTACTTAGATACATTTTTTTTTTGTAAATAAATACATATTATACATAGAAAACACCACACATAGCCCGAAGGATTAGTACGCTGCCTGAAGTGGCAGTGGGCTCGTCATGTTTGCCATAGTGCATAGGTGGATCAGACGAGTCTTAGAGTGGACACCAATATTAGGCAGACTTAGTGTAGGACGCCTAGCAACCCGTTGGGCTGATGGCCTTAGAAGAACTGCTGGCAGTGGCTGGATGAGGGAAGCCCGGAATACAGAAATGTGGCGCGAATTAATGGACTCTTTTTAAATAATAAAGCGGTATTTGATAAAACGATATAAAATAAATCGTGAAGCATATAGGTATTTATCAGTATTTTATAATATTGCCTACATCTGTTGGCGGCGCGGGCCGGGAGTGCCAGGAGAGCCGGGAGTGCCGGGAGTGCGCTCGGCTGTGATATCGCGACAACGACCCGCTACGAATGCTTAGGGCAGCGACACAATCATCAAGTTTTTGCAACTAACATTGTTACATGTTAATTTAACTTTTTAGTCTAATTCGTAATTAATTTTGTAAGGTTTCAGAAGGCCCTAGACTATATGACGTGGTCATAGTTAAAAGTATAAATATGATGATAATATTGCAAAATCTACAAATGAATCATCATCATCAGCCCGTGTCGCCCTTTCCAGTTCAGCGCGTTGAACATATCCTCCATTGCATTAGTGAACAACTTTGGGGAAATTACATCCCCTTGTCTCACTCCTCGATGCAACGGTATAGGCCTTGTTTGCTGATTCTGTACTTGGACGGAAATGGTGGCGGCTTCATAGAGACATCTCATCACTTGGATGTATCGCCAATCTACTTGGCATCGCTGCAGGGACTCCAGGACAGACCAGGTTTCAAACGAGTCAAAGGCCTTCTCATAGTCCACGAATGCTAGACACAGGGGCTGATTATACTCTTCGGTCTTCTGTATAATCTGCCGCACTGTGTGGATGTGGTCTATGGTGCCGTATCCGCTCAGAAACTTATAGACGCACTTTCCTTAAATACTTTATCGTAAGTATAGTTCATAGACGGTTCTCGAAGCTCGAAAAAAACTACCTATTTAATGTTAAACACTTAATTGCTCTTACATCGCAATATTAAGCGGAGTGCACTCGGTAAACCCGAGGTATGTTCACGGCTGGCCGGCCTTATTACGAGGTGCACGGAGCGAGTGCATTTGATAACCCCCCGCATTTCTTTCACTGATTATTTACACAAAGACACAGCTTTCTTTTCTTCAGATTCAGCATACTACGTACCTATTTGAGCGTAGATATATCTACGTTTGTTGAACTGTGTATTTCACAGCCATAAATAGCTGGAACAACAGCGAACGGTTAATATTAAGGTCTCTGCCCACTACACCGTATCATACCATGGCCGTGCTATGAACGTGTCAAGCACGGAAGGTAATACGATACGGCTTGCTTTGCCCACTGAAACGAGTCGACGGCGTTTAATGCCCGTATGATGCCCGTATGATGCCCGTATGATGCCGGTATGGTGTCCGTATGCAACCCGTATGATGCCGGTATGGTGTCCGTATGCAACCCGTATGTATGGAACTAACATGGTATAACCCAGGTAAATTGAACTGATATAAGCTCTTATGTGTGCATCTAAATATTTGTGTACAATTAAATTTGCTAAACTCAGAGAAGGCATTTGAGACGCGTTTATAACGGTCCTTATACGCGGTTATAACCCGTATTATCACCGTTTTGCTGCCGGCACGCATCGGTTTGGCACCGTCGCGTGCCGTGCGCGGAGCGTACCGCCACCGGCAAAATATTCTCGCCGACGATTCTGAACTGTCCGTGCATGGCACGCGACGGTGTTGGTCGGTGACGGAACGGTCTAATGGGCATCGTCTCATAGTTTTCAATACAAAGAATACTTTTTTGTCTGACACGTTCATAGCACGGTCATGGTATGATACGGTGCAGTGGGCAGACTCCTTTACTAATAAAATAGTTCTGCACTATTAAATCTAAGTTTCTTAACATGATCCTCTGAAAAACTTAAGACTAAGTAGAGGAAGCTTGGAATGGGTAATAAATAATCTTGATAAACTCTTTACGAGTAAATTGATGATCTCAAAAAAATTCAACGACGTCCCTCCTAAGCACGAAAGATTAAAATCCAATTCCCAATCTCTCCTTCTCTAAATTTCAAATTATACTTAAACTCTCTCTTGAAAACGTACACAGTCATAATTTAAACCTGAAATTGGATAAGAATATATGCTTTTAGTCAGCACAGCATATTCCAGGCACAAACTATGGACGAAGTAACTCGCCCAAGAGCATCCAGGAACACCTGTCGCGTAATTAATCGCGCCAACTTGGAATAGTTTAATGCGCCCAAGTTGGGGAGACCGACCAAGTTATTAATTTTTGGTTACGTACGCTCTGCAGGAGTGGGGACGGGTTGCATGCACGTCCGAGAGTGCGGTGACATTACGAGATTTATTTATTGATAACTAGCGACCCGCCCCAGCTTCGCACGAGTGCAATACTACAATGCATTATTTTATACACATAAACCTTCCTCTTGAATCCCTCTACCTAATAAAAGTAACGGCATCAAAATCCGTTACTTATTTTTAAAGATATAAGCATGCGTAAGTGAAGGACCTCCAGACTAGAATACCGCAGCCAAATGACCTCCGGATCGTGTTTCTGTCGGTGAGTTTCCGGAGCACGTGTGGGGTTAGGATTGGGCCGGCATGGCGGTGGAAACTGACAGGTAACTGTGCAGTTACCTGCCCAGTTACTTGCCCGTTGTCTCAGCAACTTGTCCTTCTCTTTCGCTTTCGATCAGGCGTAAGGAAGCCATTATGTCGAGCTACTATAAAAAATAAACTAAGATCTAGTGTACAAACCCTAAACCATACTGTCGCTGATGCAATACTGGCCCCATTGTCTGGCAACACACAAAATGTAGAGAGAGCATTCTTTTCTCAGTCAAATGGACCTAACTGCCTATTCCGCTGCTCAGCCATCCGCGGCGACGATTCGTAACGGTCGACCAGCTCCCATACAACGCAGCAATAGACCACCATAATGTTATTGTGTGTCTGTCTATTGTCTAGCTCTATTTCACTGGCCAACTAATCTAAGTTAGTCGATACGTATGTACCTATTGAGCTACGCCTTCAAATGTAGGTTATACCGCCACCAGTCGGTTGCCAGAGACCCGTTTGTTATTCGGCAGGAATCCTGGTGCAGGGTGCACCACGGGCAGGTGAGGGTGGTTTGGAGCGAAGAGATGGTAGGCCGCTTCCATTTTTTTTTGCCAGAGTTGGCAGATGATCAAATATACATATAATGTATGCTTGATGGTAAACAATCAACACCGCACAACTCAAATCGAGTTTTGAGGTCGCTGCCGGCCTTTTAAATAGGAGTACGCTTGTTTCTTGAAAGTTCGTAGACGAGAGGACAAGACGTAGCTGTTCGGAAAGACTGTCGCATAAAGTTCCACAACACCGACGTGCGAGGCAAGAAGTTCCTCATAAAACGTACAGTGGAGGATTGCCAACCATCAAGATGATAGAGATGGAATTGCAATCGGTTACGTGTGGTGTGGTGCGGTGAAGAAACTCAGCTGCAGGCAGTAAACCAAACAATTCCACAGAACCCATGATAGATGCGGTAGAGAACGCACGTGGATGCAACGTCTCTACGCAAAGCCAGGGAGTCGAGTCGACTAGACAGGGTCCTATATACCTATTACATCCCACACACTTAACCTACCTATCTTTAATCGGTTCTTTATCCCGGCTACGAACACCAAATAGGGAATATGCATGAAAAATAGTTTTAGGTATTTACTAATTTATCGTAAAATAGATCAAAATCTACTACGAACAGTGAAAACAAAATCAAAATTGGTTGAAAAATGGGCGAGATACAGTCATTGAAAGTGAATATATCCGTCTCTCTCTCGCGAAACAGATTTTTCTATGGAGTTAGTATGGCGCTTACGGTACGTGACGTCAACTACCGCATCGGATCTCTCTGTCTAATCAATAACTTTAACGCTTTATAACTCGCTTAATAGAAAAGATAGTTTAAAAATTCTTCGATATTTATGTATCTGGAAGACAAAAGATCTCAATAAATCCATAAAAAAAAGTCATGCATATTCCCTATTAACCGATCGCAACTTCCGTCTCACTCCCAAAACTCAATTACTAGCGCGCATGTATAATTCACAACCAATCTTAACTTGAATCACTTTTGAATATTTCACACGGAACATTTGCCATTTGCCTACATACTTAACTACTTTTAACAGTTTTAACACGTACGCAGGAACATTTAATATTTTGCTAGGAAGTTTCTGATCCCTTAATTAGACGAAGCGTGGAGCATCACACGGGTCAACATGGCGGAGGCAATTGATATATTATGGATGCCCCTTGTCACAACGACTTGGGTTCATTTTCTCACTGACCAACAGGTTAAAAGGAAGTCATCACTATTATAGTATGGTACAATTAAAGGTAACTATGCAATATGCATATCAATACCTAGTCGATTGTCGATCCAAATAGTTTTTAAAAATTCGTTCATTTTACCAAATTGACTCTACTAAAGCCATTTGTATCAGTGAACCAGGACTTAGAAAACAAAATAATGCGCTTTTGATTTCATTTCATAGGTTTCACCTTACGCATTTGCATTGCACTAGATATGCCGGAGCAAAGAGAGGTAGAGGTCTCCCGCCACTAACGTGGTAGTCCAGAATACAAAGAGACCTCAAAGAAAGGTAAACTTAAATTTGGACCTTCAATCGATAGCCGAGGTTATTTTGAAAAAAAAAACCATTGACTTCCGAGAAGGGGTGGCAACCACCCCCAGGGTGGTGGCGGAGTTCAAATCATTTTCACTTTTGAAGTTAATGGTAAGATGAACCTAATTCCAAAACTTCATGCAAATGGGATCACAGTAAAAAAATTCGGACTTATAATGCTTCATTGACTGCACTAATTGCACTAGATATGCCGGAGCAAAGAGAGGTAGAGGTCGCCCGCCACTAACGTGGTAGTCCAGAATACAAAGAGACCTCAAAGAAGCCCACCTGAACAGGCAACCCAGGATAGACTATCCTGGCGGAAAAAAAGTGGGGAGACCCGACCCCAAATAATGCGAAAAGGCAAGGACACTTACCTTTTTACTGAATCGTTTGTTATCCGTGCGAAAAGAATACAAATCGCCGTCCCATTTCTTCCCGTGGATGACGTGAGGCGTCGTCAGAATTCAGCTTCTCAGCAGGTACCTAGGGAGTTAGGTAGGAGGGTAGGTAGGGATTACCTCGCTGGTGAACGTACAGTGACTTCTGTCGCAGTTCATGATCAGTCAACATTCTGTCAGCATGAAGCATTTCTTCAACTGCAACGAAAAAAAAACACAACAAAGTAGTAAGTAGTACATCCATTATTTTATTCACACTTACACAGTCCAGGGATTTTCTATCCAAAATATCAAAACTTCAGCGCTAGTTCCAACCTACGGTCCTAACAGTAAATTCCTTTTAAAAGTTAATTTGAAAATATGGGATGGATGCAGCAGCGCCCAAGTTAACTACATAAAAACCGGCCAAGTGCGAGACGGAAGCGCGCACGAAGGGTTCCGTACTGAGCTCTTGATATCGAGCACAAAAGCGCAAAAAATCGCGTTTGTTGTTTTATACATTTATTTTATTTGCTTTTAAGTATTCGTTGTTATAGCTGCTATAGAGATACATAATTTGTGAAAATTTCCACTGTCTAGCTATTGCGGCTCTTGAGGTAAAGCCTCGTGAGCCTGGTGACAGATGGACTGACGGAAAGTGTTTGTACCGGGTTCCGTTTTCACCCTTTAAATACGGAACCCTAAAAATAACAGTGAAAAAGTTCCATCGGGGGACCCATTTGTCCAGCCCTCCCGGGACGGGCTCATTGTTTTCCGGGATACCGGGATTAGGCGTAATACTAACATTAGTTTGGATTCCGGCGGTATCACAGTTACGGTCAGTTTCTTTGCAAATCTGCGTTATTAATATTAGAGCGTTTGCGAATCGTTAGCCATTAGCCAGGGGTTGTGGTTAATTGTTGTTGTTTAAATGTTTGTCAGTTGTTTGTTTTGGTTTCGATTGGTCGGTTTTTGGTAAATATTGGGGATTTGAAAGGTGCATCTGTAGAGTTTGAAGAAGAGGTTATGTGCCGGGTGAATCTAATAAGCTTTGACTAATACTGTACCTTACTGTACACGCGTTCTCTAATGCTAGGTTTACACGCGTGGCACGCAGCCCGGGAAGCAACCTGGCAAGCAGCTCGGCAAGTAGCCCTGCCCTACACACTGCGCACGCACGTGCACATTCGAACAGCCCGTTCACATGCTTGTGCTTGTGTTTGTGCCCGTTGAATGTCGTATTAAGCGCGACAGATAGTTGGAAGTCTTCCACAGTGCGTTTTGCGCGAAATTTTCTTTGGAATCAGCTTCCGGCTGCCATTTTTCCGAATGGATACGACCTAGGAATCTTCAAAAAGCAAGCCTACAGATTTCTCTAGGGCCGGCAACGCACCTGTGACTCCCCTGGTGTTGCGGTGTCTATGGGCTGAAGTGATCACTTACCATCAGGTGACCTGCAAGTCCGTTTGCCCCCTCTATCATAGAAAAAAATTAAGTAGGTATTTTGTTGCTTGCATTTACTCATATTTATAATGGACTTCGAGATGTGGTGCTGGAGGAAGATGCTTCAGATTCCGTGGACTGCTTTCCGCACAAATGTATCCATTCTTCGTGAGTTGAATATAAAGACGAGACTCTCCACTACCTGCCTACGAAGGATATTAGAGTTTTTCGGCCACATAGCCCGCAAAGATGGACACAATTTGGAGCAGCTCATGGTGACAGGCAAGATCGACGGAAGACGTCCAAGAGGTCGTAGCCCCACTAGATGGTTTGACCAGGTCCGCGCTACGCTCAACACGGGGCTGCATGACGCACTCCATGATGCCAAGGACAGATGCCGATGGAGGGGCATCATTAAACACAAACTGTCGTCTTATCGGGGGATTCACGACCCTCAGTAATGAGGAATATGACGTGAGGAGGAGGATAATGGACTAGTCATTTCTCAATTTGTGAGTGTTAACTTGTATGACTTATCACAACAATTGTGGACAACTATCTTTGTACATTGCACCTGATGACGTCTAGATCCTGCTCCGGGAATAGTAGGCTAGTAAAGAATCCAGGGAACATATTTTACAAAATAAAATACATGCACGAAAATAGTATACTATTGTTAATTTTACGATCGAGTTCGGCAGAATGGACCTTGTCTCGTCTACCACTTTTAACAATAAAAAAAGAAACTAACCACAGTATTATGTTACCGTGTGCACACACAGACTCTTTTATTCGGCATGTGAATATATTTTCACAAGAACACCTGATCCGCCAAAGCGCATTATTCGCGGCACAAAGGACGAACGCGCGTCGCGTCCTTTTATGTCGCGTACGGACGCATCGGTTGCGTTGCGTTGCGATGCGTTGCGTTTTGATCGCGATGTAATCCCGACCAATCGGATTACTTGCGGTGCGGTGCGGCGCGGACAAAAACACATCTGTTTTGTTGCGAATTTGGTCACATATCCTATACGTGAAAGAGTAACAAACATCCATACATAGATGGATGGACGTTTGTTTGGGAGATATCCCATCTCATCCATGAAACTTTCGCTTGTTATAATATTAGTAGGATTAGTAAGATAATAGGATAGTAGAAAGGAGGATTACTAATAATATCAGATGTAACTAAAATTCTGTATATTTTCCCATATATATAGTATGCGTTCCGTACCATACAACGTATCCATGCTTCAACTACCCTTCAAAAATTCCTATCACTTTGCATGTCGAAAATTTGCTATAAAAGTCGTCACACTGTAGTCTCCTTGGAATTAATAAAAAAAACACGAAATTGAATGATGCGCTAAGAAAAACGTCCTTACAAAACGCTGGTCCATTCAAGGCGCCAAAAAAATGGTTCCGCAACATTATTGCGCTCATTTTCGCTAAAAAGGTTTGAAAGTTATCCTTTTGTTTGTTAAGCGAAATGAGTTTGATCGGGCACGGCGTGACGCGGCGGGCCGGCATTAATCACTGGCGGCTAATAGGAGCACCGCATTGAAGCGAGCTTAAACAAATCTTGTCAAAAACACCCCGTAAGGCTGGGGTGCACTGGGCTAATTGAATTCGCGGTATTTTGACGAATAGTTTGGTTTAACGGCAGTGAATGCCTCCTCTGACGCAGCGGTCGCGCACAGTACAAATATTTGTGTGCATGAACCTGTCTGCTTGCGAATACAATAACCGGTGTCTCGTGATGTATTTTTATAATGCCAAAGATCTTTTCCGTAATCTGATCAGAGCTGAGGTTGGAACCTAATTGGCTTCACATGTTCTTTTACCTTTAAGTTTTTCTGTTCTGCTGTTTTATTGTTATTTGTTCACTATCGTTTGATTGTTTTTTTGTTGTATGTTGTGTGTTATTATAAATTGTTTTGCCAATAAAATTTTTTTCTTTCTAATCTGTATGGTTTCCGTATTTTTGAATAAGACAACCTCTCCCATTCAGTGTGTGTCGTAAATGTCGTAATGTCGCCCTACCTCTCTTAACTCATCTGATTCCACCTAAAATTAATTCTACGACATTCCCTAAGTATGAAAAATACTGTTAACATCGAGGTCACACATGTCATACTGTTTGCATTTTCCAAAATAATCGTACACCGGTGTAATCGACCCATCTACTCAAGTTCACGGACTCGCTCCGCTAATCCATTTCGCCATACTCAGATATCCGGTCTCTCGGCTCACACGCTATGAACGAGGCGTTGACCCCAGCTTAGCTTAGCCTGTGTCTGAGCCATGATTCTATTAAGTAGATAAACAGTAGTATGACTTCGAGGATGGGCGAAGAACAAGCACGGATGATCCGAAGGTTCCGGGTTCGAGGTAATAATATAGGAAATCTATTTTTGTAAATGGTTTCGGGCGTGGGTGTTGAAGACGCCCCTATTATATGGTAGGGACTAGGGAGATTCTTGTATTCTTAACCAAGTATTCGTATAACGAGTTCTGGAGTGGAGACCTCGTATCGGCAAACGTAATGTAGGACGCCCTCAGGCCAGGTGGAGTGACGATTTGCGCAGGACGACTGGCAAGTGCTGGATGCGAGAAGCCCAAAATCGACCTAAGTGGCGAACATTGGGAGAGGCCTATGTCCAGCAGTGGACTGACACGGGCTGATGATGATGATGATAACCAAGTATATTTTTGGGGTACACATCGTTGATTCCGTAAGTGATGTTGTCTGATATTTGTTTATTATTTATTTTATTTCACGGAGAACCTGACTTGGAAAGAGAGCCAGTACGAGTTCTTCTCGATAGAAGTATTTAACGATTTGTAAGTACCTGTGTAAGAGAGGTAGGGCATAGCGAATTTTCGCTCGAATTGAACCGCCCTTCCGGGGAATGACCTCCACCCTATAGAATACCGCAGTCAAATGACCTCTGGGTCGTGTTTCTGCCGGTGAGTAGGGTTTCCGGAGCTCGTGGGGGGTTAGGGTTGGGCCGGCATGGCGGTGGCAACTGACAGGTAACTGACCAGTTACTTGCCCGTTGTCACAGCGACTTGGGTTTCTCTTTCGCTTTCCATCAGGCGTAGGGAAGCCATTATGTCGAGCCACCATAAAAAAAAGTCTATATGAATACAAATTATATTTTGAATTTGAGCTCCTTCTAGAACAAGGTTTCAAGGTGACGATAAACCAAACCCGTACAAACTTCAGCAACCAACATAGTTAAAACTCAACATTATGTAGGAAATATTTTAATCATGCATCAACGGCCACTTGATATCTATCGCTGGTTGAATGCACATGGAAATTAGGTCGCCATCCGGCATCCAGTGCTTTGAACTGTGTGTCATATGCAATATTAATGAATTGATGAAACCTGTAGCGTATAGGAATCGGCTTTCTCCTTCATTGTTCTCATATATAGTCGGACACCTCACAATTACTGACTAAAAGTAAGCAATCAGTATAAATGCAAATCAAATTATTTATCTAGTTACATTATACCTACCTACTAGGAGCGAAGATACACCAAAAGATGATCTCTATCAATGTCGACACGTTTTCTACAATCATTACTCAAAAACAAATTCCAAGGGGATGTAAGGGAGCGACCTATCACCTTTTCGCTCCAAGCCATCCTCACCTGCCCGAGGTGCATCCTGCCAAACAACAAACGAGGCTCTGGCAAACCGACTGGTGGCGGTAAAACCATCACGATAGAAGGCGTAGCTACCAAAGGCCGATGACGAGCAGCAGCATCACCGGAGCAAGAAGCTACGCCCTGCGATCGCCAACCCGCCTGCCCAGCGTGGCGATTATGGGTATATCCTCCAGAAGTTTGCACTAGGTGGCGAATTACTGGAGAGGCCTATGTCCAGCAGTGGACTGCAATAGGCTGATGGTGATGATTTCACAAATTAGCGGCAATCAGGTGGAGTGAGATCATCCTGAATGCTCTTTTTATAAAATTACAGGATTTGTTAATGCAAATACTACTTACTTACTCCTCTCGCTTAGCGACCCTAAGTGGATCTTGGTTTCAGACACTACAAAACGCCATTCTTCCCTACTTTGAGCCAGCTCAGACCAGTTGGCAATCTGTAGTCCAAGTAGGTCCTTCTCCACGTCTCCACTCCTTGGATAAATCAAGGTTTTCCGGTGAATTTAGTAAGAACAGCTAATATAAGAAACCTACATATCTTAATCTTAACTAACATTATAAAGCTGAAGAGTTTGTTTGTTTGTTTGAACGCGCTAATCTCGGGAACTACTGGTCCGAATTGAAAAATTCTTTTTGTGTTGAATAGACCATTTATCGAGGAACGCTTTAGGCTATATAACATCACGCTGCAACTATAAGAAACGAAGAAATAATGGAAAATGTAAAAAAAACGGCGAAAAAATAACTATTCCACGCGGACGAAGCAGTCGCGAGCACAGCTTAATTTAATATTCTTAGGACTCGAAATACAGAGACACCATAATTTCAACTTTCAAGAAACAAAAGTCCCCAACATCATAAAAGATCCACTTTCCAAGAATGAGAAAACACTTTCCCCAATCCTCGGTGTGCCCCGGGCTTGTAAAATTTTTGGGGATACGTGACGAGGCATAAACGCGGACACAGACTTATTTGTGTTGGACTGATGCTGCCCGCTAATGGAATACTTTGTTTCGGGACTGTAGTACGAGTATAATACAGGCTATAGTATACTTACTCTTTGGTACTCTTAGCAAATGTTGGGGTGGGACGAACTTTACGTCGCTTAGATAAGTGTTCTTAAAATTCTTTGAAAACACTTGTTCAAAGCGGGGGATTAATATTTGGCTTGCCCTGAGACTTATTTGGTAGAGTACTGAGGGTCAGGGTTCAATTCTCAATCAGGACAAACATTCATGTGATTCTTAACACTGTTGTTTGAAGATAAAGATAAAGATCAATTTATTTACCAAAACATGTGTGTACATATTACATTTGCATGAATATATTTCAGATGTCAGTAATTAGTTTTAGTTGTGTCAACATGTCTTGCAAATATATGGCGTGTAAATATTGGTGTTAGTGATATTCTTGTTAATACAATACTAGATTTTTAAAATGCAATTTTTATGTAATGTCTCTGTTTGTACTGTCTTTGTGTCACAAGTTAACAACTTATCATCAAAGCTGCCTAACTTTCGTTATTTGATTTCCATAACTTAATTTGGAAACATATAAATGTACAAGCGTATGCCAGTTGATAAATTAGTGCTAGTTGCTAATTTGTCACCTTTCTATGAGAATCGACAAAAATCGTTAGGAAATCTGCAAAAATGAACAGTCATGAAAAAAATATAAGGAATGGGTTGACTAAGGCTGGTTTTAGTCTTCGCAGACCGCATTATCGGCGCTGGCAGCAGTATCAATATAACCCTCAGTGGTTTTCGTATACTGCACGTAACTGTTTGTCAAATTGTAATTAGGTAGTTATCCAATAAATTAATAAAAAAAAAATATGAAAGACGCGGACTGACACATGCTGATGATGATGATGATGATAAAAGACGCGTAGCTATCAATACACACAAGTCAGCGCTGACCGCAGAGTTCTAGTAAGACTAAAATAGCATTTTTGGGACCAACTAGGAAGTACACTCTTCCGAACAAAAAAACAAATTTTCCGAATTGGTTCACAACTCTGTTCTCGTTATTTATAAAATAAAAATCATTTGGTTTTATTGCTCTCTATTAGAAGTGTGCCCATCATGTCCATCATACTGTATGATCTATGTGCCTACACGTTCTTTACCCGATTGTCCATGTGTGGTTCTACTTATAAAGTAACTGACATGGTTCAGAAAATAGCTTTTATTGCTTCCCGCCACGCTCTTGCTAGATAAGACTTCAACGCGCGAAATGACCGAGCATAAGTAAATTTTATTGTGACTTGTTACCTAATCGGAAATATGTTCGTAATACTAGACACAGTATAGACGGATGTAAGGGAGCGGCCTATCATCTTTTCGCTCCAAGCCAACCTCACCTGCCCGTGGTGCATCCTGCCGAATAACAAACGAGGCGCTGGCAACCGACTGATGGCGGTGTAACCATCACAAATGATGACGTAGCTAAATACCACAGGCCGATGTCGGGCAGCGTCACCGGAGCGAGAAGCTAAGCCCTGCGATCGCCAACCCGCCTGCCCAGCGTGGCGATTATGGGTATATCCTCCAGATGTTTGCCCTAAGTGGAGAACAACTGGAGAGGCCTATGTCCAGTAGTGGACTGCAATAGGCTGATGATGACTAGACATAGTATACCATACAGTAAGGTTACAAGAAAACAAGTACGTCGCATGGAGGCTCCATATATTAAAGGGGCGGCAAGGACTGTATTTTATACTATTTAGTGATTAGTGATATGTATTTTGTGATGATACAAACTACCTTCCGATGACATGCCTCGAGGTCTAACCAATTATTCGCTTGGTTTCCGTTGTACAAAACATCATCATGCTACCATTTGATGATAGAAAAGGGTAGACAGTTCATAAACCTTTACTTGTAATGGTCGTTTTCCCGTAAGGAAAATGTTGTGTCTCGATAGTAAAATAATAACTTACGAATTCGAAACTGAATATTTAGGGAGTTAGGTTCGGGATTAAGACACAAGCTTCTCGTTAGATGTCTATAATAACTGTGTTGACACAGTAGTTGACACAGAACACTGTTATAAAAATATATATAAATAGAAAAACCTTATGGCCAGGATGTTCATTAAACCATGTAGTTTTAACAGAAACAATGTCGAAATCAAAGTTAGAATAATCTTTATTCGCATAGGTTTTTAAAAAACACACACAAACCGTTAATCTGGCAAGTAACTTGTGTTGTACTCATTTTAATATGATTCAGTGAATTCCGTATACATTCCGGTAAAAATTATATTGATCTTATCGTTTTGTCCATCTTTGAGCTCCTACTTGTAAAGCCAAGTACTGGAGATAGAGAAAGAAAGAGAAATAGAACGCTCACTGCCATTTCAGTTACTGTGAATGATGCCGGAAGTCCACTAATGATTGATCCACTTTGGAAAGACCTCGGACACGTCACGCAGCTATGCTTTCGATTAAAATTCGTTCACTAATATTGGTTTCATAACGAGGTTGAGATTATCTTATCTATCATCTATCTATATACAAAAAAATTAGGTACCTATGTACCTAATTTTTTTTTATATTAGACAACATCACATACATTGCTCCGATCCCAAAGTAAGTAGCTTAAGCACTTGTGTTACGGGTATCAGAACAACGAAGGTACCACATATAAATACTTAAATACAAATATAAACACCCAGACACTGGACAAACACAAGTGTTAATTTCATCACACGAATGTTTGTCCTGGTTGGGAATCGAACCCATGACCCTTGGTTCAGAAGGCAGGGGTCACTACCAATTGAGCCACCGAGCCAGTCTTAATATAAGTAATTGTACGAAGATATTTGCTTTGGTATACGAAAACGAAACCGAATCGCCCCAGATTAAAAATTATTACATCTCATTAAAAGATTAAAAAAAAAGCACAAAAGTTCTCAAGAACTACGTACGTAGAGTTCGGATGAATGGTGTGTAGTCTGGCGCATTTTCCATTAAAGGCTACATTATTTTTGCATTACCCAAAGTGGCAAAGCCTATTTTAGTCCAAATCCCAATAATAAAGCCTTCAATTCACATTGGAAAATATCATACATTTCCGCTAACTAAATAAAGGCCGGCGAGCAACTGTCCGTCGGTCCGTCTGTCCGTCCGTGCAACTTTAATGGTGGATACGATGCTTGAGTTATTTTCGCAATCACAGGCTCGATTAGAGGCATTCATTATTTGATTTCATCGAGAATTGGCGCCATTTTAAATCTATTTGTAAATGATGTGGACGTTGAACTGATTAATTATGTGATTGTATTTCGGGCTGGACTGGCAGAAGCATTGAATGACCGCGTGGGTTTGGGATTGATCAGCGTTGGCATATAAGATTTTAAACTTTCATGTTCCATTACTTTTAAAATGTTTAAATATTTCTACTTATACCCAATATTTACTTTATATTTGATTGAGATGAGATTGGCCACAGATAGAGAGAGAATAGAGTTTGGAAAGCGTCGGAAGATGCCTATGCTATATTATAGGATACATACAGATACATTTCTCTTCAGGATGGAATCTGATTCCTTATTCAGCTTTTCACAAGTTTTACACGACAGTAGTGAAGATTGTTGCATGTCCGGTTTTCCTTTATAATCATAATAATTCTTCCTATTCTTGCTGACATTTTTCCTATTCATGACATATTCATGTTTTCCAATTTCATTATATAGACTAGCAGTAGTTTTCACTATATCTTTATCTATCTTTTCAATAACATAATCCGGTAAACCCATGACAATTAGGTTAATTAAGGTTTGGGTGTCAATTTGCTTGTTGACTTCTAATAACAGTCTTTCCTTTTTTGTGGCATATTCCAGTAAAGAGCCAGCTTGAAACTTAAATGAAAAAGCATATTTGACCTGAGACCAACCTTTATTTCTATAAGTCTCAGAAAAATTTTCTTTCCATAACACCCATTCGGAGTTCACCGTCCATTTTATTAACATACTGCTATACCAATCTAGACACGATTTATCAAGAAGGTGTTTCAAAATCTCTATTTTCTCTCCATCCTGTAGTATTTCAAACCTGCCACACTCAATCTCAAATTCATGAATCCATTGGACAGCATTTGATGTTCTATTTGAAAATTTGTCTATCAAAAACCTCTCGGCTACCTTTCCCAAATTATTTCTTTCAGGCGCCTTACTACCAGTGTTATCAAATAAAGAACTGTTCTGTCCTGTAATCTCATCTAAATACTGGTCACCAAATTGTAAATTGTCACCCTCGTCTAAATATATTTTCCTCAAATCCGTATTTAGAGGGATCCAAATTGAACGCACTTGGTGCCTTTTTTTAAGCGAGTTCTTGATTTTCGTATAAACATCTGAAGACATTATAGCATTGTGCTTACTTACAGGTTTTAAATCATCAGGAACCTCGAAGACATGTCCGTCCGGTGTCTCAATTGAAGTTATGCATATGACATTTGTCTTACCGTCGGTTGATCCCAATACAGTAAATTTAAATCGTAATTTGTCCATCTTCATTAGTTTTAACTATAAATGTCGTTTTATAATAGGAATTGTAGATAGTAATTAAAACTCATGCGTTGATCTGCGAACTGTAAACAAATAATATTTATTTTTTAAAATATCTATCTAATATAATACAACACCAATAACCACTAATTAAACATAAAATATAACTTACCTGTAAACAAATAAACGACATTAGAAGTTTATTATATCTCAATTCCTATTAACGAAATTAAATTTATAATTTTAATACGACTATTCAACAGACGTGACATTGTGTCAACCAAAAGCTGTCATCGCCATAGAGCGTTACAAAAGAGGTGGAACCTAATAATTAAAGAAATAAGTTTCTTTACATATCTGAAAAAGACTAATAATAAAAAAAGACTTTTAAGCTATAAGCTGTAAATTGGTACTACATGATCATTATTTTTCTAAAGGACTAACGATGAATGCCTAGGCAGTTTTTTTATCAATACGTCTGGTGATGTAAAACTCTGACCCAAAATGTTTAAATTGTAGAAGCAACTTATAAAGTGCAGTTATACATACTCGTACCTATATTTCTTTGAAGTAAACTGTTTGATGTGCATAATATCTTATCTATCTATTGTGTGAAGATTATGATGTGTTAATCTTTCTGATATGTCTTATTCATCATTACCTCTCTTTGTGCGCAGGTATGGTGGTGAATGGGTTCGTGAACGTGGTGATCACCACCATAGAGAAGAGGTTTGGGCTGCGCTCCATGCAGACGGGGGTTATCGCTGGAGGGTAAGTCAACATCACCTCTTACATTTAAGTAGTGGGTGTTCTGAAAGACGCCCCTAGACTCCTGATACTCATAGTACAAGGGAAAACTTTAGTTTGATTGCAGTTGTTTTGAATTGCCTTGTGCATTTACATATTTTAAATTAACTAGCAAACCCGGCGAACTCCGTTTCGCCACCAGATGGCTGTTGATTTTTTTTCCTTAATTTTCTTTGCTATAAACCTCACGGAGCCCGAGACCTTTCTGACGAATGCAAAACCGTGGAAATCGGTTTGTGCGTTCTGGAGTTATAGCGTCAGGGAGGAAACCCGACTTATTTTTATATAGTAGTTACTGCTTATTTTGAAACTCGCTGCTTCAAATGTACAGAAACTATGCTCACCTTCACCTTTCCTCCACACAACCCCTTAATCACAGGCAGGAAGGACCTCGAAATGGAATGATCCTTCGTAAATAAAAACATTACGTCTTTTCGCATACCCGATGGTATGCGAAACAGGTGGAGGAGGAGGAGGAGTAGGAAAGAGGCTAGAAGGATTTCGTAGGCACGAAGAAGCTTATAGAATACCTCAGCCAAATTACCTATTTGTTCGCTTCTTAGGGCAAACATCTGGAGGATATACCCATAATCGTTTAGTCTTTTTAGTCATACCTCATCCCAATACAAATTAAGACCTTCCCACAGTTTGACTGTCGACTCAAGAAAAAGAAGTGAAGTATCTCCCATGGTGTCATTTGTTCCAGCTACGACATGGCTTCGTTCGCGTGCCTGGCGCCGGTGACGTACCTGGGCGGGCGGAGCAGCGCGTCCAAGCCGCGCTGGCTGGGTTGGGGCGTGCTGCTGATGGGCGCCGGTTCGCTGCTGTTCGCGCTGCCCCACTTTCTGGTGGGGCCGTACAGGATGGGCGGCGAGGAGCGGGAAGACCTGTGCGCTGTGACGCACAATGCGGTGAGTTGAGCTGTAGCCCAGTCTTATCAGACCAATTTACAGCTTACTACTTCGGAATTTAAGATAGTACCTAAG